>OV121087.1:51426006-52003374 GCA_921293015.1 Phorcus lineatus
GGTCAAAGCTCGCGATTTGCAGCCGAGTGAACCTTTAATTCACCGCAGAACATAATTGATGTTACTCATGGCATGACAAGAAGTCAGTTTATGTTGATTGCATAAGCGTGTATTTATAACGGTACCTCTTGACTAATGCTGGTGTAAGTTTCCCCGAGACAAAGAGCTCACTATAGAGGTTAAATACAAATAAGAGATGTCGGATAAGAGAGATGAATCCGAATACATTGATAAAAATGCTAATTCAGCAAAATATTTTTTTATGAAGATACCTGATTGAAACCGATAAACTATAGATAAACTATAGAATGAAAACAAATTGACACATGATATGATTTATGTTACTTACACTAGAAATTCAGAGAAAAATTCTTTTGTCACATCAGGTATCTTGATGGCTTCCTCTTTGGACCAATCACCACACAGCATGGAGTTGAATACGCAACTACGGCTGATGAGGATGTAGCGGTGCCCCAGCACAATATCTTCGTTCTGCCCGATCCGGAAAGTGACGTCATAGGTGTCTGCAGACTTCAACATGTGTAGATTACATTCAGCTAGAGTTCTCTCCCCCTGCCAGTCGTCTATGAACCCGGACTCAAATGTTGTAGTCGCCATTGTCCTTGATCTTTGTACTATTCACTCGAGTTTATTCCTGGTCGAAATAATAGTCAAAAGCAAAATCATTAATCATCTTGACTGAACTTTAGCAGTCGCCATTGTTGTAATGATTTGTACTGAAATTGTAAATATCACAAACTGATGTGTAGAGTTATTACGTAAACTAAATCGAAGTATGCAATCGTAACACGGTATATATAATGTAATGTTAGGTTCGGTGGTAGTGATGGTAAAGGAGCTGTTAATAAACTGGTATCTTTGAAGGTTTGAACTTGCTTGTTATACGTGCATACACTTTTTAAAGTTTTACCTTTGATAATAAAAGGTTACAGATAAGTTTTCATATTGTCTCAGAAGAGGTCGACAAAAGTCGACACATTTAATTCCTTTTGAAGAAAATTTTAAAGAAAAATCTAAACACAATTTGCGGGTTTCTTCTTAGGATCTTGTCTTGCTAGGCCAATTTATTTTGTGAAATACAAAAAATAAATATATATGTCCGCCAGGACAAAATAAATAGGTAAACAATTTCAAAGTATGGCAGTCAGCTTAAAAATGAAATCAAATTTGGAGACTCAAGGTGCAGTGGTCCATGAGACATCACGCTAGCAACTTTTAAAAAACTTGTCAAATTCTCGCCCTGGCCTTGAAAATGAAGTCAAGATCACCCAAATCAAGTGGTTTCTGGGCACTCCTTCATCCTGGGTGCAACACTTCATGAGCATTGCGCTAAAAACATTTCAAAACTTGGTCAAAATCCCGTTAAAGTCAACACTAAATATTAATCAGCTAGCCGACGCGTGATTTTTCCCGACTAAAGGGTCTAGTGACGCACATAATATAGTACGCAGAATTTATAACGTCCTGGCAATTTCCATTGACAATCAGCTATTTCCATGTCGCGTTTTGTAAGTTCGCATCGTAAACAGATGAATTTCTGCACCAACATTTATCACCGACTACTCTTTATATTGGTTTTCTTAGGAAATTCCTGTGTCTATTTTTAGCTAAATGGTATACGTCATTCGCGATAGCAGCGACATTTCCAAATCTATCATAATAGCTAAAACAGAGAGAAGGAGTGATGAATTGAGGCATTTATAGCTCTTGAAAATGTGACAGAAATGTTGAAATATAGGTTAATTATATTATTTGGGTCACACAATTTTTTTCGTTACGTAGTTCAGTCGCAACTAGGAAAAATCGGCAATGGCGAAAATTACGGGTTTTAGAACGATATTTCAAGACGAACGGATAGTGATCAGTGAATGATTTTAGATACTAATTTTGATATTTTTTCAATTTTAAACAACATATCTATCAAAATGTGCCTACTGTTGAAAAATTCATTTGAATGAAGTTCAGAAAATTGCGTCTTAAAAAACTAATATATTACAATTTCAAAGATTTTTGAAAACGTGTCTGGAAATTGATGGAAATAAAGATCGAACATTGTATCCTTTCTCCAAATTAGGTAAGAATTGGTTGTACTTATTAAAAATAATTAATTTGGGTTGTGTCAATATATTTTATAAGGAGACTATCCAGCGAGAGATTCCAAATTGAATGACCGGGAATGTTTACAAACATGTCTCCCGCATAGCGCGGTATAACAGGAATGTTCACGGTCAATGATTTTGGTACCAGAATAACAACATTGCAATGATTACAAAGTCTGAGGCCCATATTTTCATCTTGGATAAAAATTCACCTCATATGGCTTGATATTCTTTTTAAAATCAAGCTTGATTTTTCAAGAAAGAGAAAACCACGTGGTCACCTCGTCGGTTGGTCCGTATAGAATACAAAACGAGTAAAAAAAATTTTTAACATTGCACATTTATTCCTCACTTATTAATGTAAATGGAAATATTCAAAAATTATGTTGATAAATTTGGAAAGTTAATTAAATGACAGTAAATGAAAAGTTGATTTTAGTTATGTTGTCAATACAAGGTGATACGGTACACAACGTGGCTCGAAGTTTTCAGGAAATTGAAAGATTAACCCATTCATGACAACGAAAGGGGATGAAATATTTAGAATGCTTGTCGAAAAGTGTACACTATCCCAAAATTTCGAGCCTTTCCGGTAAATATTTATTGCACTATCGCTTATAACGAGGGAAGTGATCAGATGGGCTATCGGCATGTCATGACGTCATGGCGCTCTTTGCGTACTATAATATGGCCACGCACTGTAGACAAATCCTAGCTCTGCATGCGTCCCGGAAGTTACGCCGCGATAATGAAAGCATTGTCGTCTCCATTTTCATGATATATTTATAAATAAAAAAGGTTATGTATTCTCTGATAAAGCGAAAAGGTAAAACTTACCACGCCTGTAAGATAATTACACAATGCCACATGAATATACATGTAGGCTACAGTCGGTCCGCTGAAAACAACAATGTTGGTGAAGGGGGGTAACTCTTAACCAATGTGAGCGCCAAACCAATATCAAAGATTAGACGATCAGCAAACCCCGGGTGTTTTTTTGTTTTTGTTTTTATAAATGGTTGCACATCTTCTTCAGAAATGAAAAAACCCTGAAGAACATGCAGTGAATTGAGGTTCGATACGATGGAGGATGTGAGATATTTGATGTCAGGTACAAGGACAAGTTTCTTTGAATTTCCTTCACTACCAAGCATATAAGCGCTGATTTTATAAACGCTTCCATCGAATTTACAGAGATTCATATCCATGTTCTCTAGATCATTATAACAAAATTGAATCAAAATTAGTGTTCTTCCTTAATCTTAATTGAAAGGAGACGAGGGGATTTATTCGTAAAGCTTTTAATTTAGGCAAATGGTAGACCAACAGTGGCAATATCTGATAAATGTGTAATTGTTGCTAGAGAACTGAACTTAATATCAGCATCAACATACAATGTAATGTGCTTTGATAACAAATATGGCTAAACGTTAGATAATTTGAGCATTTAGCTCAACAGACCTAAGATTTACTTTTTATTCAAGATCTTTTATCGAGCATCTTAAAAAAAAGTTTCAAGTCGCTGCGTGCAATTTGAAATAAAGCAATGTTAAAGAGCCCCTCCGTTAGTTGTTGGGGTCATATATGCAAAACTTAATCAATGGTGTCATTTGATCGCGAAGTATCGACTGTTACCAAAAAGGAACATTTTAAAGATTATTGTTTTTCTACAGTGACAATATGAAGGTAGAACATCTTAATTATGACCGAAAACCGGACAGTGGCATTTAGGTTCGTATCAAAGTTATAAAACATGTTATGAAAATGACGGAGTGGCCCTTTAACTAAGAAAATTTAGAATGAACTGTGCCTTGAACGTAATAACCGGTTTGGCCATCCAATAAGGTCTACCAGCACATAAAGTTTGGCTGTAATCAGCCGTTTTGGCTTAAAATGCTCCACAAAATCGGTGAATATAAAAACAACACCACACCATTGACAATAAGATTTGATGGCTGAATCCTTAATAATTGTGCAGATTAAGGTCCTTAGTAATGTCTATACACAAAGAGCTCCTAACAAACGCATTAGCAAACAGACACAGACATTTCAGAATCCTGTTCAGTAAATCGGGAACCTTTGATTTGCGGCAAGCAATATTATCCTCGTTCGTGATTTACTAAAATACTGACTTTTTCTTTGTTGTTAAGAGTCTGCAGTAACCAGTCTATGTCGGTACACGTCGACACCTCTAAATCTATTCCCATTATCATGTTTAAAACAGTTACGATGAACTAAACACAAAATGAAATGTTGCACCTCTTTGATTTGGAATATCATAAAATGTTATGTGCTTATGTGTTTGTGGTTCCTGCAATCGTAAACGGATCCTTCGGTCAATTCTATTCTGGTGGTGCTCAATTGGATTCATATCCGGCGATCTAGCATAAGAAGGCAAAACGTCAACAATTGACGTTGAGGAACTGTAACGTTTGTCCTGTCACATGAGGTCTAGTGTTGTTCTCGTTGAAAAGCGTGATTGAATTCGTTTACATGGATGGGATGATCACTGGCTGCTCAAAGGACCCTGTCAATGTACTTCTGTGCGGTGAGATTGCTGTCAATCACAAAAAGTTTGGGGGTTGCGTTGCGGGCGTATTCCGCCCAGACCATGACGCTGTCTCCACCGAATGGGATAACCTACCGTACGCAGCAACGTACCTAGTCTGTTCCATATAGCTTGGTATTTCTGTAGAAACCTAGACTAACATGTAGCCTTTGGACCGAAAACTGGTGATATTTAGTCTGAGAGCAGACGACCTTTTTGGGAATATAATATTTTCATTATATCAGTTTTACCAAATGTAAAGGTTTTTTATTAATTTAGCTTTTCCAATTGTTCATAGTCAACACTCAAATTCACTGTTAAAATGACAGTAACAACTATTCTTTACTCTTACAAATCAGAAGACGTTTTTCAGTGTTTATCGTGAAAATAATTATCTAAGTTTGGCTATTTATTCACTTTATTGAAATGACACAGTAGTCGAATGGGAAAAATATGTTTCACGATAAAAAGATAAAAATCCTGATAGAATGAGAAACAATACCGCTAGAGTAAATTTCACCAATTTTATTCAATTTCATCAGACTGCCCTGCGAACAGCCTGTTTCCGTCACGAGTAGGATCTCAAATTACCAGATAGCATCACTTTGAAAATGAAGCCAATAGCTTAAACCGGATGTGATGCAATAACGATGTTATCGTAAAGGCTGAATTGTAACATATATGCCCTCAATAATTATTTCTTACATTTCCATAGCACTTAAGTTTCATCGTTTGAATATCCGGTATATCACAAGTTGATACTTTCACACGCTTGATTTTGTTACACACTATGCATATGATTAATGTGATGGTATCTTTGTGACTGTTTATCTTTGGTGTGAAAGTACATGAAGATTTTGATCCATGACTTGCGTATTAAATATTAAGTACGTTTCTAGCACTGAAATGGACCCTAATTATTTTAATGAAATAATTGCTCCACGTTTTCACTTTTCAGGTTTCATAGAAACCCGAAGATAAAAGAAGAAATCTTGATTAATCAACGAATTGACACGTAAAACTGAACAACGTTGACAACGTTGAAGACCTTGCAACGCCAACGTTCGTCCCAGATGTGTTCCATCGGATTGAGGTAGGGGCTTCGCGATAGCCAATCCAGGACTTGAACACCAGTATTTGTGAGAAATTTCTGCGTCGGAACTGCTGTATGGGGCGTAGCATTGTCTTGCTGAAAGGTTAGTCCAGGGCCGTGTCTCTGCATGAACAGAAGGAGAACATGTTGCAAAATTTGACCACTTTACTGGACAGCATTTAAGTTCCCTTGAACAAAAACCAGTAGAGAACGACCATGTGCACAGAAAGGCCCCCAAACCATGACGCTGCCGCCACCAAATCGGTCAACGTCACGTACGCAAACTTGAGCGTGGCGTTCACCTTGTCGGCGGTACACACGGGCCCTGCAGTCGGCAAATCTCAAGGTGAATCGAGATTCGTCACTAAAAAACAATGGTATTCCACTGTCGTTGAGTTAATCCTAAGTACCCTGTGACCCACACAAGACGGTTACGGCGATGAAGAGGTTATGGATAGGAACTCTAAAGCGTCTCCGTGCGCTAAGTTAAGCGGCACGCAAGCGATTTCTGACAGTTTGTAGGATAAACCGTCCACCGAACATTTCTTGTGAAAGTTGCAGTTACAAATCGGTTGCGAAGTTGACGTAAACGTATTGTTGCATCTTCCGGAGTGACGTCACACGTGACGCTCCTGGCCATGGGCGGTCTGCAACTGTTCACTTTTGATGCACTTTCATCCTGAGATTTGTCGTCAACACTTTAAGGCTCTTGCCACAGTAACCACTGACTTACCAGCATGGAGCCTCCACATTGCGCGTTCTTCTAGGACGCGACATTGTCAAAAGGTCATAAAAATTTAACTTTTAATTTGTCTTTCCAAATGAGCTTCAATGTGCTTACTCAGTTCATGCAAACATGCATTGATTGACATCATGATATTGCACATGCATTCACAGTTTCCCGATTTTTTTTTCGTTACAAAGTCAATGATTGCACGCTGACATCACAAATTCCTCACATTAAAGGAGTCAAAACCATTACTTTCACCACAAGAAGTGTTAAAAATATTTAAACGAACATGCAGACAGAAACGATTTCATAAATTTTACCAGTGTCAGTTTTTCAGTTTTGCCAAGTATATTTTTCTGTGCCAATTTTTCGACTGGCCTTCGCACCATGGTATTTATTCTTAAATGCAATGTTTTTATTCATATTTTATTATCCAACAATTTTAAGTAGAATAACAATCTCACCTGACACTCATTGACCATGATTATAGGTTTTTCTTACATCAAGTTAATAAATGGTGAAATACGCTGGTTTCTCTCCAATAACGTTGTACGAATCTAACATAGGGGTTGTGTTTTTTAAATGGCATCATGGGTATTTACAGTAAATATGTGTTAGAATATATTCTTGTAGGTAATTGAATGTACAATCATAATACAAATTTGGCGCGATTTGTCACGTGATCGGTTGGACAGATTCAAAGCTCTATTAACGTGCAACTTCAGAAACTAACACTATTTCCTGGTTCGCTGGTTCGAGCGCTTCACTCACTCATCCCCGGTCACCCAGGTCTTTATGTTTCGATAATTTTCACATTCACCTTTATAAACTTCATCAAGAAAAATGGTTCCAATTGTAATAACGCTAAAAATCTCAATTGTTTATGGGAATGTTAAGTTTGTTCAAGCGAATTGACAATAAAGTCATTGTGAGATGAAGAAAATTTTAATATTTAAGAAAAAAAGCCATGAATCACCGCGGAACTTGGATTCGAACCCTCACATGTCAAATATTAATGATCTCAAGAATTGTAACGTTGAACCACCTAGCGGAAAGAAATTAAAGGGCAGATGACTCTAATTCAATATTACTTCCTGGTAGGGGATTGGTTGACAATATATCTTAAACAGCCAGACCTGTTAACGCGCTCGGCAGGTCTACACGCACGCCCCGGTTGAACTCTTCAACTCGCGATGTTTATTTATGTCGTCTTCAGTTCCTAGTACCGTAGTTCCTCAAGAAAAACGTATTTAGGCCTATAACGCTTTACCGATACAAACATGTCCCATTACTTTTTAACATTAATTATGCAATGTAAGTTGGAAAATGTTTTAACAGGCCAAGGTTGACAATCATACACATTTATGGGTTTATATAAGTATATTTCTTATATACCCAACACTACATGAAGTACCTGGCTATAAAAGTAAGTCATCGTAATACCTAACATAGTATTCTTAAAACATACTGCAAATCTGTACATAACATAATGTTGAATTTGCCTTTATGCTGTATATTCTTATAACCTTAATGAATAACTCTTATTCTACATTGTGTTTTTATGAACATGTGTCTTTCATAATTCCCTCAGTAAAATTACACGCTTATTAACATTTGAAAGAATAATTATCAATGACTGAGAATAAGTTATTTATTGTTACATTTTATCCATCGCTAGGAAATCTTCTCAGACACCCATTGTTAAGTAACTTTTTTAAATTTAGTTATTAAGTGACACTAAGTAAGCGACACACGCCAAGCTTTTTTGTCCCTATTCAATAGACCACGATGTTTTTAAAAATCTGATAAGTACATGCCGTTAAATGCAGTATAAGTCTGGTTTAAATGCTGAGGATTTCTTAATAATCACCATTCTACTAATTCAAAACTAATGCATTATAAGCAATCCCCACATACCGTATATAAATGTTACGATAAATAGCAAAATATGACGAATATAGGTAGAATAATAATAATGATTTCAAAATCCTAAATTGTTTATGACAAAGAAATCACCCTAAAGAAGTCTTATCTGTACAATCCGATATATACGACATTGGCAAGTTTAAATTAAATATTTTTTAGATTCCTATAATTAAAATTCGGTAAATGGTATTAGATGAAACATGTAGTCTTAGAATACACATGATAAAATGGGTATTAACGTGAATATAAACTTCACCGCATTGTAAACATAAACTCATATTTCTACGTAGGCTACATAAAATTTAGTACAATAAAATGTAGTTAGAAAGTCTGAATATCAAGTTCACTTAGATGTAAATCCTTGAAATCAATATTTTGAAGTGAGAACAGATTAAACATTTGCTGATCTGTACAAACTAGAACTTTTTTAATGAATATACTAAGGAACAAAAGTCAAAATACCTTTTTAACATCGAAAGTCTTTAAAAGCCGGCAATATTTGATGGTGATTTGATAACGTCATCAGAAACATTACATTTATAAACTGATTCATAAATAATTTCATATCTTATTTTACATCGGAAATCACGTCAAAAGTTAAAACTTCATGTCAACGAACACGAAACTCACTCTAATCAACAAATACAATTTAACGCAATATTAATTAACAAGAATATTATTTTGCAAGATTGAAGATTGGAAAGCATGCTCTAAAAATTAAATGAGAATCATCAAATGTACAAAGCGCAATGAAAATGTAACAAAACCCAAGCTAATTAAAACACAAATATGTTTAAAAGAAAAGAGTTGTTACTAATATGATTATGTTCCATATGTTATATCTAAGTATATGCATTTATCAACAGTAACATGTGTTTTTAGTGGCTCATAAGCCAGTTGTGGCTGGACGCGTTGTTCTACACTGTGTACTATGTCCTGTATATAAAAAAAATATATACTACTACTACTACTACTACTACTACTACTACTCATTTCATGCATTACGGTAGCCTTCTCTTACAACGCAAACATCTGCCAATCATCATCCATGTAATGAATATGCATAGCCAGTCTGGCAGGTTAATACCCTTTACTGACTGCGCGGGTTACAGTCTAACACCAACCTAGGGGATTCCCCTTCCTTCATCGCACTTGTTCGTTTGCAGACTTGGAAAGTTTATGATAGGTCAGAATATAAAGCTATCAAGATATTTTTAGAGTTTTAACCATTCACACAAGTACAGGTGTCTACTTTACTACGATATAAAAAAAACTTATCACCTGGCCGTGTTAAGTTTCGCATACCACTCAGGTAGTGGTTGGATTAAGAAGGAAGTTACTGCTTCAGGTAGGATGTTATTATTAACATGTTGATACGTACATATATACTTAAATTGAGATTTTCCCTATGATATCAACAGATCATTTGTTTATAGGTAGATGTCAAAATGTTAATGAATTCTCAGGAAAATGTGAATTTTATTTTAGATGATGTGTGTAATAATTGTTAAAGCTTGATATAATAAACGTACGTAATAAAATATCTTCTAAGCAAAATAATTCATCAATTTTTCCTTTGGTATCAATTTTTTTCATAACATTACCTATTGCTTAAATGTATCAAATTTAACATGTTACAATGCTAAGATTAGATAGATCTGCACTTTTAGAATTTAGATATTTACTTTTTACAATTTTTAAATTAATTTGCTTTAATAGTCATGAAAAAGACGTCATCGACCATCATATTTATCTCTTTTGCCACTTGACTCAATACCTAATCATGGTGTGGTGGTTTAGAATGCTTCAGAGTCAGAGACCCTTCAGCTGTCCTGGTAGGAACCCATCCTTTCTAACCCTTCTTAAAGGTCTGTCCATCACTTTTGTATGATTATCATTAACTGAAATATTGTTATGCTTTACATCCCAACTCATTCACCCAATTACTCACTTGAATAAATTGTGAACAAAATACTGAATAGATGGTATTTTAGTATCATGTATCACTGAGATTTGATGTTTGAGGATTAATCTTTTTCTTTTCATATGATGTAAGTATACAATTCCTGACATTTAAATTATCAGATCAACTTATTATGTACGTAAACCCTAGCGTGGGTAACGCCAACATGATTCGACAGCATTTCGACGTACATTCAACTGGAAATGCTGGATGTTTTGATCATCTGATAGATATGGTCAGGGAGCCTGGTGGCAAGAAGTAAACATTATGCTGGCAATGTGAAATTGAAGGGGATTCTATCTTTTAATTCATGTGCAGATATTTCACAGTTCTTGATGAATTCTCTGTAAGATTATAAACACTAATTCAGCAAATTGAACAAATCAAAAGATCAATGAAAAATGGTTCTGAAACTATATACTTTGTTTGTTTACTTTGACATATGACTATATACTAAAAGTCTTTGTTTGTTTACTCTGACATATGACACTGCTTCATATCTATTTAGATAATGTGTGACTGAGTGACTTTCCTGGTGAAAATATCATGAAGAGGAGACAATAAAGTGATGAAGCGGCGACTACTTCTTCAGCTCTTGCTCTGTACTCTGGTGAGTGGACGATTAAGTATGGTGGGCGTATTTAGGGAATGTTATTCACAGTCTTTGTTTTGTGACTTTTATTAATGTTTGCCTTTCACTATGTCAAGGATTCTAGTTTTAGTTCTTCAGTTATTTCTATGTGAAGTGGTGAGTGTTGGATTTAGAAATCAGTAGCTAATTTAGTTACTGGAAGTGTATACCGGTAAATCAAATTGTTTATTTACTTTAGAAAGGTAAAATACAAGTTTGACTAATTGCCATGTGTCAGGAGTGTTACACTGTGGTACATGTGTCGGGTATGCTACACTGTGGTACATGTGTTGGGTGTGCTTCACTGTGGTACATGTATCGGGTGTGTTACACTGTGGTACATGTGTCGGATGTGCTACACTGTGGTACATGTGTCGGGTGTGCTACACTGTTGTACATGTATCGGGTGTGCTACACTGTGGTACATGTGTCGGATGTGCTACACTGGTACAGTGTCGGGTGTGCTACACTGTGGTACATAGAAACTTTCTTGACACCATACTGAACTGATAATTATATGAATTGAATTTTCAATACTTATCGATCAAATAATTGTGTCATTTTAAATGCATTAGAAGCGTAGCCATTGAAATTGCTGAAAACTTTTGTTATGGTTACCACTTAACCCATACCAATTCAAATGACCAATGAATAGAAAACATAAGGTACAAAAGATTATTATCTAGTATAGTCTTAGCAAGTATGTCCTCATAATGAAGTTTTTTATGTTTTTTACTTTAAATTGAAAATTGTTGATTTAGTAGGGAGAGAGAAGAGAAGAATATACATATCTTAAATATACATTATGCATTATAATAATTATGTACATATTTTGGTCGTTCGTTTGTCTGTACGTACGAACGTACCTACATACAAACATAATTACATACATAATTACATACATAATTACATACTCGCATGCACACACAGACGTTGAGGCTGGCTTGGATGGTTCTCAACAGAAGATATTGATGAGATTAACCAAGAAAGCACATTTGTTTTCTAAGCTTTTCTTTGCATTTTTGGAGTATAAATAATGTAGATATCGTTGTTTTAAGGGGAGGATAGAAATACTGTGTTTTAGTGTGGATGGGGCCGGGGGGATGTCAATACTGTGATTTGCTGTGGGTGGACCCGGGTGGATGTAAATACTGTGTTTTGGTGTGGGTGGAGCCGGGGGGATGTAAATACTGTGTTTTGGTGTTGGTGGGGCAGGGGGATGTAAATACTGTGTTTTGGTGTGGGTGGGGCAGGGGGGGGGGGGGGGGATGCAAATACTGTTTGGGAAGTAGAGAAGTAGAGAAGAGGACATTACAAACCTACTTATAAACAGCCAGTAGCAGGGGACAGGATGTGTGTTAGTTTGTCAGATAGAGTCACAGATACCAATCAGGGCGTATATGTATAGGATATTGTGAGATCAAACTTCCTTTTCATCTCACGCGTTTGTCGAAATGATTGTGAAATAATTGTGCATATTCTTTAGCTCATGTTAAGATTTGTTAATTTTGTAAACTTTAAATCATTGATTGTTGTACATAAAAAAAACAAGGTTGATTTGATAGACAACCTCCCACCAATCTAGTGTCAATTTGCACCAAATATTGTATTATCCGGCCTAGTGCTTTAACTATTATAGTTCAGGGTAAAACTGTACTTTATTGTAAATCACATGATGGTTGAGGCTACTCTATTTCTTAATCAAATGATGGTTGAGGCTTACTTTATTTCTTAAACACACGATGGTTGAGGCTGCTCTATTACTTAAACACATGATGGTTGAGGCTACTCTATTTCTTAAACACATGATGGTTGAGGCTTACTTTATTTCTTAAACACATGATGGTTGAGACTACTCTATTTCTTAAACACATGATGGTTGAGGCTGCTCTATTTCTTAAACACATGATGGTTGAGACTACTCTATTTTTAAACACATGATGGTTGAGGCTGCTCTATTTCTTAAACACATGATGGTTGAGGCTTACTTTATTTCTTAAACACATGATGGTTGAGACTACTCTATTTCTTAAACACATGATGGTTGAGACTACTCTATTTCTTAAACACATGATGGTTGAGACTACTCAATTTCTTAAACACATGATGGTTGAGGCTGCTCTATTACTTAAACACATGATGGTTGAGGCTACTCTATTTCTTAAACACATGATGGTTGAGGCTTACTTTATTTCTTAAACACATGATGGTTGAGACTACTCTATTTCTTAAACACATGATGGTTGAGGCTGCTCTATTTCTTAAACACATGATGGTTGAGACTACTCTATTTCTTAAACACATGATGGTTGAGGCTGCTCTATTTCTTAAACACATGATGGTTGAGGCTTACTTTATTTCTTAAACACATGATGGTTGAGACTACTCTATTACTTAAACACATGATGGTTGAGACTACTCTATTACTTAAACACATGATGGTTGAGGCTACTCTATTTCTTAAACACATGATGGTTGAGACTACTCTATTTCTTAAACACATGATGGTTGAGGCTTACTTTATTTCTTAAACACATGATGGTTGAGACTACTCTATTACTTAAACACATGATGGTTGAGGCTACTCTATTTCTTAAACACATGATGGTTGAGGCTACTCTATTTCTTAAACACATGATGGTTGAGGCTTACTTTATTTCTTAAACACATGATGGTTGAGACTACTCTATTACTTAAACACATGATGGTTGAGACTACTCTATTACTTAAACACATGATGGTTGAGGCTACTCTATTTCTTAAACACATGATGGTTGAGACTACTCTATTTCTTAAACACATGATGGTTGAGACTACTCTATTACTTAAACACATGATGGTTGAGGCTACTCTATTTCTTAAACACATGATGGTTGAGGCTACTCTATTTCTTAAACACATGATGGTTGAGGCTTACTTTATTTCTTAAACACATAATGGTTGAGACTCCTCTATTTCTTAAACACATGATGGTTGAGGCTTACTTTATTTCTTAAACACATGATGGTTGAGACTACTCTATTTCTTAAACACATGATGGTTGAGGCTACTCTATTACTTAAACACATGATGGTTGAGGCTACTCTATTTCTTAAACACATGATGGTTGAGGCTACTCTATTTCTTAAACACATGATGGTTGAGGCTTACTTTATTTCTTAAACACATGATGGTTGAGGCTTACTTTATTTCTTAAACACATGATGGTTGAGACTACTCTATTTCTTAAACACATGATGGTTGAGGCTACTCTATTTCTTAAACACATGATGGTTGAGGCTACTCTATTTCTTAAACACATGATGGTTGAGGCTACTCTATTTCTTAAACACATGATGGTTGAGGCTACTCTATTTCTTAAACACATGATGGTTGAGACTACTGTATTTCTTAAACACATGATGGTTGAGACTGCTCTATTACTTAAACACATGATGGTTGAGACTACTCTATTTCTTAAACACATGATGGTTGAGACTACTCTATTTCTTAAACACATGATGGTTGAGGCTGCTCTATTTCTTAAACACATGATGGTTGAGGCTTACTTTATTACTTAAACACATGATGGTTGAGGCTTACTTTATTTCTTAAACACATGATGGTTGAGGCTACTCTATTTCTTAAACACATGATGGTTGAGGCTGCTGTATTTCTTAAACACATAATGGTTGAGGCTTACTTTATTTCTTAAACACATGATGGTTGAGACTACTCTATTACTTAAACACATGATGGTTGAGGCTAACTTTATTTCTTAAACACATGATGGTTGAGGCTTACTTTATTTCTTAAACACATGATGGTTGAGGCTGCTCTATTTCTTAAACACATGATGGTTGAGACTACTCTATTTCTTTTCTATTGTGTCAGTTTTAACTTGTTTAACTTATTCTTCAACCAAACTGAAATGAAATGAATTAAATGAATTAAACATTCTTGACTAGAGCCATACATGGTTATGTCATAAGGCTATTGTTGATGTCATCATGTGCTAATTTTTCGTGATGTCATTTAAAAACTACTTGATTGCACAATAAAGGAAGGGTGGCACCCTACCAATTGCACGGTATAAACACACATGGTTTAACGCAAAATGCACAGAATGTTTTCTTGATGAAAATTAATTGCACGATTGAACAATTCTGCCCTGGAATTTGTTTCCACAAGAAATTGCCTGGTTGTTTTTCAGATTTGAAGCTCTCAGCGTGCCTTCATATTTCAAGTAATATGAGATGGTCCTCAATGGAGTGACTTGACCACTCGTTATCCCCTGATCCTGTTCTTCGTTGATTTCATTTGATTATTCATGAACTCCAATGTCATGCATACTGCCTCCATCTGAAGTAAAACTGAGAAATGCCAATGTAATATTTGATGTTTGTGTTTGATTTCTCCAGTGTACAGGTGTAGTGGCAGTGCGAGAGAGTCACAAAAAAGACATGCCCCGGCCCCCAGACATCGATTAGTAAGTTCACCCTCATTCTCTCCCCACACACATAGCTCATGTTATATCTCCCTCAGTTAATCTCTGTTTAAAGCTCGAGCACTAGTGGGCTAGACTTTCTCGGTTTGAAAACTATGTAGAGAGGTTACAGTCATGTAATACATTGCATCAGAATCACAGCATGGGCCTTGGCTAGATATGTTTTCATTGGGTAGTTTGGGATGTCAGTTGTTTTGCAGGGAATTTTCGGAAAGTTTAGCTTTGGAGATATGATTTAAGCTTTTTGGGGAGAAAAGTTTACTGTGTTTTCTCCATGAAAAAGCTAAACTAAATCAGCTTTCATTTTCTATAAGTCAAAGATTCACTTAATCATTTTCTTACCCAAGCTGGCAAAAATATGCCTAGTATTAAAGATTTCATAACAGTTTTTCAAAATGAAACACGATCTTATATGCTGTCAGAACTATTTTTTATTCATTTATTCAGTGAGTCTGGCATCAGACTTCAAAACAACATTATTTTTATTTTTATTTAGGAAATGAAAAGTATAATGTATATAAGTAATTTCTTTTTCTATTTCGTTCACAGTCGATTGTTTTGCTGAAAACGTGATCCATAAACACCTTATGGACAGCTCATTATCACACTTTATCTTTCCCTTATGAACTTTTGGGATTCATTTCTAACTAAAGCTTTGACTTTATCATAATTGAATAATTCACTCGGGGTAGATGAACGGTATATCCTCTCAACTTGTTGATTATTCTTATGACATCCAGGGTTAGTAGTCTTTCTTCGACTTACAAATAAGAGATTTCTATTGATAACAATAGTTTCATCTTTAAATTGTCGCAATATAATACCGATGTATATGTAGTTGTAAAAACAAGTGTGTTGAAATCACTGTGCTGTAATTAACTTTGTTGTTGGAAGGTCACACTTAGATGGAACTAGTACTGAAGAGATGTTCAAATGATGTTGAAAGCTACAATGATTTAGTTTTAGAAATGATAAAATATCACTAACTGAGATTAATCTATAGATATGTATTAGATAAATATTTATATCTTAGATATATACATTATATGTTTTAGTGATATATATATATATATATATATGTTTTCAGTCACTACTATGACAAAGACGGACGGCAGAAGTGGTGTGTCTACTGTATGGACATCGACTGGCAGTAAGTGCCTCCACATCTTTATTCTACCAATCAGGGGTCGGTCACTACGGACATTAATTACTGCTTTTTTTTTGCTCCTGACCTCTGTTGTCATTAGGGCTGGATGTTTCATCAACTTGTGTAATGCAATATATTGCAAAACATAGCCCAAATATTGCATTAATACTGAATCAACACTATTCTTTTCATGGTTTTTTATCGGTCTGATAAAACACATACGATAAAATTCCCATTGTAGCTAAAAAAAACCCATTTTAATCAGAATGCTGAAATTGAAAACTTGCTGTTATATAAATTTTAAAGAAATGTCTTCCACTGCAGTTAAACATATTGAACATCAATAAATGAAAACTGCACATTCACAAAGACTGATTTATCAGATAATTGTGAGAGATGTAGTTGGTTCCATTGACAGAAGCCGAGCAGGGTCCTCATTATCCTATGTATCTATTTCCAGGAAGAACTGGGGGGAGAGTGGCTGCTTCAAGAAACCCTACGTGGAGCAGCTGATTGAGCAGCAAGAGTGGAACAATAAGACAAAGGACTTCTGGCCAGTGTGTGGCTATCTGCAGACAGACAGACACTACTTTCGCTATATCAAGAGTAAGTGATGATGGCGTCACAAGAGGGGGAAAGGTTGAGGGAAGGAAGGTTGAGGGAAGGAAGGTAGAGGGAAGGAAGGTTGAGGGAAGGAAGGTTGAGGGAAGGAAGGTAGAGGGAAGGAAGGTAGAGGGAAGGAAGGTTGAGGGAAGGAAGGTAGAGGGAAGGAAGGTAGAGGGAAGGAAGGTAGAGGGAAGGAAGGTAGAGGGAAGGAAGGTTGAGGGAAGGAAGGTTGAGGGAAGGAAGGTAGAGGGAAGGAAGGTAGAGGGAAGGAAGGTAGAGGGAGGGAAGGAAGGTAGAGGGAAGGAAGGTTGAGGGAAGGAAGGTTGAGGGAAGGAAGGTAGAGGGAAGGAAGGTTGAGGGAGGGAAGGAAGGTATAGGGAAGGAAGGTTGAGGGAAGGAAGGTAGAGGGAAGGAAGGTTGAGGGAAGGAAGGTAGAGGGAAGGAAGGTTGAGGGAAGGAAGGTTGAGGGAAGGAAGGTTGAGGGAAGGAAGGTAGAGGGAAGGAAGGTAGAGGGAAGGAAGGTTGAGGGAAGGAAGGTAGAGGGAAGGAAGGTAGAGGGAAGGAAGGTTGAGGGAAGGAAGGTATAGGGAAGGAAGGTTGAGGGAAGGAAGGTTGAGGGAAGGAAGGTAGATGGAAGGAAGGTAGAGGGAAGGAAGGGAAGGAAGGTAGAGGGAAGGAAGGTAGAATGAAGGAAGGTAGAGGGAAGGAAGGTTGAGGGAAGGAAGGTAGAGGGAAGGAAGGTAGAGGGAAGGAAGGTAGAGGGAAGGAAGGTTGAGGGAAGGAAGGTAGAGGGAAGGAAGGGAAGGAAGGTAGAGGGAAGGAAGGTAGATGGAAGGAAGGTAGAGGGAAGGAAGGTAGAGGGAAGGAAGGTAGAGGGAAGGAAGGTTGAGGGAAGGAAGGTAGAGGGAAGAGGGAAGGAAGGTTGAGGGAAGGAAGGTTGAGGGAAGGAAGGTTGAGGGAAGGAAGGTAGAGGGAGGGAAGGTAGAGGGAGGGAAGGAAGGTAGAGGGAAGGAAGGTAGAGGGAAGGAAGGTAGAGGGAAGGAAGGTTGAGGGAAGGAAGGTTGAGGGAAGGAAGGTATAGGGAAGGAAGGTTGAGGGAAGGAAGGTTGAGGGAAGGAAGGTAGATGGAAGGAAGGTAGAGGGAAGGAAGGGAAGGAAGGTAGAGGGAAGGAAGGTAGAGGGAAGGAAGGTTGAGGGAAGGAAGGTAGAGGGAAGGAAGGTTGAGGGAAGGAAGGTTGAGGGAAGGAAGGTAGAGGGAAGGAAGGTTGAGGGAAGGAAGGTTGAGGGAAGGAAGGTAGAGGGAAGGAAGGTAGAGGGAAGGAAGGTAGAGGGAAGGAAGGTAGAGGGAAGGAAGGTTGAGGGAAGGAAGGTAGAGGGAAGGAAGGTTGAGGGAAGGAAGGTAGAGGGAAGGAAGGTTGAGGGAAGGAAGGTAGAGGGAAGGAAGGTTGAGGGAAGGAAGGTAGAGGGAAGGAAGGTAGAGGGAAGGAAGGTTGAGGGAAGGAAGGTAGAGGGAAGGAAGGTAGAGGGAAGGAAGGTTGAGTTCCAGATATATTGTATCCGGCTCCAGACATAACCACATTTTATTTGCTTAAAGAATTACATGCTATGAACAACTACGAAAAACAAGCTGTCGCTGAAACAAGGCATTTGCCACATTAGATATCAGTCGCACATCGAACACTTTCCATGAATTTCTGTTAGATTTATCAGAACTTTTTGGGTTGTTTACTTTTTTTTCCGAGGAATATAAGTTTCAAAATATTGACTCTATCGAGATTCGAACTCTATCTTTCTAGGCTATCCTCTCCACTAGGTCTGATCGCACCCTACTGTAGCGCATGTTCTTGCTTAAACTCATCTAACCAATCACAATGTGTGCGGCAAAAGCATTCGGTATCAGTAGCTAGGGGCAAGTAACTCCCATTTACCATTCGTTAACCTTGATCGCCGCTATCTTTATTTTAAACGAGATGATGTGATTGGTTCGCTATTGACTAGGTTTTGTCTGCGCTAAACTGGGGTCAGCACGTGCGCTATAGCAGGGTGCGATCAGACCATTGTGAAGATAGCCTTGACAGATAGAGTTTGAATCTCGATAGAGTCAATATTTTGAAACTTTTATTCATCTGAACAGGGTCGATTTTAATCAGACTGAGAAAAAGCTCAACGACTCTTGGCATGTGGATCAATCAGCAGTTATTATTTTCAACTTTGTCAGGTTTTAATTTTGCCGATTCCATGAAACAATAAGCTTGTGTAGATTACATTTATTACTGATGATTTGTCTGGGTAATGATTAACAATATTATTTTCAACAACAAAAATATGAGTGACTTGAGATTGGTCCTTTATACCTTATAAATCTTTATAAATCAACCAGTATTGTAAGTCTTACTCAACATAGATTTGAATATTTTTCTATTTTCAAAGTCAAGTGTATGACACAAATTCTTACAAACCATCATGTGAAAGGGAACAGTAAATTCAATTGAATAACCACACTGACTTATGTCAGCAAAACATGCCCAAAGGTACTTTAAACTCATGGCATGACAGGAGCGTAATGAACGCCATATGTCATGATGTCATTGACATGCAATGTAATGTATTCTGATCATGTTATCTTTATTAGGTAATGAATAGGGAATATGATTAAATTATGCTATTGGTAATTTTTATGTTCTCTTTTAAAAACTTCTCTTAACTGGTGTGCTATCAATACCAACAAGTGCTGGTTTAGAAGGCTTTTACTTTTTTTAAGAATAATGTCCCACTCTCATTGGATATAGACAACTCTGTATTTATGCTTGTTTTTTATTTCAAAAAGTAATAGATTAAATTCGTCCTCCAGATTGTACAGCGCCCCCAATCATAGAAGGTGCCACGGTAAACTGTACTGACCAAGATGGCCGCCAATTTTATAGGGTCCATGACACATGCAGAGTGACTTGTACAAAGCCGCGTACCCGCCCAAGCGACAACATCACTACTTGTGATCCATGGACTGCGACTTGGACCAGGGTGACTTGTGAGCCTGATGGTGAGAGGACTTACTTAAAGGAACACATCACAGAGTGTAACTACCTATCCTATGGAAGCGCATTGCTGCCAGCAGTGAGAAAAATTGACTAAAGTACTAATTAGATGATACTTTTATCTAATTAGATGATACTTTTATCTAATTAGATGATACTTTTATCCAATTAGATGATATATCTATCTAATTAGATGATAGTTTCAACTAATTAGATGATTTTTCATCTAATTAGATCATATTTTCATCTAATTAGATCATAGTTTCATCTAATCAAACATTAGTTTCATCAATCTATTCAACATCTAATTAGATGATATTTTCATATAATTAGATGATACCTTTATCTAATTAGATCATTAGATTTCCCCCATTCTTATCCAGCTGAAAGTGCTACTTGCATCATTAGGAAGTGAACTTTTAAAGCAGCTTCTTAGGGCTAAAGCACAAACCTGTAGGCCTCTACTTCCTGTTATCATTATCAATTGTATCATTGTATCAGGAGTTGTCATTTCTTTGGTAAGAGATTGAGGTTTTAACCAAAGGTATTGTGTTATGTGTCTTTAATTAAATCAGCTAGTTCATGCTGTAACAATTATTGCTAGAAATTAGCAATCTATGCACATGTGTACATATGAAAAATATGTCAAAGCATATGATAAACCATGTAAGAAATAGTAATATGGAATGTCAGAAAGTAAACTAAACCAATATTCTTCTCAGCTTGTCCTCCTCTGAGCTCAGTGATTGGACAAGAAAGTGAGACATCATGTGACCTTGATGTTGACCTGCCGTTAAACAAGAAGTGTGACGTACGGTGCACGACACCAGTAGGACACGACAGCACGACCAGAGTCATGCAGTGTCGTGACGGAAGGTGGCAAACTGTGGAACCATGTCCTGCATTGTCAGGTGGGTGAATATCGTACACTCGTGACTTCGGGAGAAGCTGATCCTAGTTCAGGGATGAAGATTTTTGTTACTGTAAGGCTAAATAAAATCAATGAAATGTTTCTTTGGCGTCAATGAATCAGTTTTTTTATATATCTTTGGCAGTTTTGTTTTTCAGTGTTGTAATTTAGAAACATCATTTTTTAACTATCCATGTCGTTTCTGCTCCACCATATCATTCTTATGTCCACCAAACATTGATGATTTATGAAATGTAGACTCTTGTGGTTGTCGTCTTGAAATGTAATGAAATAGCCCGAACATAATCGGAAATGATAAGGCATTTGATGAGTGTACCTGACAAAGTTGCTGCGTCTATTCCAGCATGTCCACAGCTGAGCAATATAATCAACGATGACGAGAGCACAACATGTAACGTGAGCAAGTGGTTGCCAGGCAACACAACATGTGAAATCACATGCCCCGAGGGCTACAGCCCGGAGTCGAGAGCCATGGTGTGCTCTGACAGCAAGTGGACTGCACTAACGACTTGTGCACCACAGACAGGTGTGATCGTTTTATCAGTTTGTACCTGTAAACACCTTACTAGAGCCTCAATTATTGTACTTCAATATGACACACTAACGCTTAATTGGCAGTAACAATTTTTTTTAGGTTTATTTTGTACTGGCAGTCTTGTCCTTTGTGGTTTGAATGTAGGGTATGGTAGAGTTACTTTCCCTAACCTATCCAAGCCCAACAATGTCTCAATGCCCGTGTTTTAAACTATGTGTCTTGATTCAAAGTGAATGAATCATTTTTAATCATGTGAAAAGTTTGCTTTAAATTCATTGTTTGGATACAGAAATAAGATCTGAATAAGTAAGAATTTGCTCAATGGTCTATTTTCAGGTGGAGGGATGTTGATTGTGATTGTGTGTGTGGTTGGAGCGCTGGTGATACTGTTCATAGTTCTCATTCTGGTCTTTTTGTTGCGGAGAAGATACCAGCAACGGAAGGATAGTGAGTTCACAATTCTTCGGATCAACTCAGTTTTTAAAAAATAGAGCCATGGGCTCTGTAGCTCATCAGACTTTTGATAGAAATAGGTGTTGTGGTTTAGACCATGGGGTCATGGGCAGTGTAGGAAAGATAGCCTGTCCCAACATCCGAGTTATTCACAATCGAATAAAAAAGGCCCATTGCCCATTTGGGGTCAAGGGGTCACCGAACCTACAATTCAGAATCCCCATTGTCCAAGGAGTCTACACACAACTATTAAGCTATCAAGACCTTTTGGAACTGGAGAAGAAGATGAAAGTAGGATTTTAAGGTTTTGACCCCTGTTACCCCATTTGGGGTCAAGGGGTCACCAAACCTACAATTTAGAATCCCCAGTGTCCAAGGAGTCTTCACACGATTTTTCAGCTCTCTAGACCTTTTGGAACTAGGGAAAAAGATGAAATTAGGTTTTTTAGGTTTTGACCCCTGTGACCCCATTTGGCGTCATGGGGTCACCAAACCTACAATTTAGAATCCCTGTTGGCCAAGGAGTCTACACACACCTTTTCAGCTCTCTTGACCTTTTGGAACTAAGGAAAAAGATGAAATTAGGTTTTTTAGGTTTTGACCCCTGTGACCCCATTTGACGTCATGGGGTCACCAAACCTACAATTTAGAATCCCTGTTGGCCAAGGAGTCTACACACACCTTTTCAGCTCTCTAGACCTTTTGGAACTAAGGAAAAAGATTAAATTAGGTTTTTTAGGTTTTGACCCCTGTGACCCCATTTGGGGTCATGGGGTCACCATACCTACAATTTAAAATCCCCGTTGGCCAAGGAGTCTACACACACCTTTTCAGCTCTCTAGACCTTTTGGAACTAGGGAAAAAGATTAAATTAGGTTTTTTAGGTTTTCACCCCTGTGACCCCATTTGGGGTCATGGGGTCACCAAACCTACAATTTAGAATTCCCGTTGGCCAAGGAGTCTACACACAACTTTTCAGGTCTCTAGAGTCATTGGTTCTGGAGGAGAAGTCGAAAAAGTGAAAAGTTTACGGATGGACATATGGACGGACGCCGGACACCTTGCCATGCCATAAGCCCATTGGGTCTTTCAGACCTGATGAGCTAAAAATGGATCTCTTGTTTCTGTATTTTAGATGACAATGTACTTCTTGTCTCATTTCCGTCATAGCTACTCACCTCTTCTTCCAGAACTTGCAAAGTCACTTTGGTTAAAACAAAGTCCTACCCATCAATATTCTTATTGTGCTATTTTTCTATTTATATTGGGCATTTATCTATAGAATCGACCAGCGTGCTGACATGTAAGATGTTAATGAGAACAGAAAACTTTGGAGAAAACAAGCAGTTACCTTCAGAGGCTTACAGCTTCAACCATCATGTGTTTTGCGATAAAGTTCAGTTTTACCCTATTTTAAAGCACAACATAGAGGGGGGAGTGGTTTGCCGTCCAAAATTATACTTTTACTTTATTGTCAAACACATGAAGGTTGAGGCTGCTGTATTTCTCTTCTAGCTTGTGTCCTTTTTAATTCATTTAGGTCTTTTTTTTTTAAACGAAGTAAATGAAATGAAATGAATCTAATTTGTCCATGAATTGAAAATCCTTGACCAGGGCATTAGCTAGTGACCTCATAACGCTATTGATGTTGACGTCATGGTCCATTGTTTCGAGATGTCAATAAAATGATACATTATTTCAGAATAAAAGAATAGTGGTGCTTTTGATTTTTACTGAAAGAATGCTGGAATGTATAATGCTTGGTACCATGATGACTTGGATTGACAGAAGCACATTTTGAAATAAATCGAATACCTATGGTCACAGCACAAATGTCTACTCTTGTCTCAATTTCGGGTCAGAAAAGTTTTGTTATCAAGTCTGTAAAGATCAATTCCTTTATTTCAGACTTGGACAAAAACAAAGATTTTGATGCTGTAGCCCAGGCTCTCCCTCTCATCACAACACCATCAGGATCAACGACTACTGGCTCCGAGTATCAAGTTTCCATAGAAACACCCTCTGATGTTGAAGAAACCTCATTTACAAGCGATGACACGATTTCCACAGGGTCAAAGGTTGAAGGTGAAGGGTTGAGAGCTGAAGACCTCCCTCCCCCGTACTCCAGTCGTGACGTGATGGAACACGAAATTGCTGTCGTTGAACCGCCATCATTCAACAAGGGTGACTTTGCTGCTCCCCGTGAGTACACAGACGTCAACAGGGGAAAATAGAATTAGAGATATCAGACATTTCTAATGATTGATATTTTATCAGAATAAGAGTGATTATTCATAATTTCAAAAAACGTGTCCCTCGGATGAGACCTCAGCTACGAAGTCAGGGGTGTATAGAGCACCGCATGAGCTTACGTCTTTCCATGTGTCAGAAATCTTTTCTTGAGCACTACTGGGAAACTTTTTAACTTGGAAACTTCATATTTGGTATAAATGTTCCCAATACGATGTTAATGTGACTTTTATGGGTTATAACTCTAGGGTCTTAATTAAGAAATAAAGTTCGCTCTACCCCAATGTGTTTTGTAATAAAGTATAGTTTTGCCCTGAACTATTATAGTTAAAGCACGAGGATGGTAGTTTTAAGGTTATAGTTAAAGCACGAGGACGGTTGTTTCTAAGATGCTAAAATGATCTATACAGGGACTACTCTGATTTTAATAATCTCGAAATGAAATATAGTGTTTACATAGCTCACATTAATACTCCATGAACAGGGCTAACTGATGGCTATTCCAAGTATGGAACCCAACCCCTAGATTAAAACGACATTTAGTTGGTTAAAGCTTTGATTACTGCAGTTTTGCACTAACTTTTTCATGCATTCAACTTTGAATCATATTTTCTTCTTATTTTTTTCTTTAAAAACTTAAACAAACAAATGATCACCTTGTTTTAAAAAAACTGTTACTTTTACAAACGTGTGTCGTGTGATTATGCAGTGCGGGCCGCATTGCCCATATAAGGCTTATCACATGATTAACATTCCACAAAGAATTATGGGTATTGTTTGTTTTGGAAGCGTGAGGGCAGACTGAATCCTGACATCTATTTTTTTGCTGCTGCCATAAATGTTGAAGGTGATGCTTTAATCTCTTATATTAGCAGACTGTAGTGGTTGTACACTCAGAATTATTTAATTATTAAGTTGACCTTTTCACATTGAACCTGGTAGAGATGGTTGACATGAACCAACGTCACAGTCCAACGGGGCGCCGTGACCTCACGTGAAACAACGCGGTCACTCTACAGTCGACAAGCATTTGATTTCCATTCTTCTTTCCTGTAGATAGAACTAGATGATTCAAACTAGTCTTCATTATAAGAAACATTATCGGCAAAATCGCCAATACAATAGACAATGATAGGGATATGTTGATCAAAAAAACCGAGATGAAAGGTTACCATGGACATGTGATCACAAGGGGGCAGTGGGGAAGACTGAATATAACGTCATTCAATTGTTACGTCATGAAAAAACTATACCTTTATTGCCTGATAAAGTACTTTTTTTCGATTGTTCTAAACGCTAGGCATCTTAGAATAATGTTTGAAATTGAAATCTATCTGAATGAATACATACGAATCATATTCATTAAACAACATCCACTTTCTAAGAAAAACAGGAAATAGAATTTGCTCAAATGATAGTTACAATTGAAAATTGGTGAGCCAGCAAAATTGTGAACTATTTCAAAATGAAAATACTACATTTTGATGAATATTTTATCAGAAATCATCAAAATTGAGAAATTACTGCTTCATTTTGGTTTATCATAAAAGAACATTATGATTTAAGGTTATTTGAGTTTTGTAACTGTGACTTGAGGAGCGAACATCCTTAAGCAGTAAAATTTCATGACTTTGTTACTTTTATGGAGTATTCTGTAAACCTATATATACATATAAAATTCAAATTTGATGTCTAGGGTGCCAAGGTCTTTTGAAATTTTTATCAAAATAGCTAAATGACCTCTGTGAATATCACATGTCCAAGGTGGATGAATCATTGGATCAACCGAGTCTGAAGTCTATTATATAATTGTTTACTGTCATGATTGGTCTGATCGAAACTTTCAGAGATTTAAGATGTTGAAGTTTTTAAGATTTTGAAGTTATGCAAACTTTCACATGCATAGGACACGTGAATGTCTAGTAAAAGGACTTGATACATCAGAAAACAGCACACAGTATTTTACACCAATCTCATTGAAATGAAATCTACATGCTCCACTCCATTACGCATGTAGATCTCACCAGGCTCCGTTATATGAGCCGTCAGGTTTGCCTCTGACATAATTCAAATCAGCCAATCAGCAAGGTCGCCCCGTAATCTATGATGCTGGCGAGTTGCATTTCGCTTGTAGGCTTTTCAGATCTCGGAAACCAAAAACTTCCGAATGTTTTCCGAATGCCGAACTGCCTTAATACAAGAATTAATGTATTTTATATACATTCCATTTTCGGTTTGTTGGGCAAACAAGTCAAATCAAATCTATGGAGTTATCTTTCGCAAAGCAAAATCTGCATTCCTCAACGCTATCCTTTAGTAGACTGTATCAATCCAAATGCTTATTCCTGAATATCGAATAAACGTTTCGTCTTTTAGTTTGTAGTAATTGTTGAATAATTTTAGATTTTCTGAAACAAATTAACCATAAACATGCTGAGAAAAATTGACAACCAAAACATGTACAAACACCAATACTAGGTTTCTTGATAATTATATATTAGTCATTTGCGACGTACATATGCTAATGTGATTGACCCTTGTTTTGTTTAGACTGAAATGTTATAATTAAATCTGCTGAGTTGAAGTGTATGAACGGACATGTGCAAATAACTTTAACTTGTTCTGTGTAAAATAAAAAATTTATAAGAGTTTCAACTTCTACATGCGGATTAACTTGCAAACTCCATTAAAGCTATCAAGAGATCCGCATTTTGATTGCTTGATGGTATCTGCGGCAAGCCAATGAGATTTAGAGGTCAAACTGAAGTAAAGGTTAACCTGGCGGCTTGAGTAAGGGAGCCTAGTGAGATCTATAATCTGCGTAACATACTGCAGCAATATTAGATTTTATTTTAATGAGATTGTATTTTACACTGTCTTGATTGATCTCATCTAACTTTCCA
Organism: Phorcus lineatus; assembly: GCA_921293015.1. Lineage (NCBI taxonomy): Eukaryota > Metazoa > Mollusca > Gastropoda > Trochida > Trochidae > Phorcus > Phorcus lineatus. Next base: position 51,453,364 of record OV121087.1, read on the forward strand.
GAGGTCTGCAACAACGTGCAGATACTCTACAAGAGGAATGATGAGGACCCACCTTATCCACTGACCGTGTGTGAGTGTCTCCTTACGTGACTCGTGATACTTTGTGGAACTTTATTCTTAAATTCTTAAACTTAAAACATTGTTTACAAGTTACTTTGTTCATTATTATTATTCTTTTGTAAAAAAATTTATCATAAATTAATTGCATAACATTATTACTTATATATGATTTTGACATTTTATATGAAAAAAAAAGGGAACATTTGAAACACTAATGATGATACTTTCTTCATTTTGGTTAGTGAATTCATATCCTAAGCTATCAATATTTCCATATGTATAAACACCATTTCAACTGAGCTAGGAGAATATACTTACAAATTTACCCGATAGATAACCTGATTAGTTGCCCTTATGTCATTCTCTCCCAACAGAGGTAGCTCCGTCATAAATTCCTACACAACCTCTGTCTTCATACAAAGGTTTCTCGGTCTAGAAATGTAGAAACCTGATTGTATGCAATCAAAGCTAGTTGTGCAATCAACAATGTCATTTCAAAAGTTATTATTTAAAACGCCCAAGTATATTATATCAGGAATTTATGACCGAGTTACCTTAGTTGGGAGAAAATGCCTTTATGTATGTTTTCTTTAGATTATGCTAATCAATGCCTTTATGTATGTTTTCTTTAGATTATGCTAATCAATGGTATCACGAATTTATGACGGAGCTAGCTCTGTTGGGAGAAAATGCCTCTATGTATGTTTTCTTTAGATTATGCTAATCAATGGTATCACGAACTATACAGAACACGGCAGTTGTCAAATTGAAGTTGATCTTTCTACAAGACTTGTTATCTCATCGTTTGTGTTTGCTATCGCTAGCCTTGACATTATGCAAGCTGATGGAATTTTTTACTGTTTTGTTTTGTTTTTGTTCGGTGTACATAAGATCCCCCTTGGTCTGCCACTATTTTGCTTTAACTTATCTAATTGAATCTGTTGCCTTCCCCAGCGTGTGAGATCCAGACATCGGCCGGAAGTCGTCTCACGCTGTACGCAGTTTGTGGGCACCATCACCATATTGTACAGTTCTTCTTCGGGCCGTCCTTCATTGGAGACAAACATGAGAGCTTCGAGACCGGGGTTAGACTGAATGTGACATGGAACACACAAGACAACTATCTGCTTTGTGCAAAGTGTTTCCAGGGTGGGGAGGTTGTAATTCGCGTCTTCATCAGGGTAACAGGTAGGCAAGACTTCCACTGGATATATAGTAATCATAACCTTCTTGTGTGTATAGGAATACCTTCTGAAATAGTTTCGATCACATTGATAGTGTTAGTCTTAGTTACGAAGGAATCTTTAATACAGTCCACTTCCTCATTTAGTAAGTCTAGAAAGAAAGAAAATAACATGGATGAAGGTACAGTTATTATTTTTTGAATTTCCTAGACTAAATTTTAGTCTATGACAGTGAAGTTAAGCTGTTTGGACACTCAATTCTAGTAAAAAAATGTACCAGTATGGTCTGCAAATTCTTTTTGGAGTGGGAGAGCTTAAAAAATCCAGGTGTTTCACATTTAAACTCCATGGACTTATTAAAAACTTACTTTAAGAACTGATTACCAAATCAAGGTCATTAAGAAAATTTGAAATGCGACTTATTTAATGCCTACTTTAAGAACTGATTACCCAGTCAAGGTCATTAAGAAAATTTGAAATGCCTGTAAATAATAATCCTAATTGTAAAACAATTTTGTATGATATGATCAATACCTCACCTTTACTTGACCCTCCTGTTGACGTGTTTGATTGCAGATAATCCTGATGAAACCTATGTCAAGGAAATCTTTAAAGGAGGAGATGAATTTGATTCACTGAATTCAACAGAAACAGAGCATAACATGTCAGGTGGGTGATGTCACAACGCAACCTTGCCCCATCAGCTTATCAACTGTCCCTGGTTTGCAGACCAGGCTTGCTTACATTTCTAATCCCAACCATCGAAGACAACTATTTAATACTACTCACAGGAAAAGATATTTAATGCTTTTTGGCAGTTCAACGCTCAATATTCATTAGCCAGTTTCATTACTTGTAACAAAGTAATTTAGGGCCAAAAGGGTCATTTACGTTTATGAATCCTTTTCCATTTTAAGAATCCAGTTCCGCTTCCCAAACTTATGTTCTGATTACTAGTTTTGTATAAACCAACATGGCGACACCCATGTGGTGTAGGCCCCCCTGTACCAATTCACTAGAATATAATTAGTTATTGGAAACAATGGTTGGTTTTCATTTGCACCACTGCAATTAGTTTAACCTCATCCCGTGCACCCTTGCACCTTGTTTTCATGGTCCCGCGAAGCGGTTAAAGGTTGAAAATGGCGTCAGAATGGGAAGTAAGTGAAGATCAACCAAAAGTAAGACAGTCACAGAGGGAATGTAAGCTACCCTGTCACCTAAGAGAAGACTATATCTTATCAAATCCCACCAATCTGCCTAGTAATATGGAAAAGGAATCTAATGAACTAACTACAGCCTCAAAATCTGTAATCTCAGGCAACTCTATGAATGACAAAAGTAAGAAATCTTTAAAGTCAACAAAACCCTTATCTAAATCTTCGAAACCAGGGAATAGGAATGAAAGTAAAACAGAAAGGTCTAAATCAATAATATCTGACAATAGTTCAATACACAGTAGAACTTCTCAAAGATCAATTACTTCAGTCATCTCACAACTGTCTGACAGACAAACTGCAAGATTAGAGAAACTTAAGAAAATGTCTAAACTTGAAGAATTACAGAAACAATTTGAGGAGGATATTGTCACACAAGAAGAGTTAACTAGATGTGATGACAGGGCAAGGAAAGCTCAGGAAGAGGCTGAAATAGAAATTCTTCAGACACAGAGGAAGGCTCATGAAGTTGAACGTGAAGCGCTACGAGAACGTGAACGACTGGGGACCAAGATTACTCACATACGAAGAATCAGGGAGGCAGAAACAAAGCTCAAAGAGGCAAGTCTCATTGATTCTATGATGAATGAAGATTCCCTGGGAGTAATATCTGATGATATTTCAGCTTCTACTTCCATTCTACCTCCAGTGACACTATCTCTTACTGTTCCATCCTACTGTGTTAACCAGACATTCTCAAGTGTTTCAGTTACTGAACTGCTCAACCCTAAAGACATGGCACCCTCAGCCATTCCTGCGCCATGTGCTGTCCAGTCTATGATCTACTGTCCAGGCACTTACAACTCTTGACCCTCTAATCCAGACATCCTCCAATGTTTCAGCTACAACCACTGAAACCCCTCCAGTCGTAACTTCTGCCATTTCGCAAGCTTCCCGCGCTGTCCACTCCACCGTCTTGACGCCTTCCAGAGTACCAGCTACCAGTGCTGCCCATTCTACACCCCACAGTGAACAAGCTTCCCGCGCTGTCCACTCCACCGTCTTGACGCCCTCCAGAGTATCAGCTCCCAGTGCTGCCCACTCTGCACCGTACAACTTGCCAGCCTCAAACACTGTTCTCACAACAGTTCAATCGTCTCCATATTCGTCCATATCAACTCAAAATGCTGTAAACCCTTCCGTCCAGAACTTTCCCTCAACTTTGCCAACCCAAGCATCATTTCCAAATTTCAACCCAGCATCACCAATAGGACAAGGTTACCCATATCAAGCATGTTATTCACAACCAAACCATTTTGCTCAAACATTTGTGAACCATGGACAGACTGACACTCCGAATGTTAACCCGATTCCATGTGACTTCCCTGTCAACCCGCCATGTCAACCAGCTATCTCTCAACCTTTCATTCCAAGGCCCAATCTACCGAACTTCAACAATGGAAAGGAGAAGGATTTTGCCCTATTGAAGATGGCTCTTGACAACTTAGTAAGCATTCATCCACACCTTACAGAACAATACAAATATCAAGTTCTTCTGGACAGACTCGGCGGTCCTCCGAAGAAGTTAGCCTCTGCATTCATGCACGACAACAGACCTTTCACAACGGCACTCCAAGCTTTGAAGGAGAGATATGGACAACCACGACAACTCGTTCAAAGTGAATTAGGAGCGTTGATGAGTACCCCTGTGCTTAGGTATGGAGACTTTGAAGCATTTGATAGTTTTGCCCTTTCTCTGCATTCTTTGGTAGGAATGTTAAAGTCAATGGAAGGTGAAAATGGGTCCGAGATAAGATGTGGTTCCCATGTTGACAGACTACTCGGAAAATTGCCACCAAGCTACAGAGACAGTTTTGTAGAACACTGTATCAAAGACTCAATCCTTCGAACCGATAGTGACCAGACATATACACTGTGTGACTTCGCAGACTGGTTACTGACCAAATCCCGTGCCATGCGCATTGCAAGCCAGACTGCTACACTCTACAAGTTGGAGACCCCAAGAGAAGTACGTAAGCCGCCACCACCTCGTGCAGCTTACAGACCACAAACCCCAACTGCTTCATTCCTGACTAAAGACACTAAAGCTTCAACTAACAATAAAGCTAAGCAATTCTGCCCATATTGCGTAAAGGGGGATCATTTCCTGAATGGATGTCTAGAATTTAAGAAGCTGACACTACAGGATATTTCAAAATGGCTAAGTCAGAATAGATGCAACAGATGTGGCCGGACGCACAAAGAAAGAGAATGTACATTGAAGAAGCCTTGTCACATTTGCAAGCAGCTGCACCTAACTGTCATCAAAGGTCTTCTATGTGGATCAACCATCACATCCTGCCCTTGTCATGTTGAAGATTGTGCCAGTTATCCTACACGGCCTCTCCAGCACAATATCAACATATGCAATCCTTGATGATGGATCAATGAGAACCATGATTCTAAAGTCAACGGCTCAACAGCTCAAACTCACAGGGAAAACTGACTCTATTCTCCTCACTACTATCAATCAAGAATCAATGCACTGTAGTGGACAGTCTGTGAAACTTAAAATCTCGTCTGTGGACAACCCCGACGTTAGATTTGACATTAACAATGCCTTCACTTCAGACAACCTGTGCATGTCAGAATACACATATCCCATCAAGCAGATGCAGCAGCAATGGACTCATCTTGAAGACCTTCACCTACCATTGATAAATAAAGCAGTGCCAAGTATCCTGATAGGAACCGACAACTCAAACCTGATATTGCCAGTAGAGCCGGTGCGTTTCGGTATCGCAGATGCCCCCAGTGGTGTCCACACTAACCTTGGCTGGACAGTCCAAGGCAAGTCTATTACCACAGGACGGATAGAGACAAACACTTGTCTTCTGACCCCGACCAAACCAGCAGATTTCTCACTCTACCCCTGTGTAGAGCGACTTTGGCAACTTGACACTCTTCCCTGCACTAGTAAACAGGTGGTCCGCTCCAAACAAGACAAAGCTGCACTTGACATTCTAGACTCTAAGACCACAAGAATAGAGGTGAATGGTATTAAACACTATGCAACCCCACTCTTGCGCTCTCAGGATGGTGCCCACTTCAACGCAAATGTGAAAGCTGTCCTTCCAACCCTAAAGCGCACTGAACGGCGCCTGAAGGACAATCCAAATTTAGCCAGTACACACAATGAGGCTATAAAGAAGCTTGTTGACTCTGGATTTGTGAACAAGCTCACAGATGAGGAGATACAAAATTCCACAGAGGCATGGTATATCCCTCACCATGTTGTCGAACACATTGGGAAACAACGCCTGGTGTTCAATTGTTCCTTCGAGTATGAATCCAAGAATTTGAACAAGCACTTGTTACCAGGACCAACAATTGGATCATCACTTCTAGGAGTGCTTATCCGGTTCCGACAGCATTCAGTGGCAGTAACCGCTGACATAAAAGCAATGTTCCACCAAATCAGATTGCTTCCACAAGATCGACCCTTACTTCGTTTCTTATGGAGAGACATGCAAAGTGATCGTCCACCAGATGTGTACGAATGGCAAGTCCTTCCCTTCGGTACTACGTGCTCTCCCTGCTGTGCAAGCTATGCACTCTTGAAACATGCAGCAGAATACGAGACAGACAATGAGGAAGTGTTCAAGTCAGTGAGTGCATCCTTTTACGTAGACAATTGTCTTGACAGTTTCAAGAATCAGACTCAAGCAAAGGAGCTCGTCACCAAAATGCGAGACATACTTCAGGAAGGTGGGTTCAACATTAGACAGTGGGCCAGCAACGTCCCCGAAGTTGTCGCTGATCTTCCCACCGAGGCCAGGTCCGAGGCTGTAGACTTGTGGCTCAACTTTGGACAAAGTGAACCTAGAGAACCTACTTTAGGCTTGCGTTGGGACTGCCTAACAGATGAACTTTCCTACAAACACAGAACTGTAGAGTACCCCAATCTAACCATGAGAATGGTGTACAAAGTGCTTGCAAGTCAATATGACCCAATTGGCTTTCTCTCTCCCTTCATTGGACAAGCCAAGGTTATAGTACAAGATTTGTGGAAATCAAAGAGAGACTGGAATGATACCATTAAAAACGGACAACTTCATGACAGGTGGCTTGCTTGGGAAAGTGAGCTGACACGCATCCCTTTGATAACTCTACCAAGGTGCTATACTCCTCCAGGGTTTGATCCAGCGACCTCAACAAGACAATTACATGTCTTCTGTGATGCATCCGAAAGACTTTACGGATCAGTTGCCTACTTGCGCTCGGCTGATCAGCATGGTCAAGTGCATGTCAGCTATGTTATGTCAAGATGTAGGGTTGCACCAAAGAGACAGACAACAATACCACGTTTAGAGCTGTGTGCAGCCTTGTCAGGTGCTCAGTTGTCAGACCTGTTGCAGTCTGAGATTAACTTACCCATCGACGCTACCTACCTATGGAGTGACTCCACTACAGTACTCACATGGTTGAAATCTGAATCCTGCAGATACAAGGTGTTTGTTGGCAGCAGAGTGGCAGAAATCCAGAACCTCACAGAGACATGCTGCTGGAGGTATGTGAACGCTCATGGTATTCGACCTGAAAATCCAAGGGTTTGGGTTATTTTGCAGATACGATTATTACTTACATAATAATGTAACAATTGTCAACCGGGCAAACATATCTACCAATTCAAAGGTGACTTCCGGATGCGCACGCACAGCGATAAGACGTGCATGTAAGGAAGATGGCTCTTGACAACTTAGTAAGCATTCATCCACACCTTACAGAACAATACAAATATCAAGTTCTTCTGGACAGACTCGGCGGTCCTCCGAAGAAGTTAGCCTCTGCATTCATGCACGACAACAGACCTTTCACAACGGCACTCCAAGCTTTGAAGGAGAGATATGGACAACCACGACAACTCGTTCAAAGTGAATTAGGAGCGTTGATGAGTACCCCTGTGCTTAGGTATGGAGACTTTGAAGCATTTGATAGTTTTGCCCTTTCTCTGCATTCTTTGGTAGGAATGTTAAAGTCAGTGGAAGGTGAAAATGGGTCCGAGATAAGATGTGGTTCCCATGTTGACAGACTACTCGGAAAATTGCCACCAAGCTACAGAGACAGTTTTGTAGAACACTGTATCAAAGACTCAATCCTTCGAACCGATAGTGACCAGACATATACACTGTGTGACTTCGCAGACTGGTTACTGACCAAATCCCGTGCCATGCGCATTGCAAGCCAGACTGCTACACTCTACAAGTTGGAGACCCCAAGAGAAGTACGTAAGCCGCCACCACCTCGTGCAGCTTACAGACCACAAACCCCAACTGCTTCATTCCTGACTAAAGACACTAAAGCTTCAACTAACAATAAAGCTAAGCAATTCTGCCCATATTGCGTAAAGGGGGATCATTTCCTGAATGGATGTCTAGAATTTAAGAAGCTGACACTACAGGATATTTCAAAATGGCTAAGTCAGAATAGATGCAACAGATGTGGCCGGACGCACAAAGAAAGAGAATGTACATTGAAGAAGCCTTGTCACATTTGCAAGCAGCTGCACCTAACTGTCATCAAAGGTCTTCTATGTGGATCAACCATCACATCCTGCCCTTGTCATGTTGAAGATTGTGCCAGTTATCCTACACGGCCTCTCCAGCACAATATCAACATATGCAATCCTTGATGATGGATCAATGAGAACCATGATTCTAAAGTCAACGGCTCAACAGCTCAAACTCACAGGGAAAACTGACTCTATTCTCCTCACTACTATCAATCAAGAATCAATGCACTGTAGTGGACAGTCTGTGAAACTTAAAATCTCGTCTGTGGACAACCCCGACGTTAGATTTGACATTAACAATGCCTTCACTTCAGACAACCTGTGCATGTCAGAATACACATATCCCATCAAGCAGATGCAGCAGCAATGGACTCATCTTGAAGACCTTCACCTACCATTGATAAATAAAGCAGTGCCAAGTATCCTGATAGGAACCGACAACTCAAACCTGATATTGCCAGTAGAGCCGGTGCGTTTCGGTATCGCAGATGCCCCCAGTGGTGTCCACACTAACCTTGGCTGGACAGTCCAAGGCAAGTCTATTACCACAGGACGGATAGAGACAAACACTTGTCTTCTGACCCCGACCAAACCAGCAGATTTCTCACTCTACCCCTGTGTAGAGCGACTTTGGCAACTTGACACTCTTCCCTGCACTAGTAAACAGGTGGTCCGCTCCAAACAAGACAAAGCTGCACTTGACATTCTAGACTCTAAGACCACAAGAATAGAGGTGAATGGTATTAAACACTATGCAACCCCACTCTTGCGCTCTCAGGATGGTGCCCACTTCAACGCAAATGTGAAAGCTGTCCTTCCAACCCTAAAGCGCACTGAACGGCGCCTGAAGGACAATCCAAATTTAGCCAGTACACACAATGAGGCTATAAAGAAGCTTGTTGACTCTGGATTTGTGAACAAGCTCACAGATGAGGAGATACAAAATTCCACAGAGGCATGGTATATCCCTCACCATGTTGTCGAACACATTGGGAAACAACGCCTGGTGTTCAATTGTTCCTTCGAGTATGAATCCAAGAATTTGAACAAGCACTTGTTACCAGGACCAACAATTGGATCATCACTTCTAGGAGTGCTTATCCGGTTCCGACAGCATTCAGTGGCAGTAACCGCTGACATAAAAGCAATGTTCCACCAAATCAGATTGCTTCCACAAGATCGACCCTTACTTCGTTTCTTATGGAGAGACATGCAAAGTGATCGTCCACCAGATGTGTACGAATGGCAAGTCCTTCCCTTCGGTACTACGTGCTCTCCCTGCTGTGCAAGCTATGCACTCTTGAAACATGCAGCAGAATACGAGACAGACAATGAGGAAGTGTTCAAGTCAGTGAGTGCATCCTTTTACGTAGACAATTGTCTTGACAGTTTCAAGAATCAGACTCAAGCAAAGGAGCTCGTCACCAAAATGCGAGACATACTTCAGGAAGGTGGGTTCAACATTAGACAGTGGGCCAGCAACGTCCCCGAAGTTGTCGCTGATCTTCCCACCGAGGCCAGGTCCGAGGCTGTAGACTTGTGGCTCAACTTTGGACAAAGTGAACCTAGAGAACCTACTTTAGGCTTGCGTTGGGACTGCCTAACAGATGAACTTTCCTACAAACACAGAACTGTAGAGTACCCCAATCTAACCATGAGAATGGTGTACAAAGTGCTTGCAAGTCAATATGACCCAATTGGCTTTCTCTCTCCCTTCATTGGACAAGCCAAGGTTATAGTACAAGATTTGTGGAAATCAAAGAGAGACTGGAATGATACCATTAAAAACGGACAACTTCATGACAGGTGGCTTGCTTGGGAAAGTGAGCTGACACGCATCCCTTTGATAACTCTACCAAGGTGCTATACTCCTCCAGGGTTTGATCCAGCGACCTCAACAAGACAATTACATGTCTTCTGTGATGCATCCGAAAGACTTTACGGATCAGTTGCCTACTTGCGCTCGGCTGATCAGCATGGTCAAGTGCATGTCAGCTATGTTATGTCAAGATGTAGGGTTGCACCAAAGAGACAGACAACAATACCACGTTTAGAGCTGTGTGCAGCCTTGTCAGGTGCTCAGTTGTCAGACCTGTTGCAGTCTGAGATTAACTTACCCATCGACGCTACCTACCTATGGAGTGACTCCACTACAGTACTCACATGGTTGAAATCTGAATCCTGCAGATACAAGGTGTTTGTTGGCAGCAGAGTGGCAGAAATCCAGAACCTCACAGAGACATGCTGCTGGAGGTATGTGAACACACAGCATAACCCTACTGATGACATTACCCGAGGCCTGAGTATCATAGACCTAGTTGATGAAACACGATGGAGAAATGGTCCTGCCTTTCTTCGACAGTCAGAAGATGAATGGCCAGAACTTCCAACCAAGAGCTCCGATGAGCCGACAGAACTCAAGAAATGTGCTGTGTTGTCAACAATTGTGAGACAGAAATCCACGTTGCCAGACCAACTACAGTATGAATCATGGGAATTATTCATCTCTGACGTCAAAATGTCGCTTGACGGGGCGGCCCCTGAAGACGAAACTAAAACACTGACCCCTCATGATGTCACTCAAACTGAGAACTTTTTGTACCGCCAAGTCCAACAACAGTGCTTCTCACAGGACTTTGACTGCCTTAAAGCTCGTAAGCCACTTCCACACGACAGTCGACTTGTCCAACTTGATCCTGAGTACGACCCAGAACTTGACTTGATCCGTGTTGGCGGCAGACTGCGTCAAGCTGAATCCCTTGATCCAAACACAAAGAATCCCATAGTTCTTGACCCAAGTCATGATATCACCAAGCTGATCATCAAGGACTATGACCACAAACTCTTACACTATGGCCCAGAACGTCTCTTTGCAGAAATCCGACGGAGAATCTGGATCCTGCGCAACAGAGAGGCAATACGACGTCACCAACGCAAGTGTTCCACATGCCAGAAATGGCGCTCCAACCCCGCTACCCAAAAGATGGCAGACCTACCAGAGGCACGTCTCAGACTCTTCAAACCACCCTTCTACTCAACCGGCGTAGACTGTTTCGGCCCTATGCAGGTGAAGATAGGACGTTGTTCAGAGAAACAATGGGGAGTGATTTTCAAATGTATGACTACACGAGCGGTACATCTTGACCTCCTTGAGTCCATGGATTCGGATGCCTTCCTCATGGCATTCCGCCGCTTTATATCCCGAAGAGGCAAACCTCATGAACTCCTGTCAGTCCAAGGTACCAACTTCAAAGGTGCTAACTCAGAGTTACAAGACACATGGTCTGAGATGAAACCAGAACTCCGTGATCACCTTGTCAATCAGAAGGTAGAATTTGTGTTCAATCCTCCAAGTGCGCCACATCACGGAGGCGTGTGGGAAAGGGAGATCAAATCTGTTAAACATGGCCTCAGAGTTTCGCTTGGTCAACAGACTGTTACCGAAGCAACCTTATGAACTGTATTATGTGAAGTCGAAGGCATTCTGAACTCTAAGCCACTTTCCTGTGTCCTCAGATGCTAGAGATGTGGATCCAATCACACCCAACATTCTCCTTATGGGGCGGCATGACGCATCCCTACCGCAAGTTGTGTATCCTGCAGACCAACTCCTAAGCCGGAAAAGATGGCAACACAGTCAGGTCTTAGCGGATCATTTCTGGACCCACTTCATCAAATCCTATCTTCCAGACCTGCAGTTGCGTACCAAATGGCAGAAACCCAGAGCTGACATTGAGGAAGGAGATGTAGTCATGATAGTTGACTACCAATCAACTTGGTCCCAATGGCCTGTGGGACGTGTCACTATGACTCATCCTGGAAAAGACGGTCATGTACGAACAGCCACCGTAACTGTGAACAACAAGAACTACACCAGGTCTGTGACCAAACTGGTCCCTCTGCCTCAGTGCCCTGAGGACAACTCTAATGACTCTTGAGAAGTTTCCAGACTGTTTGAATTACTTTATTTTGCAAATTTAATGTTTAAATTTGGGGGCGGCTGTAACAAAGTAATTTAGGGCCAAAAGGGTCATTTACGTTTATGAATCCTTTTCCGTTTTAAGAATCCAGTTCCGCTTCCCAAACTTATGTTTTGATTACTAGTTTTGTATAAACCAACATGGCGACACCCATGTGGTGTAGGTCCCCTGTACCAATTCACTAGAATATAATTAGTTATTGGAAACAATGGTTGGTTTTCATTTGCACCACTGCAATTAGTTTAACCTCATCCCGTGCACCCTTGCACCTTGTTTTCATTACTTATGTTTCTGTCATTTTTTGTAAATTTCCTTGAAAAATATGAGTGTTGAGGAGAGATAGGTATGTCATTTTCACACCTTGTAAGATTTTCAGTCAAAATGTATGTTTCTGATGCAAACTATAGATGTAAATAAGCTATGATGTATGAATCAATGAAAATGTTATTTTACTGTATAATCTTTATTCCCATACTCTAAAGTATGCCTACAGTATGTTACATATACATATGCCTATATATATTTATCACATTTATGAAACAGTTAGGTTTCTGTACATCGATGTGTAGGATATTTATACGGACAGGTTTTCAATTTCTTTATTTTTTAAACTGTTTATAAGTTTGGAGAATTTAAGAATAATGGGCTGCACATGGTATTTTCTTTGATATATTTCTTTTAAATGTAACTGTAGATACATGAATACAAGTATGAAATGACATTCATTTTGAATTTCACTTGAATGACACAATTGACTGAATCTATATTCTCTACTTGTAGGATCCTTTCTATAAGACTTTAAATGGTCAGATATTTTGTAAACATAGCTTGTCCAAAAAGCTAAATATTTTATGAATATTTAGATTTTTTTTAGACCTTCATAAATTTTTCATGTTGATGAGACAAAATAACACTTGCAGGCTGATTAGTTGAAAAGCATATTTTCAAAACTGACATTTATTATGTTTCACTTTTCTACTCTACACCTGCATCGTTCCATCTGAAGGTGGGAGTGCACCATCCAAGAGTCTGGAAGCAGAGCCAATCTCCCTCCCCAGCAACCCCAGTCTTGGGACGGATCTCCTCACAGATTCTAGTGGAGAGGAGGATCACATTGAGGCTCGGGGCGGAACCAGAGCCAGAGATGGATCAGTGGCCTTAGAGAGGGGCAAACCTAATTATGGTATCGATGGAGCTTTGGACAGAACTTCTGCAATTGATGACCGACTCGGACCAGCTGTCTCAAGCCTTTCCCTTGTCAGTCGATGCACACAGGGTGATGATGAAAATGGTATTTTGTTTATGTTTGAGAAAATATTTGCTTTGAATTGTTAAGTGAATTGAATCAGTGTTTATACCTGCTGTTTGTAATTGGAACCAGTTAAAGAGTATTTATATATGTAACTGAAAACCTCATTTTTAAACATCTACATACAAATTTTATACTTATCATTTAAAACTGATACACATTGTTTAACAGTTTCATATTCAAAACTGCATGTAATAACATTTAACTCAGTTGAACAGAACAAATGTTGTTGAACAGAGTTAAATATTGTTTGAAACTTTTGCATGAGTACAATGTTATTAAACAATGTTTAACATATTTCATCAAACTTTACATGTTGTTGCACTCATTATTGTTGTTGTTCAACTATGTTGAACATTGTCTGACATTGTTAACAGAGTTAAATTTTGTTACATGTGAATATTCTTGAATCTTACCTGTCAGTAAATTCCTCCCATCTCTCACACCTTGTTTTAACATGTTTCCACTAATCCAGACCCAGTGCGAGAGTGCACCCTGCTATTGATGGAACTCCAAAAGCGTGGATACAAAAAGTTGCTGGATAAACTTGTCCTCAAACTGGAGCCACTGAACACCCGAGAGGCTGACAGGACAATATTCGGGGCAACTCTCTCTATCCTGGGCTTCAGTGAGGACCGGGTAGAGCATGTCGTGTGAGTGTAGTAGTGCAAACATCAAATAGTTTCATGGTTCTTACAATATTCACGACAAACAATTGAAGTCGATTTTTTAATTAAATAAATTGCTTCATATTATAAGAGATGAAATCTAAATAAATTTTGATCAACAGTAAATCTTTCATTGATCAGTAATAACGGCTATCCCGATAAACTTTGACATTTTGCGCCAATCAGAAAAGATGCTTGATCTCACCTTAGCCTTCTTGAGACTCAAAACATCGCGATACAGTTTGGCTTCGCATGTATCTTATCATCCTTCAGAAAGCTATTAGCGACCAAAATTAGCATCTTGATGATTAGTCCAATTGCTAAGATGTTTTTATAGATATTAATTCTTAATTTGCATATGCTTTTCTTTAGTTTCAAAGCATAGATGACTACACATCGCACAAGAACTCATTAATAAAATAAGAACAATTAATAAAAATCACTTTGTAGATTAAAAAGCATGCATGCTTAAGTTACGAGAAACGCTTGTAAGGAAAGATAACTGATAACTGAAAATTTCATTTTTAGCAATTTTTTCACCATAGAAAAAATATTGTTTATTCATAAAACAAAGGTCATTCAATATAACAGAAAATAGCATCTTCTCTCTTTAAAAAAATAAAAATTCATTTGATTTGATGAAAGTTTACAAAGTTTACATGCGAAGTTGACATTGTTGTGCCTGTTTAAAACATCAAGTGTGATTGGTTTGAATCAGTGCTCTTTCATTTGCCCTTGAAAGGTGATCAGGGTGACCTCTCCTACAGGCCAAAGTTAGGTGGACTTCAATAACATAATATACGTGTCTGTCTAAACTGATAACATAATATTAAAGTGTTGATCTATATATATTTAGATAGTAAGGAATGGAAAGTAGTACGAGTTGTATCAGATCCTAAAGGTGTTCAATTGGGTTATTCTTGTGCAAGAGGACAGCACACCCCTCTGATGGAAAGGGTGATTAGTGAATTGAGCAGGGAAATTGACCAGCATGACAAATTCTCGCCATGACCGGGTTATGACTAATGATGTTTATTATGCTTTCATGAGTAAAGTGGAAATAAGGAGGTGATCTGAGTATCAGCATAACTTTTGTAGTTAAGTAGGTAACAATTCCTCATTCAACCATTTTCTGTAGGTGACTCGATGAGGACCAAGAAAATCTTGTTGTAAACAGTGCTACCTTTAGTTTTAAATATGACTGGTATTGTCTGGACACTCACATGGGGAAGAAGGAAAACAATACTAACCCACTAATTGCTCACATTTTCTTGCTCTTTATCCTAGTTTCATTCTACCATTGCTTGATATCTACGTACATTGCAGGTGGGCGAGGCGCGAGAACCTGCGGAACACCCCGGCACGCACCCTGCTGTCCCTGATGATGCAGGCTGGGAAACGTGGCGGCCATCTTGTCCGCTACTTTGCCGACAAGGATCATTACAACAAAGCCATTGTAACAATCCTCAAAAGAGCTCATCATGACTGCCAATTCTGTCAACAATTCTGATAAGCTTACTTAAAGGTGGTAGATTCACCCTATGAAGATAAATGAATAGCTGCCCCTTGTATCCACTTGCTTATTCACTAGTGATGTTTCTTACATACCTTTCCTAATTAAAACTCTGTGAAAGGAATTGCCCAAACTATGTCACATTTATACCAAGTGCGGAAAGTGCTTATCCAAAGCAGGTTCTTCAGATCTGTTCATTGTTGCTTTGATGGAAAGTTATCTTGATTTTTAGATGAAGTGTTATATTGCTGCCAGTTCAAGTTTCTACTTTGGATGTGTAGAATTGCATTGTGATGGATATTCAGAGTACACAGATAATTATATTTATCAAAATTATAAAATTTATTTTTAAAATAATATATTCATGTTTCTTTTTATACTATCCATTGAACTGCCAAATGGTAGAATTCCTAAACTCTTCCAGATCCTGCCTGTTATGAATTTGGTTTATTCTTTTATGCCATTTTGCTTCTGAAGTTGCATGTCTAGATAATGTGTAGTTGTTGGACTGATGTGAAACTAATTTTATTACGCTGACATTCAGCTGTTTTTTGGCATGAAATCTAATGTTAGTTACAGAAGTATGTTCTTTGAAACAATCACATCATCGACATTCTCTTTCATCAGTATGTGGTTCATCTGAAGTTATTCTTGACTCTTGAGAATACTATGTTTCTACGTCACAGTTATGCTTGATGACATCAGAACCTTTTTTGAAGTTATTAGCTATTGCTCAGTGCTTCATGTTATGTTTTCAGTGCTTTATGTTTTTCAGTTCTAAACTGTAACCTTGTATATGCTGAAGGTTTTGATACAAGCCAAAACGTCCACATATCTGTTAAAAGTCCAAACGGTCTATAGTCTTTCGATTTTGTATTCCCATAGTGAGAGTTATGTCCCTTGAAAATGTTTATGAAACTCAAACAAAAAGGGAATACAGATCTCATATTGATTACTCTCAAATATTAACATTTATTATATATAATTTTTATTGTTTGTATAGGTATTTTATATTAACTACATTTCAATCATTCAATCAAATTCATCTTTCTCTTGAAAAACCAATTTGGACGTCACACATAATCATGCCATATGAGCTGATCATATCAAGGATAATTATAGCCTCCCCTTGTTAACAGTTTCCACTGTATTGTTATACATATATTGTCTATATATGATTACCTGTATTCGGGGCTTGGAGCTTTTAAAATTGGTCTATTTGTAGGTTTTGATTCATTACAATTAAGTGCGGCACATTTTTTCAGGAGTTCCAGTCTATCCTGGGATTCCTTGCTTTTGCAAGTTAAATATCTTCTAATATGATCAACCATGTTTTTCAAATATCCATTGGAAAACAATGATAATCTTTTTATGTTGATAACATTTCAGAAGGAAATACACCCAGATTTATTCATATCAGAAAGAAAATGAGATTGCAAATCTTTATTTCTTTGTATTTAGAATGAAATAATTTAGATTTTGTGAAATGTTTTTTTTTTTGAAAAATTACTTGATAAACAAAACCCCTCGATCCAAAGTGACTCTTTTAAACATAAATGAATCAAAAAGACAATTGTCAGTGCGTACTTTCTCCTCTAATAACATGAGCCATTATGAGCAGCTAGAAATGTAGAAACAGTGTTGAGATAATCAGACCCCCCCTCTAAATGGGGGAACAAATTAACATCTCTTCATAAGTATTTTCACTGAGAGCCCTGGGAAGTGTAGGTACTAGAAGATCTGTGTCACATGTGTAACTTACAAAGTTCAAAGTGACCTGTGATGTTTTGTTACTAATGTGTTTTTGTTCTTGTTTTGTTTTGTTATTGACATTGAAAATGTCTCCTTGTTGTATTGTTATGATCGACAATTGTAGCACCTTTCTTACAAGAAATTTATTTGTTCATTTTTTTCCTATAAAAAATTAATTTATGATAAATATATTTTCTTTTATTCCAAAAATATCTCATTATTCAACCAAAATATCCATAGTTATAGAATAATAAGAAACAGATGTTAACACCTGTTATTCAACTGAGTCAGGGAAATGTACTCCCTCTGCTAACCAAACAAGGTATTTTACCTACAGGTTCCTTGTGGTGATTGAAGCATATTTTTGAAATTGAATTGAATTGGGATTTGAAATTTTAACATAAGTTACATATTTATAAGAAAAAGTGATACAATGTCTTTGATATGAAAACGTTGCTGATTGCTATTCCTTTTATTTCTTTGTTTAGTGGTCATGTTATCAATATTCATTATGAACTTATTTTTTGCTGCTTTTAATCTGATTTTTCATTTTTTTTACATCATTTCCAGCCAAAATCTCCTTGAAGTTTGATGTTTTTGTGGAAGATTGTTAGCGTATTGATATGCAGTAATTAAATACTGTTCCCTTTGATATGTTTATACTTTTATCAATTTTATTGAAATGATATTGTTCAAGAGTTCTGCTTTTTTAATGAAATTGTTTACAACAAACCAATTTTATTTTACCCTTGCCTTACATTATAAGCAAAGGTAAATTGGGTTCCTTCTCTCCGTCTTTGTCCAGAGTATATCCTTCAAACTACAAACCACCAAACTTGATAAACATAGACCTTGTCTAGAGATGTGAAGGTTAGACAAAAATCTGAATTTGTGGTTTCGATGCGAAAATGAGTCAGGCAGTGATGCTCTGAGTAAGCCTTCTGTCTGGAACATATCCCACAAACTTTCTTAGCTATCTAACCAGACTTGATACACCTGCCCTCCATGATCCATACATTTAATACCTAAATAAAAATATATTTGGTTTACATGAAAGTACATTTTAAATAGAAGTAATTTTGTCGGCAATGCCTCAGCTCAGATTATAATACAGACTCTCTCTATCACACTTGCTATCTCAAACATAATACCCAGATGTCACAATCATATGAATTTCTTCCCTTTCATTTTCCGTGAAAAGCATGTGAAGACATGTGAAGTGTGGTGGCTAGAATACTGTTACCATGTTTTGATCATCAAATAAATCGGCTATTACTTGAAAAGTGAAAAATATTAAAATCAGAATATTTTATTTTTTCACTTTGATTCAATCTTATAGTTATAATACATGTGCATTTTCTTTAAAGTAAGTATAAAGATGGGGGGAGGGGGGCTATATGAGCTGTACTCACTTCTCAGTTTTAACACTCTTAAGGAGTTTTTCAATTCTGCTTTGTAAATATTTTTGTCTGTTTTCCATTTGATCATATAATCCATTAATTCATTGTATTAAGAATAATAAGATAATTGTATGCCAGTGAATATGTTTTTTTGTAAGAAAATAACAGACTAATAAATATTTTGAGATATTATTAGTTTTGACTCTTTTGTAAGTTATGATTCATTTCCTCATATATCTGCTGCACGTACACCATACCTTAGTGCAAGCAATCCTCAACATCTCCTCTCACTCCCAAACATAAGACATCAGTCAATTACTTACATACTTACATATATTTATATGTAGTTTTACTATAGTCAATCATTTTCAGTTGTCTGTCGTCCAATAGCTTTTGTCTACTCTTCTAGTAAAGTTAGAATTGTCTTGGAAGATGAAATCGTGGCTTCTGTCAATAAGAGCAGACCTTACAAATCTAGTTTCATCTTCTTCTCCAGAAGCCAATTCCCAGATTCAATAAAAAACAAAGCCTTCTATATTTAAACTCTTCAGATAGGGTCAACTATGTTCAACTTATAATTGAGATATATATTCTTGATGAAAGTTTAAGTTTTTTTTTTTTTATAAAGGTGATATGAACAGAAAAAGTAATATTTGCACCTGCATGATAGAGATACATTCAACTAATGCTATACAAAATGTAAACATGCTTTGGATATAACTGTTTATGCATTGGTAGCAATTTCAAGGGGCAATTGTTTTAGATAAATAAGGTGACCTGTTAAAAAAGGATATTTATGCATGATTCCAGTGGCAAGGCAATGTATTTTAATCAAAAGAAGAAATCTTAAAAGTAATGTAAGTTGATCGGTTAAGCTAAGCGAATCCATTTCATTTCAGTTAAAGTGTGTTTACACAAAAATGGCAGTTCTCTGTGACTAGGGATGATTGGTTTAAGTATTAAGACGTTTTGACCCATTTAGATTATACATTTGTCATAGAGTAACGTTTGTTTGGGAAAATTTGTATGAAATACATCTTTTGACAAAACATGCTAATTCCCATTTAACATATACGGAAAACATGTTTATTATATAACTCTCAAATTTATCTATTTTATTCCAAATATATACATATACCTGCATAAGTACAAAATTACCATTACCAATAACATATTTACAACACATTCATGAAGTGTTTGTAACATTCAAGTTTCAAGTGATTTAACTCTTTTCTAAATAACTTCACATAAGGCTTAAGTGGAGATATTCATAAATGTAATACTAGCAGTAGCAGATTGATTTCCATAATTTTTATTAGGAGAAACTTACATCTTAACTTACCTGCCAGTGTTAGCTAAATTGACAAATAGACATAAATAGATACTTAATTAACTCCTCCAAAACATTCAACTTTCCCAGTTTGTCAATTACATTATCATCCAATAAGCATCGTTAACATTAATCAACAAATTAAAACTCAAGAAACAGTGTAACAAACAACTCGTAACAAGTAAGTTCCATTCTTCCCTCTAATATCGTTCCGACACCAAAATATGAAGGGGAGAACAACAAGGCTTTAAATGACGAATGATGAAAACTAACTTTTCAACCTTTGTTATACTGTTGCACTCACCTCAGGATTAAAAAAAACGATCACCATCCTTAGGATATAATTGTTTGTGAAATGAAAGCAACTTAACATAAACTGAATATACTGATACACTGAACTCATATCTTAAGATAATCAAGATATCACTTCCATCACGATTCTGTTTCTCATTACAGCCATAACAGTATCATCTAACATCAACATTGTAAAAATATTTAATAAACTCTTGACTCACAAATGAGCTCTAATATATTCCTCTAACAATTGTTTCCAGCATCAAATACAACAGATGGATTAGACGAACAGCAAATGATTACATAATGAATACACACACTCGCATATTATAAAATAAATGGGAGAAGCATTATATGAGCGCTTCATCTCAGGGACTGGTTCTGATTCATCAACTTATGCTGTTCAAAGAAACCGTTACACGTTTTGTTTCATACATATGCTAAAATTGTACTTAATCAAAATCGAAGTAAAGCAAACAAACAATTAAATTGAAAACGGTAAAGATCCTTACTTTACTTTTCGAACATTGATTGAAATTGTTCATAAAATTCCATTGATATGAATAAAACACATTCTTCATAGACAAATACAAGTATTTGTTTAGATATCCTAGAACAAAAGGACACTTTTATTTGAACAGCACAGTTATCATCTGGGCTCAGACGGGCCGATACACCATCTCATACTAATTAGATTCAGACGTTTCGCCAACACGTAGGGTTGTCTGATTTTTAAGACCAATGTAACACGTTTTTTTGAAGTTTTATATGTTCAAATTATCTCATTAAATATTAATCAATACAAAATATTTTTTCTTTTCTTTCTTTCCATAGTCGTAATTTATGAAATTGCTTCAAATCATTTTCATTGGAGTCTTTGTCTCCCTTAACAACGAGCTACAGTGCCTTCAACATGTGATGTTCAAAGAAGATATTGATGGTATTTGAACAGCACAGTTGTCCTTGGCTCAGACGGGCCATTGAGTGTCACCACTTACGTGCCAGTTCTACCTCTCTGGGGAACTCCTTTCAGCACTGGATGCACCAAAAACCACTACCATGCAAAGTGACCCTTGTGTTGTGCAAAACTATCCATAGCACCACTCTGAATCTTTATCGTTTATCTCTTGATGCCAAACGAGGACTTCTCCGTACTGGAGTATCGTCTGCCCGACCTTCGCATCTCTTTCTCTTCCGAGACACCTCTTGATGGTCACTCTCTCCTGCAACAATATATAAGACATTAGATAAAAAACGATCTGTAACGTACCTCGGGAAGGATAATACTAGAATTTCAACTTTAATTTAATTGATAAACTATTGGCATAATGACTTAACAAGTGCAAATAGATAAAGATTGCAGAAATACTACAATGGTTCATGAGGTCCAGGACAAACCAAGAACGGGATCATATATTCGACTTAACTCCGCTCCGTTGTATCTGTTTACCATATATGAACTATAAGATTTTAAAGGCATACTGTCGGTCTTTTAACCTGTAACCATAACGCTCACAGTAATCTTTTCTAAATATAAACTAATATGACTGAATAGGTTCATTATAAAGGTCTAAATCACACAATACACTCAAAAGAAATGAGGCTAAGGGAACAACTTATTTTAAGCCCGCTTTATTGAATTCTATCGAAGTTTAGAAATGTTTTGTATACTCACCTCCGCTTCTACCCCGGTCTTCCTGACCCGAATCTGCCACCCTCGGTGAAGTTATGGTGGTCTGGTGAGGAAGGGTGACCTGAACGAAAGTCACTGTGACACCTGGACGAATCTTCTCCCAGGGTATTGCGCTGACGTCTGCAGCATGGACATGTTGGGTGATGTTGGCGATGTTGCCGACTCCTATCTGTGTCAAGGTCACACCTCGGGTTGCCGGGGTAAAGTGGGGATTCTTCATATCGGTCTACAAAAGAAACAAAACTTTGTTTAAGATTAAACACTCGACCGGGGTTATTCTACATGTTTTCCAACCTTTCTGCAGTTAGACGACATGGCTTTTTCTCAAAAATATCAAGTTCAGTAAGTATTTCCCAAAGTCATGATTGGAAAAGTTATTCAGTGTTAAAAGGTACACTCCATTTTATTGTTCGACGCGTTTTCCTGCACGTGACCCAGTACCCAATTGGGATGTTTAGGTTTGTGTGTCTCCGATATCTTTAAGAGCTAAGAAGGCGGGATCAATAATGTTTCACATTTTCATTATTACATGATGCAGAATATATAATAAATGTAAAAGATACAATAAAAACAACACTGCAAAAATATCAGATCTCAGATCAAGATGAAGGTTTAAAGTATGAACTCAATGATCAGTTATTGTGGGAAATGCTACTTCTTGAGATTAAGGGTATGACTATAAATTATTCTTCTACCAAGAAGAAAAAGAGAAATAAAAAAAGTCAGATCTGGAAAGTAAAATGCAAGAGTTAGAAATTGAGCTAGATAATGAGGAAAGTATAACAGAGAAAGAAAATATTCTGAAAATGATTACTGATACAAGAGTAGAATTGGAAGAAATAAATAAAGAAAAAACTCAAGGACTCTTTATAAGATCAAAAGCAACATGGATAGAACATGGCGAGAAACCGAGCAAATATTTTCTGCATTTAAAAGCTAGAAACTTTCTAAATAAGTCAATTACAAAACTTGTAAGAAATGATGGTTCTGAAATAAATAAACAAAATGACATTTTAGAAGAAACTAAAGTTTAATATGAAAAATTGTATTCTAAAGAAGATTGTACAGAGATAGATCTCGAGACTTTGTTCTCAGATACAAATGTCCCAAGGTTATCTACAATGGAATCAGTAAATCTAGAGGGTGAAATAACATATGAAGAATGCTTGGGTGTACTGAAAAATATGAAAAATGAAAAATCACCAGGTCCGGATGGTTTTACAACTGAATTTTTAAAATTCTTTTTGAATGATTTGAATAAATTTTTGATTAATTCCTTAAAATATGCTTATGAGCTTGGCTCCTTATCTGTAACCCAGAAACAAGGATTAATTACATGTTTGCCAAAACCCAATAAGCCTAAACAGTTTCTCAAATCTTGGCGCCCCATAAGCTTGCTCAATACTTCATACAAAATCGCATCTGCTGTCATTGCAAAACGGATTAAACCCATTTTACCAACAATTATTAATGAAAATCAAAAATGGATTTGTACCAGGTAGGTTTATAGGGGAGGTTACTAGACTTATTTATGATATTATGGACTACACTGAGACATTCCAAGTTCCAGGATTATTGTTAATGATTGACTTTGAGAAAGCCTTTGATTCTGTGGATAGACATTTTATCAAGAATGTACTCAATTTCTTTAATTTTGGATCAAGTCTACAAAAATGGATCTCTGTTCTCCTAAATGATATTGAATCATGTGTTCTTGTGAATGGATTTGGAAGCTCTTTTTTCAAAATAACAAGAGGTTGTAGGCAAGGGGATCCGGTGTCACCATATATATTTATATTATGTGTAGAAAGCTTAGCGCTCATGATTAGAAAAGATAAAAGGATAAAGGGTATTAAAATTGGAAATATTGAAAGTATTTTGGCTCAGTTTGCAGATGATAACTCTTTAACTCTTGATGGTACGGAAAAAAGCCTTTATGCTGTACTCAACGTATTAACATTTTTTGCAAGGTTTTCTGGACTTAAAGTTAATACTGAAAAAACTAGATTGATATTGATAGGATCTAAGAAGAAATCAAGATACAAGCTTTGTAAGAAATACAAACTTGATTGGACCAAGGACCTGTATAGAATAAAAGTCCTTGATTGGACACAATCGCAGTTAAATTTATTAGGTATCAAGTTTGATGTAGATTTAGAATTAATGGTGGATATTAATTATTCAGATAAGCTGGAAAAAATTGAGAGAGAGAGAGATGGAAAGCTGGGAATTAAGACTTCTGACACCCATGGGCAGAAATGAAGTGTTAAAATCTTTATTGCTTTCAAAATTAAATCATCTCTTCTCATCTATACCAAGTCCACCAGATAATGTTATTCAGTCATTTCAGAAGAGATGTTTTGAGTTTGTTTGGAAGGGAAAGAAAGACAAAATTAAAAGAAGTGTTATTACATCAACTGATAAAAATGGAGGAATCAAGTTCCAATATTAAAAAATATTATAAAGTCTCAAAAAAGTGTTTGGATTGAAAGATTGCTATATAGCAGTTCCATATGGAGTAAAAATGTTTTGATATACATTCCGAATAGTCAGAGACTGTGGCTTGCAGATGGTGCTTACATTGGCAATTGTATGTTGCCTGCTATTTCAATGTTATTTAAATCGTTTGAGAGACGACTTAGATTGAAATTACTTTCTCCTAGCGTAGGGCAATACAACAAAGGGATGTAATTCAGTGATAGGTGGCGCTATATGAGAGTATATAAGGTGTAAGATATTTGAATGTTCATTCTCGCTTGTTGTGCACCACGGACGCATTGCGACATGGAAACTTTAAATTTTTAATAATTAAAAATTAATTTAATTGTATAATATTTTCCAGGATATTGGCCTGTCGCTGTTTGTGGAGTCCTGTCTGTGAGGACTGTGGCTTGTCGCCGACAATGAGGCTTGTCGCCGTCTGTGAGGCTTGTCGCCGAGTTTGAGATATGTCACTGTATGCGAGGATTGTCGCCGTTTGTGAGGCTGGCTCCCTGTTCAAATTTCAGGTTTATTTGAAACAAATGTTCACACATTTTTCACGCAATAAACCGGTGGTGCATAGAATAGCCTTCCAATGTGTGTGTTATGTTATTTGTTGTATGTTGTTGAAAGGGCTAGGTGAAAATACATTCTGGCAAGTTGTTGTAAAAGCATGGGCTGACTATCTAACAATATGTTACCGGGATGAGAATCTCTGTTATAATGTTTTGAATCAATCTGTTTGGTATAATAGTAACATATTGATTGGTGGCAAAACCATATTTTATAGAAATTGGGAAGAAAAGGGAATAACATATTTAAGAAATATTATGAATGAAGCTGGTGCTATTATGTCTCAAGAAGAATTTTATTGATAAATATGATGTTGCTGTTGATTTTCTTACATACCAAGGTATAAAGAGTGCAACATATCAATACTTTAAAAAGAGAAACTTTACATTCATTGAGAAGAAAAACATATCCTCATTCCAAATTCTTCCATTTAATATTTCAAAACTTGACAAAAGTAAACATTTGTATCAAATATTATGTCAATTTAGTTTTAATAAATCAAATGGCCAATTGAAATGGGAAGAAATATTTGGCAAGGAGTTTCTACAGAATGAATGGGAGAATATCAATATGATGCCTAATAGATGCGCTCACACAGTGTTAATCTTAAATGGTTTCAGTATAAAATAACTCAGCATATTCTGACAACCAATAATTTTTTGTATAAGATTGGATATATTGATTCACCATTGTGTTCTTTTTGTAAGCAGATACCTGAAAGTATTATTCACTTACTGTGCGAGTGTACTCATGTGAGAAAAGTGTGAAGGGAGTTGGCAGAATGGCTAGATAAATTGGCTGAAGGACTTATTGATTTAACACCAGAAAATATTATTTTTGGTTTTAAGGGTAAACATAATAACCCTTTAAATACCATCTGTTTACTAGGGATTGATTGCGCATGCGCAAGGTAGCAAGACGTGCTTCGGACACGCTCTCGAGAAGCTAAGTTAATGAAGTAATTCCTGAGTCGTCTTGGACCGTCAAAAGTCCTAAATTATATTTGGTAATTATGAAGAAGGACGCGAAACGCCAAAAACAAGAAAGGAAGATAAAAGAAAGCCAGAAAAGGAAGCAGAAGTCATCCTCAACTGATACAGCCCCAAGTGACACCACGTGCGAGTCGACAATGGCGGCGTCTCCCAATACCTCAACATTACTGAGCGGCACAGTGGATGAGTCTCTGTCTTTGGAAACTGGAAACACTACAGGCGTGTTACTACAGCCCCCTCCCGTCTTCTCTACTCCGCAACAACAGGGATTCTCACAACCTCACACTCAGGTAGCGTACAGTCTTACACAATCTAGTCCCGATCCAACGGCGGCCATATTTGTAGAACTAAAACAAATGAATATGAAACTTTCAAAACTGGACAACATCGTCAAAGATATAAACGACATAAAGACAAATATTGTTCACCTTGAACTGAAAGTCCAAGTTGCCGATGAACTGAAAGAACGGGTCTCTGAACTTGAGTCAAGTGCCCACTTTGTCAGTGAAAGTTATGATAAAGTGATTGAAGATACTGGTCAAATGAAGAATGACATAAAACAGCTACAAGACCAGATATCAACATTGATGGTAGGGAAAAGAGAAAGTGAAATGTTGTATGAATCATTCATCGACTTGCGTTGTAGAACCATGCGCGACAACCTAATCTTCACGAACATACCTGAAGCTAGTCCGGATACATACGAGGACTGTGAGGACGTGATCCGGGATTTCATCAAAACGAAGCAGGAGAGCAAGGACCTGCATGTAACAAATACACCTCGTGGTGACGTAAGTGAGTTTTATTGTCGTGAACTGCCGTCAAGCGTTACATCAGTATGGATGTCGTAAACATACGTTACATCTCCTTTTTTTTAACAAAGCTTAAAAATATCATTAAAGCTTTAAATTGAATAAAAGTCTCTTTGTCTTTTCAAAGACTAATATAATCTGAAAACAAATCATAAGAGTCTCTTTGTCTTTACAAAGGCAGACGGAATCTGAAAATTAATTATAAGTCTCTTCCAATTGTCAGGATGTTTTAACAATTAACAAATAAACTGTCTTTTTACTTTCTCAAGGATGACTAGAATGAAATGAGTGTTTTGGCACTTTATGCGGTAATGAATCACAAAAGGTCATTCAAAGATCAAGTCTATTTGGTGGCTTGCTCATGCGACCACTCCTGGTCACAACACTGGGCTTGACCGCAGGTGGTGACATCTGCGTTGTTGGGGCAGACGTCGACGCTGTTGGTGTAGACATCAACGTTGTGAGGGGTGTCCTCACAGATGTCTGCGGCGACTTTGTGGATATCTGCGGTGACCTCATTGATGTCTGTGGCGACCTCACAGATGACTGAGGTAACTTTGTTGTTGGCGTTGAGGTAAAGGTGGTTGGAAGGTTCGGCTGAGTGCTCGCAGACTGGGTTGGTCCACCAGCTGATGTAGGAACAGGCATATATTTGCCCATCTGCGCCTTGTATGTTGACACCCTCAATTGTCTTCGATTTCTCCGATATTTTCTTCCACCATGGTCAACAACATATGATCTTAGTGAAGGGTGGCGGTTGACTACTGTTGCGGGTAACCAGTTCTTTGTTCCATTCATAGGAGCCATCCTAACAGGATCTCCTGCTTGTAATGGCGTTAGGTCTGTCCCACATTTTCTGTCGTAGTAGAAGCGCTGTTGCTCTTTGTTGACTGTCAGACGTCTCTTGATTTCTGTATGATCAAGTGCCCGCGGACGTAGTAGTTCTACTGCAACTGGCAACAAGTTTCTAGGTCGACGGCCCATCAGGAGCTGAGCTGGAGAGAGACCACAAGATTCCATGGGTGTTGACCTGTAGTCAAGCAGCGCAAGGTATTTGTCAGTGTTCTTTTTCCACAGTCGTTTAACGGTTTGCACTGCCCTCTCGGCTTCTCCATTTGCTTGGGGGTAACCCGGCGATGAGGTAACATGTTCTAGTCCATAACTTTCACAAAAGAGTTTGAATTCTTGTGACGAATATTGTGGCCCATTATCACTTCGTAACAGTTCAGGTATGCCGTGTCGACTCATCTGTGACTTCAATGCTTCGATTATGGCTGCACTGGTGGTCTCTGGGAGTTGGTCTACCTCGATGAACTTTGAATAGTAATCCACTGTTAGAAGGTAATGGTTACCTTTCCATTCAAATAGATCTGAGGCTAGTTCGCTCCATGGGAGGTCTGGAACTTTCGCCGGTCTCAGCGTTTCTTTGTGCTGCTGGTTTTGATATTCGTTGCACTCTGGGCAGTCAATGACGATATCTTCTATTTGTTGAGACATTCTTGGCCAGTAAAGTGCTTCTCTCGCCCTCTGTTTACATTTGGTTGTGCCCAAATGTGACCCATGGATTTGGGTTAGCATGTCTTTCCGCATACTAGGGGGGACAACAATCCTCATGCCCTCGTAGATCACTCCATCATGCACACTGAGCTCGTCTCGGCTGATCCAGTATTGTCGAATACAATGTGGAGTCTCTTGTTTCGTGTCTGGCCAACCTTTCTGTATCATTGAATGAAGCTCATTCAGCTCGTCTGCAGTTCGCTGTTGAAATATCTTGTATTTCAAGGGGGTGACAGCAATGAAGTCGATCATGTTGACAAGGACTGGTTTGATGTCCGGTTCAGTATCCGGCAAGTTCGCTCGGCTGAGCGCATCTCCCACACGGATTTCTTTTCCTGGTTTGTAGGTGACGGTTAAGTCATAGGGCTGTAAACGCAGTAGCATGGTTTGAAGTCTCATCGGTGCTGATAGCAGTGGTTTCTTACAGATTGTCTGCAGAGGTTTGTGGTCTGTCTCCACGGTGATGGACCTCCCAAAGATGTAGAAATGGAATTTCTTACAACAGTGTACTATCACCAACATTTCTTTCTCGATTTGTGCGTAGTTTTTCTCTGTTGTGGTCAGAGCACGTGATGTGTATGCCACAGGTTGCCCCTCTTGTAACAGGACGCCTCCTATGGCAAAACTGCTTGCATCACACTGTATTGTCAGCGGCATGTTCCCATCAAACCGGACTAGTACAGGAGCGCTGCTGCAGAGTTCCTTCAACTTCTTGAAGCTAGTTTCAGCTTGCTTGCTCCAGAAGAATTCCAAATCTTTCTTGATAACAGCTCTCAGTGGTTCATCTACTTCACTTAAGTTTGGAAGGAACTTTCCCAGGTACTGCATAAGTCCGAGGAATCGACGGACGTCTTCTTTGGTTTCAGGTGTCGGCATATCTTGCAAAGCTCTAACCTTCTCAGGGTCAGGTTCCAGTCCATTTCCTGTGATAATGTGACCTGAGTACTTGACTCTGCTTTGCTTGACTTGACATTTCTCGAAGTTCAGGCCCAAATTGTATTCTGTCGCCCGGTTGACAACTTGCTTCATGATTCCGCATGTTCATCGTCGTCTTTTCCTCCAATGAGAATGTCGTCCATTATCGCCTGTGCACCTTGAATGCCTTCCAACATCGTGTCCATAATTCTCTGAAAAATCTCGGGTGCAGATTTTATGCCGAAGGGAAGACGGAGCCATCTGTACCTGCCTACCGGGGTGTTGAAAGTTGTTAGTAGACTTGATTCATAGTCGATCTTTATCTGTAAGTATCCTGACTTTGCGTCTAGGACGGAGAAGACCTTTGCGTTTGGAAATGAAGCCAAAACTTCCTCGACGGTTCGTATGGGATAATGCTCACGTCGGATCGCTTTGTTGAGGTCTGTCGGGTCTATACAGATCCTAACTTTTCCTTTCTTCAATACTGTGACCATTGAACTGACCCAGTCAGTAGGCTCTGTAACCTTGCATATGTGCCCCGCGTCTTCCATCTCTGTAAGCTTCTGTGTTATCTTCTCCACAAGAGCTTTTGGCTGACGTCAGGGCCCATGCACTGTTGGTTTTAGTAATGGATCTATCTTCAGACTGTATGTTCCGGGTAGCGTTGATGTCGTTTGCTTCAGCCCTGGGTACTGTTCAATACCTTTGATCTTGTGAATCCGCTGGATCAGACCTAACATTTGGCTGGCACTCCCTGACAGTAAAGGTTCTTGATTAACATGAGCAATGTAGTACTTGATACCCATTGTTTGACCTCTGTACTTGGTTTGTAGTATGATACATCCTTCAATTGGTATAGGGTGGTGAGTGAAAGACTTGAATTTCCTGTCAGCCTTTATGAGTGGCACCTTTATATTCATGTTCTTGAATATGTCATAAGGGATGATACACCTGTTTGCTCCTGTGTCAATCTGGAACTTCAAAGTTTGTCCATTCACCTCGATGTATTCAAGCCAATCTTCTTCACCGCCATCCGATACCTTGTTGATTAGGTGCGCTATGTCTCCCTCAGAGTCGCTACTCACTGTTTCCTGTTCTTCCTCACAAATCACATGCGCCTTGCCTGCATTTCTACACATTGTTCCAAAATGTCCATATTTATGACAGATATCACATTGCTTGTGGTTTGCTAGACACTTCTTGTGTGAAATATTGTAGCCACATCTTCCACATTTTTCAGTAGATGTTTCATATCGCTGCTTTTGTCTGTTTTGGCTGTGAGTGTGACGACTAGGTCTTGAACTGTTCTTTTTCTTCAAATTCTTGAAGCGATCATGATTTCTTGAAGAAATCTTGTTGACAGATGTATCTTCATCTGTAATTATCTTTAGGCTTTCTTGCGATGTTTCGTAGTTTTGTCCTATCATGGTGGCTGCTTCTAGAGTAAGATCATCTCCCTTCTCTAAGCATTTCTCACGCACTGCTGCATGTAATGAACGAAGAACTATCGCATCTCTCAACATCCTTTCCTCTTCAGCATAACCACAGTCTTGTACTAATAGTTTGAGGTCAGTGACAAAGTTATAAAATTTTATTGTTGCTTCTTGTTTTCTTCTGTTGAAGTTTAGCGTAGCTCTAATTTGATTTTTCTTTGGCGCCACATATGTTGAGTATTTCTGAATGACACCTTCTAACGTGTCATTTTCTGCTGCAACATCTTCAGTTGCTGGCCTCCAAGTGAATGTTTGATATATCTCCCGACCTTTATCACCTATAAATGTCATGAGATAGTTTACTTTTTGAATTTCAGTTTTTGAGGCGAGTGGTCCGCGAAACGTGAATTCGCAATGTTGTTTGAAACGTTTCCATTCCTTATCTAAGTTGGCAACTTGCCAATTCATGTTCGGATTATTGTTTCCGGTCATTATATTGAATTTTCGCTTCTTGTGATTCACTTTTTAAAGTCTTTCACTTACTATTTTTAGCGATTTTTTTCATCCCACTGTTGACACCATGTAACAAATACACCTCGTGGTGACGTAAGTGAGTTTTATTGTCGTGAACTGCCGTCAAGCGTTACATCAGTATGGATGTTGTAAACCTTAGTTACACTGCACTTCAAGAGGGCCCACAGGATCGGGCCACACAGACGACCCTCGCACCCCCGCGACCAGCCCCGACCGAGGCCAATCATCGTCAAGTTCCTGTACACTAAAGAGAGAGACGCGGTCAAGAGAGGCGGTCATGAATTAAAAGGAAAGAATTTCCACATAATCGAGCAATTCCTTACGAGGTCAGTACGTATCGCAAAAATGTGCTACTGCCACGAATGAGAGAAGCAAGAAGCCAGGGTAAGACCGCCACTATGGTAGTAGACAAGCTTTATGTCGACCGTGTACTACAGAGTGTCCCGCCCCGTCCTACAGAGTTCCTCAGACCAAGGCATCGGCAGCCTGGTCATCTCGTGCACGGCCGGGTACCTACTAGGGAGACGACGGTGGTCCTGAGAACTATAATTCAAACTGTTTTTGTAACCCAAATGTTACAACATGCAGCTGTGTCAAACAGGTCTCAAACATTTCTAATAACCTTAATATTGCCCCTCTACACAACAATGATTATAACCGTATCCCTGTTCACACAGGAAGATATAATTCACCAGGTTCACTCTATAATATTACAGCAAATAAAACTGTTGATATTGACAGTACTCCGAATGAACAATATACAAATGACAATGCTGACAATTTGAACTATGTTCCACCCAATGGTTGTGTATTGAATACTACCGTATGTATTACTGACCCTAACTGTGTTGATAAAAATGATACTATGAGTATGAGATATAACAACTCGCCATCCAGCAACATTGTTATCGTTAAAACACATAACTCTAACAGTGACCAGATAGTAGTGACAGTTATTGTGTACTGAATTGTAATACAGAGTGTCATACTGACTTTATTTGTATAGATAACCATAACCCTATCAGTTGCAACCACCAGTCATGTGACCACAGGGGTCTTAATGAAACATCTAGAAATATTAGTGACAGTGACTGTGTAGCGAATGGTATTACAGAGTTTAATACTGATTATAATTGTACTAATGATCATGACTCTATAAATTGTAACAACTTACCTGGCCACATCGGTATAAATGAAACACATAGAAAAAATTGTGAAAATTCTGCTTACACCAAATCTGATACACCAAATCAAAAATCACTAAAACCTCGTACTTTTACAAATCAATTACATTTTACTAGTTTAAACGTTTGTGGCTTAAGAAGTAGGTTAGATGACCCAGAGTTTATAGAGCTTGTACACAGTTGAGATATTGTCGGTTCTCAAGAGACTAAGACTCCCTCTGGGAGAGGAGGATGATTATGTATTATGGTTTAGAGTCTCAAAAGCATTGTTTAACACTGATCAAGACATTTTCTTAGGTATTGTGTATATACCACCGGAAGGATCGAAGTACGCATCTGTTGATTTATTTATGCAAATGGAGCATTCGCTCATTAACTCCTTAAGCGAGACAGATTACGTTATTTTAATTGGTGACTTGAATGCAAGAACTAGCACTTTACAGGATTATTTAATTTTTGATGAATTTATTGCTGAAAAGTTAGACATCGATATCGGAAATCAAAGCAATGAAATTGACCCCGAACAAGTACTAGAAAGTCTGAATATACCGAAAACCAGACAAAGTAAAGATAAGAGTTGTATTAACAATTACGGACATAAATTAATCAGCCTCTGTAAAACCTACTCGATGTTCATATGTTATGGTCGAATCGGAATAGATAGATCTATAGGTAAAACTACGTGCAGAGATAAAAGCGTTATCGACTACTTAATTTCCTCACCGCTGTGTTTGCCATTAATTACCGATTTTGAAGTTTGTGATTTTAACCCGTTATACTCTGACGTTCACTGTCCCGTTAACTTTACGTTACAAATTAACCTAGAAAATGAAGATGAAGATTATCATACCCATGAATCCACTCGTAATGACTATCCAGACCTTTTTGCACAAAGTATCCCGAAAAAGTTCCAGTCGATAAATAGTCATCTTTATGCACAAAATATTGACACAAACTTGATTAAGGAGCTGACAAACACAATCGTCAATACCGATGGTGATCACTGTGACCCTGACTTCACGGTTAACAAGTTAGCCAATGACATAACGCACGTGCTAACTGATCATGCAGCACAATCCACGTTCGGAACACGAAAAGCACCGCGTCCGAGTCTCACAAATATCCACAGTAAACTTAAACACAAACCGTGGTTTGGAAAAGAATGTAAAACTATGAGAAAACATTATAGATTAGCCAAAAACAAATTTTACAGTAGGAAGACAGCGGAAAATAGATTGTATTTCCGACAACAAGCAAAGTTTTATAAGCGTTGTTTAAAACGACACTCAAACCAGTATACGAGATCGGTTAGCAATAGGTTCAGATCACAAATCAAGAACTCGCCTCGAGAATTTTGGAAACTACTAAATCCTAAAATGGAAAGCAATAAAAGCAATGTAGATCTCAAATCATTTTATGATTTCTTTAAAAATTTGAATAATACGGAATATCCTGATATTGATTTAAATGAGGTTACTCATAACCCTAATAGATGGAACGCGGATAAATTAAACGAGGATATTGATTTTGAAGAAGTGCGTAAAGCCGTTTCGGCGCTGAAATCAAATAAAGCCGCTGGATCTGATCTTGCAGTAAATGAATATCTCGTACATTCTTTTCATAAAATGGGACAATTATACGTACTTTTATTCAATCTTATACTCTCAACAGGATCCATACCCGAGGCATGGGTAACCGGTATCATAAAACCGATTTACAAATCTAAAGGTAATATTTCGGACCCCAATTCATATAGACCGATAACAATCCTCAGTTGCTTAGGAAAACTATTTACTAGTATTCGTAATACACGTCTCTCAGAATATATAGAAACGAATCATCTTATGACTGCTCTACAGGCAGGCTTCCGGAAAGGTTTCTCAACAGTCGATAATATATTCATTTTACACATGCTTTCCCAAATATTGAAATCTTCCAAACGAAAGTTAAATTGTGCGTTTGTCGATTTCTCGAAAGCTTTCGATAATGTCTGGCGTGCCGGACTTTGGTTAAAATTACTACGTGTTGGAGTAAATGGCCGCTTCTTGAACATTGTACGGACACTGTATCGGAATATTAAATCATGTGTGGCATCAAACAATGAATTTTCGGATTATTTCTCTTGTTTAAACGGAGTCCGTCAAGGTGAAAATTTGTCACCATTACTATTCTGCATTTTTATAAATGATTTAGAAGAGGAATTATCTGAACGAAATTGCAAAGGCATTAGGATACAGTGTTTGAGTGATGCAAATGAATTGTTCTTAATACAATTCCTAGCACTTCTTTATGCTGACGATACTGCCTTGTTTGGCGACAGTCCAAAGGCATTGCAGCTGTCTATTGATCACTTTTATGAATACTGTAAAACATGGAAACTCACAGTAAATATCTCTAAAACAAAAATAGTCATCTTAGGTAGCGGGCCAAGCAAATCAAATAAATGCTTATATAAATTTGGCAATCAGAATATCGATATTGTTGATAATTATACTTACCTCGGATTAAATTTTCATAGAAATAGACGACTCATTTATGCTATGAAAAACCTAGCACAGAGTGCTATGAAGGCAATGTTCTGTCTTATAAAACGAGCTAGAAATATATTGTTGCCCCTCGATTGCCTTATCAAAGCCTTTGACATAATGATTGTACCAATCTTACTATACGGTTCCGAGGTATGGGGCTATGAAAACATAAATATCATTGAAAAAGTTCATTTAAAATTCTTGAAGATGATAACTGGATTAAGAAATTCTACAGCGAATTACTTCGTGTACGGCGAACTAGGTCGCCAGCCACTAAGTATACAAATATACAAAAGAATTATATCATTCTGGCATAAGACCTCAATACAAACTGACATCGTCAAGTTATCTAGCACAATTCTAACATTTCTAAAACTTGATCAGCACAATGCCAATAATAAATGGCTGAAGAAAGTGGAAGAAATTCTAAACAATTGCGGACTGAGTGATGTTTTCAATAACCCATTTAACTATAGTACAAATTGGCTTATTGCAAAAGTTGATTATGTATTAAAAGATCAGTTTCTCCAGTCATGGAGAGAATCTATTCGATCAAGTTCTAAGGGACACTATTATAATTTTTTTAAAGAGAGCCTGCACTTTGAAAAATATTTGTTGTTGCCAAAAAATATCTCAATCCCAATTTTAAAGTTCCGAACATGTAATCACAACCTACCCGTTGAGACAGGGAGGTGGCGCGGAATCCCAAAGGAGGCGAGGACATGCCACCTCTGTGGCTCACCGACGGTTGCTGACGAAATGCATTATTATTCAGATGTCATGCCTTAAGTAGCTTTAGAGCTCAGTTTATACCAGTTTATTATTCAAATTGGCCAAACCCTCACAAACTTAATGTACTCCTCAATAGTAACAAATTCCGATGTTTAAAAAACCTCTCTTTGTTCATCAAATGCATTTTTTCACATTTGTAAAAGTGTATATGCTGTTGTATGTTACTTTTTATGCTATGCATGCGCAATCCGTATCTTTACTTCTCTTTGTAAAATTGCTCATGTACCACCGTGCGTGGTTTTAGAGAATAAAGAATCTGAACTAGTGAAACAAAATATATACAGTATGAACAGAAAGGGAAAGAAGCTCAATTTTAAAATTATTCAGAAAGAATTATTAAGATATTATCAGGCATGTAAATACATTGCCTTTACAAATAATAAGCAATCAAAATTCTTTTCATTTTGGTCCTCTTTCCACACTTTACTAACCTCATTGAGTCAGACCAAAACTTAAAAATCCTGCAAAATGTAAAACATGAAAACCTTGTAATATAATAGACCTGCAATATATATGTTTCTATGTATATATTCTATGCCTCTTTATACAGACATAATATGATGAATACTTAGATTAGAATGAATTGAATTCATGTTTATACAAAATGCGGGTATTATATGGTATGATGTATATAATGATTTAACGTTCCATCCATTGTACAGATAATAATGTATTCAACAAATGTACTACAGGGCTGTGGCCTATATGTATTGAATAAAGTTACTAATAGTCCAAACATGAGAAAGATAGTTGGTAGCCCGTTGATTTATGTAGTGACGTAGTTGGCGTGTACGAGTGGCGCAACAAATGACCAATCTTGCTTTTGTTATGGCTTGAGGGTTGCTAACATGTTGAGCAAGGTTCTGTTGAAACCTTCAGTCATGAAGTTTCCAAAAGGCTGGTACGGAAACGTTCTTGACAGGGGTTGGTGCATCTCTGATTATTAAGTTTTTTCCTGGTCGACGTGGATCCTCAAAGTCATTCCATAATGCATCACACATTATTTTGAAATGCTTCGTCTGTTGTCTTGGCTGTTGTGTTCTTGGTTGGAATTGCGGAATTGTCGGAAGTGATGGATTACGGAGCTCTGATGTTGGAAGGTGTCTAGCGCAAGCATATCTATTGCAGGTCTTGCATTCTTGGCAGATAGAAACGATCCCGGAGCAATGAAAGAGTCCTATCATGTACTTGTCTCCAACGTCGTTGTGATGGCCTTTCAATGCATTATCAATGAATCTTGATGAATTAATAGCTAGAATATTGTCTCTTAAACCAAAGTGATTCGCCGACGTATTAATATGTGATATATCATTTAATATATGACATCAAATGACATCAACCATCTAATTCAGAATTAGAATTTGATTACCCAAATAAAAAGATAGTACCAAAACGTACTATAACATTTATTAGCAACCATAATCCCAACATTTCGAATATCTTTCCTGTAATTCAGAGAAACTTAAACCTTTTGAACCGAGACAAAATGCTAAAAACACAATCATAAAAAGCAAACGATACCCAAATTATTGGGAAAACGAGCAAGGAGCTCATTCAGCGCTATTAACACTCAGGCTGAAGTTTCAAAATGCCCTGTTAATAGATGGCGCACCTGTCCTTTTATTATAGAATGTAAAACATTTAAGTTTGAAAAAGGGAATTCTTGTCAAATTAAACATTCAATAAACTGTAAGAATTGAAATGTATTTTATGCAATTCTCTGTCGTAAATGCATTCCTACCTATATAGGACAAACGAGTAACCTACAAGCACGAGTTGTGGTACGCAAACTACAAATAAATGACCTTAATCTTCGCTATCTGAAGATAAATAAACATTTCAAAATGTAATAATTAGAATTTCTTTTTTTTCCTTTTTACGAGGTTTATTCAAAATATAAAAAGTACAACCATCATTCTAGAAACAAAAGAAACATCTGTAATAAAAAAAAACTTTTGTCCATCTTTGAACAGTTAGCTCACACAAGGAAGCGATTACCGTTTGGGTGTTTCGACATGCTGGTGCATGTATTATCACGAACTTAAACTCAGCTTTAAACGACAAAATAGAAATGTCCTGCACCCGGCATATATTGAGTTACCTTTTCTTTTAAATTTTAATATTTACAATTATGTTCGATTTCAATTTTCATCCTTATTCGATATTTCAAATTTTGAAACGGAAGTACAACTTAAATGCTTTTATGACATAAGATCTTCTTTTTTAACTGTCTCAACCGTTTCTGTTAATGACATGTTGAAAAGGAGGGAATTGTTTTCTTAAAAGGTCTACAGCTTGTTTCACTTTTTATTTTACTTATTCATCATATCTACTGATCCTATTTGTATTAGCACTTCAAGTTTAAAAGTCTCATAAGCCTTTGTAGGCTGGATATAAGCATAATATTATCAACGTGTAAATGTTTTTATTGTGGACCTACATGTTTATAAACTGTGTCTGTCTGTCTTTATTCTGCCCCCATACCCTTTAAGAAGCTATTCTCAGGTATGCATCATTCTACTGGACAGTGATTGTCATCGAGGAATGAAATATGTCACTGATCTTTGTTGTGGAGCAGACAGCAGCTATACAGATTAAACAAAATGATAGGGCGCTGAACTAGATATTTCTTGACGCTTACAATATACTATACAGCTATATATAGTCACAAGTCACCATT
This sequence comes from Phorcus lineatus, assembly GCA_921293015.1. Lineage (NCBI taxonomy): Eukaryota > Metazoa > Mollusca > Gastropoda > Trochida > Trochidae > Phorcus > Phorcus lineatus. The sequence goes on from OV121087.1 coordinate 51,491,757, forward strand.
ACCATACTACACGTCACTTGTCTTTTGTGTCCTATATATATCTATAAGATCAGAATATCGACAATATTCATTATGATACATTCATTTGTATTTCAATACACAAAACTTACTATCCTTTTCTCTAAACAAGGCAAATAAAAAAGAAAAATAAGACCTGACCTTTTCGAGATCTATGAACGTGTGTATATATTTGTGAAACAACAGCTAGCAATTGCGCATGCGTAAAGTACAGCACAACCGACTATGCAAACATTACCTAACTTTACTTGACAACATCAAGTCAGTATTGTTTGCCTACTTGATTGCAGAGGTGGTTTGAAACTGAAAGATATTAAAGGCAGTTTTTTTAGCTTTAATGTTAAAGTAATCTGTAAGAAAACAAACAATAAATACATTATATTTTAATGCCGAAAGTAGTTACTTGGCCTTGAAAACAAAACATAAAGACTGACAAATAAAAACGAAAATTTGTTCAATTATTCGGAATTATTTGTCGAAGTTTTAATTTGATATTTTACTTATAAGTGAGATCAATTTCAATAATGTACCTTTTGCCGACTGGGACCTAAAATTCATATAAACATAAAAATATGTTGGGTCACCTTGACATGATCGTCACGCCCAACACTTACAATGTAGGCGGACGAGCTATGGAGCTATTCCCGAATAGTCGTTGGTAATCTTTCCATGTATTTCACTTCTTGATTGGGTTATCTGCTTATAAATGATAATTAGTTGAGTTTTATTTCTGTAAAGGTCAATGACCAATTACAAAATAAACATAAGTATTATTTAAGTCCACACAAAAGTAAATTATCATATGCCGGTTCAATCATATTGTTTTGTGGCCATGTTCTATGTTTCAAAATGACAAATAAAACTTTACGAAGTCGTAAATGGTATTAATTCAACAGAAACTGAGAAGTCAAGGTATATATCGTAAATGAAAACAACTTATATTCCCTTCGAAATGATGATATACATTCAGAACTTTAGATTTTAAAGACTGTTCATGTTGAAAGCCTTACTTTGTATGCTTATCTAAACGTAACTATTGACATAAATAATAACAAACGTAAACATATGCATAAACCGCTCTTAAGTATGTTAGTATATGCATCATCATGACATAAAAGTCAGTGAATGTTTTGGAGCTTTTGGTCACCAAACCCACTACTAAAGATCCTATATTCATCTCTCTACATAGATTAAGATACACATAACGACATAATTAATGACTCAGAATTATATGTAACGTGGTCGGTGGTTTGAATCCCGCCAGGGGCTCGGCCACAGGGGCGTGTATCGCTTAGAAATAGCTTTAGAAAGACATATATACCCATAGACCCTACCCTACTACGGGCGTGTATCGCTTAGAAATAGCTTTAGAAAGACATATATACCCATAGACCCTACCCTACTACTATATAAAAGGAAAGGGATGTAACGACCAAACCACCCCATGCTCGAACAAAGTCAGTTTTCGCATCCAAAATAATTTGTCTGGACAAATTGTTCACTACGATTCGAAAGCTAAATGATTTCCCTACAAAACGAGCTATGGATTGTCAAAATCGGGTAATTATTTCAAAAGTTACATGCAACGACGTCCCGAAAATCGCTACCGCCAGATTTTCAGGCCAAAATCCCCACTCACGGAAAACAGCAAAAACTCACCGTTTAACATCGTTTATTGATTCCAGCAATGTTGACAACACCAATGGAGAGCTCGATTCGATCGGCGACATCGAACTACATGTTCACAATATGAGAACAGCACCTAATTATTGTTTCTACGAGTGCTAGCATACATTTTATCAAAAATCATCTGCTTTGCGGTTGTCTTGTCCACCATAACAGTGGCCTTGACATTCATTTGACCTCGTAGCCGCAGCAAATAAGTAAGTGAGCGGACTCCGAACTCTGATCGAACTCCTCACAGTCCTTTCAATACCATGTTTGTAAACAACACAACGTGGTCGAAAAACGTTTAGGATTTTTAGACGTGTCCACCTTACCACAAACAACTGGAGCTGTTGTTTTTTGGAAATTAGTCACATATAGTAATTTAAGAGAGCCTTTTGTAAGAGTTTAAAATATTTATGTCTGAATCGGCAAAAGAAAAAACGATTCTCCAACTCCAGGCGCTTCGAATCACTTCTCACCGCTGCTGGCAGTGCTGGGAATAATTAATGGACCGATGCCTTCAATTTGCGAAGCCTCCATCAGGTAAGCATCGGCGTATACGATGTTTTCACTGATAATTATATTTTTTTCTTTAATTGCCATCAATCTATCATTTTAACATAAATTTATTATTTTACTTTAGTGATTGTTTAAACATCTCTAAAAAGTTATTTATAAATGTAATTACTTTGCCAATATTCCGTAAAAAAAACCCCAATAAGACAGGCTTAATTGGTTATTGATTTTAGATGAAAGTGCCATGTTTTTAACATTTGACAATAATACCAACTTTATCGATTAGGTATGCATGCCTTTTGAAAATTTGAAGGTGCTATATCTGTATATGATTATAAAATATATATGTGAAACTAGAATAGGTAAATGATAAGTTAAATTAAGTTTGAAACCATTTTAACAAAAGTCTAAGTCATGATTTTTATTTTGGATTTCAGATAAAGGCATGCATGTCACAGACATAAACAGTAAGTATTTGATTAAGAATTATGTCATTTTAATGATCTGGTTATCAATTTGATATAACACCATCAAATGTATTTACTAGCACTTCTATTTCTAAGCTGCTCAATATTTGATTTGTATTCAAGACTGTTAGAATACCTGAATTATTTCCATTTTGTAATATCATTTTTATACATGTAGATAATTCAAAGATTGAGCCTTCCATATAACACTTACAAACTGATGGTGACAGCTGGTTAATAGCCTTCTGGCTTTTTGTAATAAATATCAAATATATGATCATGTACATATCTATTCATTTGGGTAAAAGTTTCTAAAGAGAGTAGCAGAGCAAATATGGTTTTAATTTGACAAGCACAAATACATGATGTAGCCTAGAATTATCCAAAAAAAATTAATTTAAGAAATAAAGCGATGAAATGTACATTGTTTAAAATATAGAAGTGTTTTTTCAAAAATGATTATCTCTTTGCAGGCATATGTCTCAATTCAGGAGGAGAGAGTGGAGTCACTTTTCCATCATTATTTGAAAGTTTCAGGTATGCACAACAGCCACAATCTAAAGATTTGAATCATTGCATGATATACTTTTTAAAATTTTCTGTTAATGTATTTCAGCAGATAATGTAGAGTTTTAGATATATGCCACTGAGACATGATCCATTTGACATATGTTTCTCAAGGTAATTTTTTAGATATATTACTTCACCATGAGTGAGAAAAGGGAAGACAATTGTCACAACAGGTTTAATGGGAGGAGAGGTATTGGAAGGGCCTAACCATGGGGGGGGGGGGGGGGGGGGGGGAGAGATAAGGAGATAACAAGGGGTTAGGTACCATGTCTCAAGCTGTTGTTAATGCTGTATGAAACCTTTTTGGTGAAAAGTGTCACTTTGTTTCTAGAGTTTGATTGAGCAATTCTGTAAAAGAGGCAAAAGAAATCCAACTTAAATTTAAAATCTATTTGTTTCAGCTATCTTAAAAGCAAAATGTTGTAATCATAGATGTTTATACAACACACCTTTACCAATGTAGATTATGATTAACCAAATATTAAGTTCCATGATTGTTTGAATTATGAGAGCAACCACTTTGACTATACTTTGTTATTTAAAATGTTAGTTTGTAACATTAAATACAATTAATGCAGTACTTGAGGAGCTATAATGACAATGGAACAATCTTGTTTTGCCTCATATTTAATTTGGTTCCAATTTATATTTTTCAGTTACAAGATTCGATATCAAGAGGGGACAGTTTAATCTGGAGAATATCCTTGCTGCATACATGGAAAAGAATCTCTAATACATGGACACTCTTGAACATTTTCTGCTATTGTAATTCAATAAAATCTTCAAATAAAATGAATAAATTGACTATCAATGAATTTATTTGTGAGGATTCTTTAATATGTTTTTGTATATATACAGACATACAAGTGAGTCCCCAATTAAGAAAACAATACATTTACCCTCATCAAATTTCATCCAATTATATTGATTGTATTGAATTCAATTGATTCTTATTATTTGATATGTGATCATAATAGGTGCCATTAACCTTCAAAGAACTCAATGTGTGTTTTGGGGAGTATAAAATAGTTATTTCATGTGTTTAATACATGAATTTCTAGCCACCTATGGATAACACCCCCCTTTTCAAAGTTTTAGTTTAATACCATTAACCATGAGTAATTGTTAAGACTTTGCATAACTTAGATGATCAGTAGGTTGTACTTCATAAAAGCCTTTCATGATGTTTTCATGAATATTTAAAAGGTTGAGTTGGTAAATTTTAAAGGATGTTCAATACTGAATACAAATACTTTTATGACTATAATATACACAATAATAGGCAAGGAAAGTTTATTTTGGCACCTTTTGTAATGAGTGCTTAACAGTAGGTGAAATATGGGCTACAAATAAAATCTGTCTGTTTCGTGCTGGATATATAACAGATGATGTACAAAGAATGTGTTTTTAGATTTTCAATTATAATTTCTACATCAAATATTCAATGCCAATTGAATTAAACTGCAAGCATATAAGTGATTCAATTTCACTTTTCACCTCATCTAGCCTGACATGGGACAATGTCCTAATATAATTTTGAGTACCAATTCCTTGACTACTAAGGATCTAAATTTATTAATTTGGTGACCTAAGAAAGGCCTCCTCAAACCTATTTTCATTTTTTTCTCCTGAAGATGACAGTGAAGAAACTTGAATTTGTTTGTACATTCTAATGAGGATTCTAACTATATATTATATATCTTGTTTGTCACACAGGTCATGGCCTTATAAATATCTTCTTCTTAAATAATCTTAATAAAGCTAAGAAAGATGGAATATTTCTATGCACCATAAGCGATTGGTATTATAATACTATGGTCTAGTGATAATAGATTTTAAAGCCTGATGAGCTCCAGGGTCATGACTCTATTCTTTTAAAACTGAGAAAACTATTACAGAACTGATGAGCCTCTGAGCCTGTGAACCTTGTAAAAAGGTTGAGTGTGTATCACTGTTGAGGTTTGTGTTATTCTATCACGATCAACTCAAATTAATTTCATTGAGCATAATTAATTTCTTTGAAGTGTAAAAAAGGTAGAGCCATCATTTGATTACCATTACCATTACAGACATGTTTATGAAACTAAAGAGTTTATTGCTTGCAAGGCAAACAAATTCGGGACATTTTGGGGAAAATGCCCCCATACGCAAATGTTCTAAAAATATAACTAAATCAGATTTATTGCATTTGAAACAGCAATTAAAGATACAAGTACTGTGCCAGTCTGGAGATCTGTCACTTCAGACATGCTTTTTTTGACCTTATACATAAAAAATATACTGATTACTTTCAGAATGAAATTTATTCTCTTATTTATTGGACACACTGTTAATGTTTGTTCCTTTATCGGGAGGATACAGGCCTTATTTTAGTAAAAAGATACCTATCATTGAATTCTCTCTGCCAACAGGACTATTTGCTCTCAACTTAATCAATTTACCTTTTAATGAGGCATAAATATCTACCTTTCAACTGAAGTTATAAGAAAAGTTATTTTTTTCAACATGATTATACATAACTGTTAATAAGTTTTAATGCAGCATGTTGTAACTTAATTTGTTTTTGTTATTTTAATCTTTTAACTATGAAAATCAAAATTGCTTCCAATAAAGAAAACTAAGGTAACCTTCCAAGCGAAGCATTGCATTTATGCCCCTAACCACTAGGGTGGTTGAACAGTATGAATTACAAAATACAAGTCATTATCAATGATTGCTTTCCACATCTTTTATGATTTACATGATCTCACTCCTGAGCCAAGCCAATATTGATAAAAATATATAATTCTGTCTGACCTCTGAAAAATAAATATCCCCTTTTTTGTCGAACACAGTTTTGATAATTTTGATCATATCACTATTGTTTGAAGAAATGAAATGAAATCACCTATCTAATTGTAACAGAGGTACTCTATAGTCTATATGGTATAATGGTTAACTTATTTTATTAAATAATGTATCTGAACTGCACTGCACATCAAATATTCAACATGGAAGTAGTTTATCTAGAATTAGGAGTTGCTTTCAAATTTGCCTTTGAGATTCAAACCTCTTTACAAATTCTTTTAATTTTTGAATATTTTCTTTTCCAATTATAAAACATAACTGAGTTTTAAAAATATATGCTTTAATTAAGAAGGATAGCGAAATCTATCAAGTTAATGTTGGTAACAGGTTAATATTATATATGCCATCACTTTTTGGAGAAAAAGATCAAAACAATATTTTTAGGTAAACCGAGTAAAAGTTGTTTATATATTCTTTAATAAAACATGAAAAATCATACTAATAAGTATATTGTTCTACATAAATTAAAAATTTTTTTTTTGTCAATTAAAGTTTATGTTGCGATTTTCTAACGATTCGTTTGAAATTTTGACATTTGCCAGTCGAATAATTTCATATTTCTGGAACGTTTAAAAAAAATTATGATTTGACCAATAGTTATAAAAAACGAGTTTATTTAATATTTTGGGCTCATTAAAACACACACGACTGCAGAAGGGAATTTAATAGAAAATACTCAATGTTAATTTCTACCAAATCCTATAATTTTTAAATTTGCTGCGGCTACGAGGTCAAATGAATGTCAAGGCCACTGTTATGGCAGGCAAGACAACAGCAAAGCAGATGATTTTTGATAAAATGTATGCTAGCACTCGTAGAAACAATAATTAGGTGCTGTTCTCATATTGTGAACATGTAGTTCGATGTCGCCGATCGAATCGAGCTCTCCATTGGTGTTGTCAACATTGCTGGAATCAATAAACGATGTTAAACGGTGAGTTTTTGCTGTTTTCCGTGAGTGGGGATTTTGGCCTGAAAATCTGGCGGTAGCGATTTTCGGGACGTCGTTGCATGTAACTTTTGAAATAATTACCCGATTTTGACAATCCATAGCTCGTTTTGTAGGGAAATCATTTAGCTTTCGAATCGTAGTGAACAATTTGTCCAGACAAATTATTTTGGATGCGAAAACTGACTTTGTTCGAGCATGGGGTGGTTTGGTCGTTACATCCCTTTCCTTTTATATAGTAGTAGGGTAGGGTCTATGGGTATATATGTCTTTCTAAAGCTATTTCTAAGCGATACACGCCCCTGTGGGCTCGGCAACTTTGTTGGCAGTAGTGAACTATTCTACACGCAGTAAGGGCTGCGTGCGGTGTTACACTGAACTTCAGTGCAATGCCACTCACGGTTCGCTAGTTCCAGCCGATTCTCACAGGTTTCACCGCAATGCATAGCCACTTTGGTGTTGCGAGCTTTCTCCCTGCAATAATACTAGCAGCTGCGATATAAGTGAAATACTCTTTAAAATGACGTTAAACATCACATAAATGTAGCAGCGTATTGAGACTGCATTTGGCTGACTTTCGAAATATTATGATGTTTTAAGCACAGGGGCGTGTATCGCTTAGAAATAGCTTTAGAAAGACATATATACCCATAGACCCTACCCTACTACTATATATATAGTAGTAGGGTAGGGTCTATGGGTATATATGTCTTTCTAAAGCTATTTCTAAGCGATACACGCCCCTGTGGGCTCGGCAACTTTGTTGGCAGTAGTGAACTATTCTACACGCAGTAAGGGCTGCGTGCGGTGTTACACTGAACTTCAGTGCAATGCCACTCACGGTTCGCTAGTTCCAGCCGATTCTCACAGGTTTCACCGCAATGCATATAGCCACTTTGGTGTTGCGAGCTTTCTCCCTGCAATAATACTAGCAGCTGCGATATAAGTGAAATACTCTTTAAAATGACGTTAAACATCACATAAATGTAGCAGCGTATTGAGACTGCATTTGGCTGACTTTCGAAATATTATGATGTTTTAAGCACAGGGGCGTGTATCGCTTAGAAATAGCTTTAGAAAGACATATATACCCATAGACCCTACCCTACTACTATATATATATATAGTAGTAGGGTAGGGTCTATGGGTATATATGTCTTTCTAAAGCTATTTCTAAGCGATACACGCCCCTGTGGGCTCGGCAACTTTGTTGGCAGTAGTGAACTATTCTACACGCAGTAAGGGCTGCGTGCGGTGTTACACTGAACTTCAGTGCAATGCCACTCACGGTTCGCTAGTTCCAGCCGATTCTCACAGGTTTCACCGCAATGCATAGCCACTTTGGTGTTGCGAGCTTTCTCCCTGCAATAATACTAGCAGCTGCGATATAAGTGAAATACTCTTTAAAATGACGTTAAACATCACATAAATGTAGCAGCGTATTGAGACTGCATTTGGCTGACTTTCGAAATATTATGATGTTTTAAGCACAGGGGCGTGTATCGCTTAGAAATAGCTTTAGAAAGACATATATACCCATAGACCCTACCCTACTACTAGTAGGGTAGGGTCTATGGGTATATATGTCTTTCTAAAGCTATTTCTAAGCGATACACGCTAGTAGTAGGGTAGGGTCTATGGGTATATATGTCTTTCTAAAGCTATTTCTAAGCGATACACGCCCCTGTGTACATGATCGATTTTACGCGAAGAACTGAGGGGTTTGACGACTGTCACCAGTTAAATCTTAGAGAAACATTTATTCAAGAAAAGTAAATGTCAAATACTGTGTACATTCAGACTATATGACGTTTATACTAAATGATTTTATTGAATTACAAAGTGTGAGCACTTGCTATTTGTGTAGTTACGCCTCTGCGTCTAGTTAACTAGGTTCTCTAAAGTAATAAAATGTGAGTCATGCGTACCAGAATAAAATGTACTAGATATGATTAACTCGACTGTTACCACTTCCGAAAACCCCCTGTTTAACGAAATCTGCAAACCGTCGGATGACGTCACTTATTCTTCTGAAGTCTTCGCGTAGAACCTGAATGAAAGCTTGGTTTCTAGAGAGGAGTAGTGGTCCGAATCAAACACGTTGTCTTTAAAAATATAATTGATGAAATATTGATAGTTTGTAGCTGCCAGTGTTGAGAAGCCCGTGGTAGCTTCACTTTAAAATTTGAGGGCAGTCGCATATTTTCGGCGGCTGTCTCTCAACATGACTTTGATTTTGACAAACAAGTAAATTGCAATTTGTTTGTAGGCATATGATATGCCATTTCGAACTTGTTAAATTTGATATTTGTATTTGTATAAATTGGAGAGAGTTCATACTTTTTCGGTGGCTCTTCTCAAATTGAGATACATTCGTGAAAACAGAGTATTCTTCGTAGCACTATTTACATAGGAATTTCTGACACTAGGAAGTCATAATCGGACATTTGTGTCTTAAAAACATTGTCTTGTAAATAAAATTGTACATAGTTGGGGTATATTTTTTGGTTACCACTTTGTTGTAAAATATCTGAATTTGAAGACCAAAGTGCTCTGTTGTTTATTTATACCGTTTAAAAACACTAGCTTCCAGTGCGTTACAATGGGTTAAGGCGTTTTAGGTGTTTTGTCGTAGGAGGAATGACTTGCAAGGCTTGTTAGATGTTACGTCATTTATAACATTTAGCAATCTTCAGCTAACTTGCACAATGACAAGTGATAAGTAAAATAGCTAAGGTTTTAATTATGTCGTTTCGAACTTATCTGACATCATCCATATTATCAATTTTCGGTATTTCAGATTATACATGGTTTAGTTTACTTAGTATTTCAGCTCAAAGCACAAAATAAAGAAATCGATTTTGTATCTTAAATCGACGTATTCTCTGAGAGAGTTAACCTTACAGAATAATCATGTGACCGTGGCAATAACTTAATGGTTAGCCGGCCTTAGTTTAATATTGCTGCGTAGGTAAATAAGCCACAATCAATTTATGTATATCAAGAAAGCATCAAAGATTTAGTCCAAACATATTTTAGAGCTCTACGTTGGTAAATAAACTATACACTGTTTACAGTTGGTATAATATTAAATTTTTAAAACTTTTAAATTTTTCATGGAAGTTATTATATCAGAAATCTGGAGCCAGTACAATTTGGTATATAATAAAATTGACATGGATTGTGACCTCTGTTTTTTGTCCAGAATTTGATGTATGCTTTTATCAATGCTCCCTGGAACTTTTAACTTTTGTTAGAATTGTCCCTTTAGTTGAATTGAGGCAAAGGGAGGACACACTTTTAAATCTGTAGAACAGACACATTGAAATCCCTCATTGTTTGACGTTGACGTATATAACCTCGGATATAAAAGATGAGGCAATGATTTAATTACTTTCAGTTAGCTGTAGGTATATGTTTAGGTTTAGGTTTAGACCTCAAAGATCTCTCTTAACGTGTATGAATGTAATGAAAAGGTGTAAAGGTGTATGTATCATTAGTGACAACATTCTTCGTCAGACGAGGTAAACGTAAAGAGAAATTGATATTGTCAAACATAATCTGGTTCATTCAGTCCAATAACATCCATAATCCATTGCAAACGAAGAGTAGTACATACATGTATATGTGATGCAAAACACAAAAGTGATTTTCATTTCAGAATTCTTATTTTTCTTGAGGAAAGTTTTACATAAAAGCGTATCAATCGACGCTGATAGCAGGCAGGTACAATGTACAAAGGTTACACATGACAATACATGTAGAGGGACGAATGAATCGCCCTTATAGTTGAAAACCTTGGTTTTACAAACACTCCATTCAATGTCAACAAAATATTGTTTATCAATTGTTCCCACAGCTGATTACATGCATTTACAGGTTGTTGTGCAAACATTTGATAAATAAATTACAATATGGCAATAGGCATTTATTGAGATTGACAAACGTTAATACCAAAGACAAGGGTACAATCCATTTCAGTCACGCATACGTTATGTAAATATTTTGTATAGTTGTTGCCTTTTGTTTGAGAGCCAGTATTCTTTCTGGAAATAAATTCTTCTACAGTGTTCATATCTATCAAAATGTTTAGGAAATTGCCAAAGTTCTTCAAAGTACAAGTATATATTTACATATATGAAAATGAAATACTTCAGACGACACTTACTGCGACGCGTCCAGTCATCAACGAACTATGTCTACAACATGTTTCGTTTGAAGTATTTCATTTTCAAATAAACATTTATTTCACGTGCGAACTTCTTCACCTTTTTACCTATACCTTTTGGAAGCAGATCGAAAACTGGATATTCCAAAATACTACCGAGCATTCATGTACAATCACAAAATGATTGATTTGGTTTTGGATCTTTCGAATGTAATAAACCACTGCTGATTTAAACTCTTGTTAATGCCATAAACCTATCCACACTTAAATACTATCTAGTAACAATAGGCAAAATGTTAAGATGAAATGTCTTCTCTCATTATTGCTTGTAATCCTTTTATTTCCTCCAGTCTTTATCTTGTGTTGATTATCAATAAGTCATTTAAATAAGTTGTAAATTGATACCCAGAACTTCTAATTCATTTAATGCCATTCCATATCTAAATCTTGACAGAGTAAGTCTTTTCTACCTGCTTTTGAGCAATCCAAATTGGCTTAGTCTTAAGTATATCTATCCTTAAGACATTTTACACAATTTATTGATGACATCCATAGCAGTATATTAACTTTCCCCTCATACATCTAAAACTAATTCAGCATCATCTGTATACTGACCAAAATTTATATTCTAGATCATCCTTTACAATACCTTCAATATTATCATTTTGTTTTATCTTAATCAAAGGATTTCAGCTACAATATGCCGCTGACATGGTGGAGCTATATCCCCCGCTAATTTTATGAATATATTTTATATATTATCAATTACAGTTTTTTATGACTGTATTGGAATAAAGTATCCAGTACTATTTTAATGAATGATATTTCATTTGCAATTTTGTAAATAATAAAAGAAGGAAACTGTTCAATCCAAAACTAAATAAAATCAACATCATTTTGACAAACTCACAACATTTTAAGGAAATACTATTTAATATTTTTGTCATCGTACTACCCATTCAAATCCCGATACATAAAGAGCATTTATTTTTCAAATGTACATTCATGAATTTCTGGATCTCTGTGATGAAATTGATCTTTAACAAGCCGAAAATTAGAACCATTCACGATACAGATATGACAAGCTACAATATTCTTCAAAATACACCAACCTTTTCCTGAAGTTTTAACACTATATTTCCAAAAATGTAAAAAATATTACTCGCCGTAATGTATTCAGCATCTTCATACAAAATTGGATCAAAATCAATTGAGAAGAACTAGCCAGAATCTTTTTCAACAGAGACACAACATTGTAACAGAAACCGCTAAATTCAAACCAAATATTGTCAAAATTGTTAATAATGGCTTACCTTCATGTTATTATGAATTTTTATTCAAAATTTGATTAAAAATAAGATAATTACTATAGAAGTTAGGGGTCAGAGAGGATTTGAATCAGTTTTCTTACAGAGTCACCGCTCTTTGCCAAAAAAAACCAAATGTTTAATTTACCAAAATATTTTCAAAATTATTGATCATGACACACCTTTACGTAATTATGCACGGTCACACCAATTTTATCGAAATCAGATAATAAGTTTAGAAGTGATGAGCCGGACAGGATTTAAAAGAGTTTTCTAATATATTTTGCCAAAAAAACACAAAATTTTCCAAAATATTTTGTTCCAAATAAAATGATAAGTTCAGAGTGGACAGGATTTGAAACAGTTTTCTAACATTTTTTGGCCAAAAACACAAAATTTTCCAATATATTTAAAAATTGTTAATTATGACACACCTTCATGTTATTAAGCATGTTCATGACAAATGTTTTTCTTCAAAAGTAGAGAATAAGTTTAGAAGTGATGAGCCGGACAGGATTCGTTGACATCTTTATACAAATTGACCACTTTTTCTACCAAACCCAAAAGTGTTTCAAGATTTTTTCAACACTGTTAATTTTGACACATCATTACATACACTGAACCGCAAAAGAAACGTCACCTTCAGATAGAGTATAAATAAGTTATTCAAAATGTGATAGAAACAGATCAGAGACGCAATCATAACGAACTTTTAAAATAGTTATAGCAATGTTCAGGGTAGGATGTGTAACATTTTCAGGCACAAATCACTTTACTTTTGGATTTCGTGATGTTTGTCAGTATCTGGTATGGCTACAATTTGCGTTGACAACAGCATTGCATCGTCGGCACATTGAGTGAATCAAACGATAGATGAAGGCCATTGGGATCTGGGCCCATACTCTGAGATACGCCTGACTAAGTTCTTCACGAGTTCTCGGCCTTGGTAGGACTGTATTCAGTCTCCTAGAATCTCGCCCACAGGTGTTCGATAGGATTTAAATCTGGACTGAGGGCCGGCCACTGAAGTGTTTGGATGACATTTTGTCTAAAGAAGTCCCCAGTTGCTCTGGCTGTGTGGGCACGTGCATTATCATGCTGGAAGAGATTGTTCCTGTGACGTGCAAAGTGAGGTCCGACGTGGGGTCTGATGACTTGGTCGATGTACCGCGCTGCCTTTACACCATTTCCTCTTCGCTGGCCAATATTCTGAAAAACTACAGGGCCGTCTGTCTAGCCTTCAGTCTTCCAATTGCCTGGCTCCTTTCATCCCTTGTCAATCTTGGCATTGTGCTGATATCAAAACGTGATTGACTGGATTCCATTTTTATGCTGCTTTTTATTGGAGGTGGCCGCACGATATGCACGTGCATTTCCATTTTCATGAGTGTCAACTGAAACCCCATACCATTGTCATCTTTAGAATTGCGTTTTGGCGAATCTTTTTGGGTTCACAAAATCACACTTTCATTGGGTTTTCAAGAAATTTGGATTCGAACACTTGTTAAAATTAAATAAACAAGTTAATTTTCTACTTCGTACTGACCAAAATATTATCTGAACATATTTCATGTATGGTGACATTTCTTTCGCGGTTTAGTATATCTCTTAAGTTCCATGACAAATAGGAAATGAATTGGTTGATTTGTTACACAGTTATGAGCAGGACACAATGTGTAACGGACTGACGGGCGGTGGCCGTCATAACACCCCCGCAATTTCGTTGTTGCGGATGAAAACAGAAATAGATAAGGTTACATTGGATCACCTTATGTGCAGCCTCGTTCATTAAGAAAAAACCCAGAGAGATGTCCATTCTTAACATAACATGAAGTTGTATCAAAAGTTCTAAGAATGATCCAAATCCAAATTTTAACAAGACAGTGTCGATGAAATCTTTTGAAACTGTATCAGAAGCCTTAAAAGCCTATATATTCTGAATAAACAAGTTTTCCAATAATCAAACAATGGGAACTAAGTTTTAGGAATTCACACCTTCAATATTACACATTCAAAATATCGTCTGATTTATATCCGGTTAGGTTAGTATGATGTTATATAGATGTAGATATAGATCTGCCTTTGTTTCCCCTTCTTGTGCTCAAATATTGCTACCTTTCATGGGTTGAATGAGAGCGTAAAGTGTACGTGACATCATAGGGACAGCGCCACCTAGCCTTGATGTCAACAAAGTTACTGGTTCTGATTTTTCAACATATGCTGTTCAAAGAGAAAATAACACATGCCAAACGTTTATAAATGTAATAAGAGATTGTTATTTACTTGAAATCTAACAGAAATAATTGACAAGGAAAATGTGATCTTTCCTTTGGTTTTATAAAGTAATTACAATACAATGATTATATTTATATATATTTTTTTTTTACCAAATATCAATACAGCTACCAATATCAAAACAATTGAATTTTGTGAATATTCATTTGAACAGCACAGCTATCTATTGGCTCAGACGGGCCACCACATCAACACAGATTCATCAATTGAATACCGCCTTCCAACCGTCATCCATGAACTCAAAGAGTTGTCTGGTTTTAACATCTGCTGTTCAAGGAAGTTTTAGATTCTTTGAACAGCAGAGTTATCTGTTGACTCATTAGGGCAGCACTATGTGCAATAGCAACTCTGTGCGAGTTCTACCTCATTGAAGGAACCGTATCCTCGTAGGATAAAACCTCACTGCCGTGCACTGTGGCTTAGCCACGTTATGTAAAATCTTCCCTCACTCCATTCCGGGGTTCAAACTAAAGTTTATATCTTGACTCCAAACGACGACTTTTGCGCACTTGAATGTCGTCATTCCGACCTCCACTTTTCCTATTCTTTCTCTTGCGGGAGACATTTTGATGGTGTTTGTCTCCTGCAACAAAAATCAAATCAAGTCGCATGCATAAATGCATATTGGTACAAAAAATGCCAACAATAAGACATTCACTTTTTTCAGTGATAATCCAGTAAATGCAATATATATTTTCAGAAGCCGAATTTCTGCGTCCAAAACACATGCACACTAATCAATATAAACAAGATTGAGGTTCAATGCCCATGGTCAAAACACAGATTAACCTTAAAACCGGATTTGTTCAATATATATATATTCAGTTGTATTCACCTCCACAGCTCCCCGGATCTACCTCCCCAGGTGACACCATGGTGGTCTGACGGGAACAGTCACACTTGAGGACGAAGGTCAGAGAAACTCCGGGACGGATCATTTGCCAGGGTATTGCTCTGAAGTCGAAAGCTGGGGGTTGTGGGGTGAAGTTTATGGTGTTTTGACCCCCTATCTGAGTGTTGGTCAGACCGGGGGCTGCTGGGACAACTTCGGAATCCTCCATACTAGTCTTAAATAAATAATAATTGAATAGGTTCCTTTTGGGCACCTAAGAAAAATAATATGGGTAGAATATTTTGGATATTGATACATGATATTTTCAGTTACCGCCGACTGAGACATGGGTTCCCAGTCTCGGTGTTCTAGTCACCTTCTAGCAAACTTTAAAACACAAATAACCCTTATCTGTTTGTTTTAATATGTGCCTATCGTAATGTAACATCTGCTGTTTTAGTCTTATCAGTTTTCGTCATTCAGCGAAAATTCCATAGACTTTTAAAAAGATCATTTAATCATGACAAGAAGATTTAGTACTTGTCAGTTTAGTACTTGGGAAATGACAAGGGCATAATCTAATTTTTGATTCTGTCATTTAAGATATATTTAAACATTGGTGATAAACATTCATAAAGTAAACATTTTCGTTTTCCAATAATCTTTTTTCAAAATCCTAAAAATGTCATTATGTTATTATAAAACCCTGAACACATTAAATACTGATCTTATTTTTTGATAAAGTCAGGTATCCGCTATGTTATCATACACGGTGAGTAAGATGTGAGGAGGGGCTTGCTGTATGTTTGCAGCCAGGATAATCTAATTAATCTAATCTCAATCAGATTGTCCAATGCACTACGTGTCACTATAAAGAAGTTCTTGATAAGTAGTTTGCATGTATGTCATTCATCAATTTTCGTTGTATGTTCATATTCACAGGGATATAATTCATCATACTGGCAAGCAAAAGTATTCAAAATGTCCGACATTAGGTAATAGTGTTTGTTATCTCTCGGTGCTTTTACACTGCAAAGTAATACATAGAAAAAAGTATCAATACCGATATATGCACTAGAGTACTGAATATCGACAAACAATGTCTAAAATAGTATTTCAAATCACCAGATTTGATATTTTCAACACAAATAGATACTTTGAATGCAAAATAACACAGTACCTTTCCTGTTGTAAAATTTATGGACGTTCGGATATCTCGGGAAATTATCACCAATGGCGCATGCGCATAATTATGTCACCAACAACCACGCTATCAACAATAAATAGACTTTACTAGTTTCTCAGGTCTTTACAGTTAAGCCTTGTACAATCGCCTACCATGGATAATCGACGGATAACATTTATCAAATGTTAACACGCAAGTGAATATCTAATTTTATCTGTATTTAGGCATGTATTTAGCATATCTTTTCCACGTAGAACCTCATGGGAAGAGCTTATTACTTAGAATTATCGAAACACAAATTTAAGTCTTTTTCTTAATTCAAAATGAAAAGGCATACGTAAATTATGGTTTTGTAAAAATACCAATCGTCTGCCTTGAATAATCGCCTGCATCAAATAAACGCACTGACAAATCCGTGTTTGAAATTTGAAATTTATCAATGAATGAGCTAAAGTCCTACATAATACCTGGAAAGCTTAGGGCTTTATCTGTTTCATCGACGATTTATGTTTAAATGATGGCTTGTAAACTTTTCTCAGTCATTTATGATTTTCGGTCATTTATCTTTTTTTTTGGTGTTACATTTTTCTGTTTAAATTGAAAGTTAAGATTTAACATATGAAATGAACATCCTGGCGCTTGTGTAAGAAACTACATCGTGTATTCATTTAACTATACTAGTTACCTCATTGGCCATCAACTTGGAGTTTGAGATAGTGTTTGCCTCTAAGATTTGTTGAAATTCTTTGTGGAAAGAAGAAGACATACAAACACAATTTCAGAAGGTGAGTACATAGAAAGATATTCTATCATCATAGGTAACACTCATATGATTTAAATAAATCTTTAATCTTATTTGAATTAATATTCTTAGAGATCAAACGTTTATGGAGTTACTTTCATAGCTACAGACATCATGGAATAAGGAAATACTGTTCTAGTTTATTCAACAAGCATTGACGTTTATCAAACAGCTTTATCGAATGCTTTTAAAATTCATTATAATGGAGGTCGTGTGTCAAATAAGCAACCACGGCCTTCACAAGGAGAGGGTTTAAACTTTGCTCCGAATATCGCCACATATATGTCACGTTCTGGGGGAAAACAAAACCACATGACGTTAATATACGAACTAGCCATAAAACCAAAGGTACTCAATGGCTGGAGTTGGTTATCTCTAGTAAACAAAACATAAATCATAGACATATAAATACCAATGTTTACAGTACGTTTTACGTGCGTTATCAAGGTCCTGTGTACTCGTATTATTTACGAGCGTAACACAGTTTTCTGACTTGTTGAAGCCACAGGTAACCCTGGAAACCAGCAATCAATATCAGAACCGCAACTTGTACGCCCTATGGCAATAGTTGATGGTCTGCAGGAGGGTAGGTTGAAATTTTTTTTTCTTCAGATGAGTGAAAAGAAAATTGAGAGATGAATACGTTTAATGTTCCATTTTAGGAGTAACACTACATTATGTCTTTGTAGAAGAAGTAGGTAGAATATGATATTTTCGTTGATAATTTTTTATAAGTTGTATAATTTGTATTTACTAAATTGGTGCTTGTAGTTTCGGATTCGCCAAATGAAAAAATGTTTTGTTCAGTTTTATGGAAAACTTATAATTGCCATGTATTGGTATTTTTGGATGAAAATGTGAGATGTTTTGAATGAATAAAGTCATTATTGACGTTTTGACATGTATGAAAACCAAATAAGACAATTATGACAATGATAATCACGAAGTGTATATTAAATTCAGAAACATGCCTAGTTCACGTAATTCATGTTCCAGGAGGAATGACGCAGAGTAATTCTTCCGGTGTCACGTGTACCCAAGTCGGAGGACAAAATGTCTCTCACTTTAATCTTCATCTACCAAGGACAATTATCAAGAGGATTGAAAATATGTCTAATGAAGCTTGTCCTCGTCTTATTGTGAACCTATCACCACAGATCTACATTGTACACAATCTGCAGCCTCCGGTCCTTTCTAGGGACCCAGCTGTTGTTCAACGCGATGGATGTCGTGAGTGTTTTATGCATAGTTATATATAAATAGTAAAATATAGTGTTGGAAATAGAATCATGGCCATGTTTACCCAATCTTTTAATAAATCTAAACATACTAAAATTTGCTTTTACTTTACCTTTTGACAATGGGAAATATCATCGAAAAGAAACATACAGAAAAGAAAATAGAACATGAAATCCGCCAACTTTTAAGTCTTCACGTTTTCTGGTACAAATTATATACTCAACTCGGGTGTCAACATCATTTGTCTTCTTTGACTTGCAGTCATGTTTTCTGTACTATCTATATATCCATCAAATAATTCAATAAAATAAGTTTTTAAAGAAATAAAAAAGATCAATCATATTTTAAACAATTTTTTCAACAATTAGATTATTTAATCACGATATCATTAGCGAGGTGATATATTTAATAGATTTTCATGTGTAAAGTTTCAATGATTTTTTATTTCAAATTTGATCACTTACCAAACGGGTTAACCATTGCTAGTCTTGACGAAGTGTTTTATGGCACATGTCGGGGAGCGAGAGTTAATTATCATAAACAGAACAAAGAAAGAAGGGATCGGCTCGAAATGAGACAATGTACTTTTCCGATATACGCAGCGTATCAATGTCTTTCATATTATTCAAACCCCAATAAACCAAAGTTTGACAATCTAAATGTAAAACAAAATGCTAAACTTACCCTGTGCAAGGTCATATTTTCCCAATAACATCTAAACGTTTAATGATGTTTGTACTGGTGTACTTCATAACAACGCTATGAGGAAAGTTAACCACTTATTTCAATGAACTATTGGAATAAGAGCTACTCAACAAAATAAGAAAATGATGTTTCTGTGTCCAGGGAATAGTCCCCAAAGTTAAAACGGGATGATAACGTTAATAGACATACTGACAAAGATGTCATTTGTAAAACGACTGTTGGAAAATGTGACCAGAAACTTCCACCAAAATGTATACACATATTTAGACTGGTAGAAAAGTACATTAAATTCGAAAATTCAAGGTTTCCTTAATAACAGCCAAGCATATCCAACAAATAGCAACTTGACTAGAAAACTTGTAGACGAAAACAGCAAACACAATGAACAGACCAATACAGTTTATTCATTTAAAGTTTAAAACAAACCAAATTTGTCCTGGTCGCAATCCTTAGAGGTCTCTGTTAATCAGCTCATGGGGTATGTATCATACTTATTTTCAGATGGTAGAGCTGTGTGCACTGTAGACCGGAAGCGGAAACACACGGCCGAAGAAGACGCAGAGGTTCCTTGCAAGAGAGCACGGCATTAACTTAATTACTTATCAACAGGGAGGGGGGAAGTCGACACATATTCCAGTATGGAATACTTTGTAGGCTATATTAGCCAATAATTATTGGAACAAAATATTAAAGCTGCATGTTCACATCCTTGTCAGTCTTAGTGCAAATGACATGTGTATATGAATAACAAGGTATTATTATTTCCTCAATTATACAATTGACATTAATATCCTTTTTACTTTTTAAAGATTATGTATTCTATATGATTTCTCAGGAATGATTGATTTCGATGTTATCAAATTGTTTAAATGGTTTATGTACATTATGTATAATGGTAAGTTTAAATGTGTAGACTTTTGTCAAGGATATACGATGGGACATTTATTGTTATATGTATGTATGCTATGACAGTTTGTTTGAAATATGAAACTATATTACAGTTTTTTTTATATTAATTGATGGTTTCGTTATGAGATACCAATATAAGTTGTTGAGTTTCTAGTCATGTATTCTTTATAACTGCTTCCGACTTCTTCACATACCATATAGGACACACCAACCAGAAGAAATTTTTGATGTTTTGAATACTCCGTAGGCGACATTAGCCCAAGGACATTTATTCTATACAGGTCTTTGATTAGCCTATCCTATGAACTGAGTAACATTGTCTGCGATTTGATACTGATTATCGTGTTACTTTTACCATTTCTAATTAATCGGTCTACTTATTACAATGATATAAAATGAAACGTTTATGAATCGCACATATCGTTAAAGATGTTTCATATTTTATTTAATGTGCTAAATAGTACTAAATATGTTCATATTCACGTAAAAGTAACAATCTTTAGACCATATTCAGGCAATGAATAAATTTCAGGCTACATAAGTTATTTCAATGAAGCGGTAAATGCCGAGTTTGATGATATCATTCATATACGTTATCAATGTTTTACAATCATTAATGAGTTTTTTGTGAAATATGTTTTGAAAAAATACTTATTAATGTAATTTACACTATTTTGAATAGTTTATATGAAAGATATATAATATTTTACACTCAGGCAATAAAGAAATTTCAGGCTACATAAGTTATTTCTGTGAAGCGGTAAATGCCGGGTTTGATGATATTATTCATAATAATATTAATGAGTTTCTTGTGAAATTTGATTTGAAAAAATACTTATAAATGTAATTTAAACTATTCTTAATAGGAGTGTACATGTGTTGTATATTCATAACATATAAAGTTCACGTTTTATTCAGGATGTTCATATTTCTAAGGTTTAGGAAAGCTTTGTAGGCTACATTTGCCAATCTCGAGAACTGAGTTTTGATATGAGAAAATTTACGAGGTCCTTTATCACGACCAAACATAACCAACGAATATCAACTTGACCTGAAAACAAACACACGATCAATACTGTACGCAACTGTAAAAATAGATGTAAATGGAAGATATTAATTAGAAGTTTCCAAAAGCCAAATACGTCCTTTCAATGTTATCATTGACAAAGAATACCTTTTGTAGATAATCAATGCTATTTTACTGTTTACAAGACCTTTTAGTACTAATATATGTTGTAAATATCATTTTCTTTACATAATTTAAACGAAAAATAAGGCATAATGTTTGGTATTCTAAAGAATTTGACTACGTTCATACGGGCGTAGAATTAGTTAGCATTTATAAATGCCATTGAGAATGTTCTAGGGTTGGGAATACTGTATGATTAAGAATAGTGTAGGTTTAAGAATATTGTACAGTTAGGAATACTGTATGATTAAGAAAATTGTAGGGTTTGGAATACTGTATGATTAAGAATATTGTACAGTTGGGAATACTGTATGATTAAGAATATTGTACAGATGGGAATACTGTATGATTAAGAATATTGTACAGTTGGGAATACTGTATGATTAAGAAACTTTTAGGTTTTCGAATACTGTATGATTAAGAATATTGTAGGGTTTGGAAAACTGTATGATTCAGAATATTGTAGGATTGGGAAAACTGTATGATTAAGAATATTGTAGGGTTGGGAAAACTGTATGATTAAGAATATTGTAGGTTTTAGAATATTGTAGGGTTGGGAAAACTGTATGATTAAGAATATTGTAGGTTTTAGAATATTGTAGAGTTTGGAATACTGTATGATTAAGAAAATTGTAGGTTTGGGAATACTATATGATTAATAATATTGTAGGATTGGATTGGCTCACTCTAAACTTCGGGTTAATATATTGTTAGGGTTTCTGTAAGGTTAGGGTTTGGTTTTGGTAATTCAGTGATATTGTAGCTTTTCACCTAATGTTTATATATTACACATATTTTAAGCCTCTAAGTTTCTGTTAGCATATACAACAAAATAAAATGGCTGTATAAAAGTATATCATTTAATTTATTAATATATAGACATGTTCTGGTACCTTTTACTTTTAACGTTTTTTAATCATTTCAAAAATTGCAAGTGTTTTACTATTTCTCCGTTTTACTATAAATATTTTGCTATTGTTAGCATTTCACTTCAGATAGAATGTTCTCCTAAGTTACCCAACCTAAGCATTTATGCATTTACCATTTGTGTTCCAAACGGGCCAATATGTGTTATACATTGTTATCTTTGAAGCGAAATGAATAGCCTGTAGAAATGAGACTCATCGTTCTTGACTAATTAACCTAATGTTTGCAGTCAATCGCTCTTGTCCAGCAACTAATTCAATAACTTGTAATTATGCCGGGTTGATAACGGTGAATCTCATTTAGATTGTGGACGCCGTCTCGCTCAAAGACCTGATATTTCAGCAAAAGCGCCAAATTTAAAAAAAATACTTTTACTGTTTTGTGCAATAAATATGTATTTACATAATTAGAAGCCTTATTGTTATTTTTGTGTTAAAATGGGCCAATCAAAATTGAAATTGTTTTCTGAATTGTGTGGTCTGTTAATGACTTCAAACGTGTAAAACAACCGGTAAATTTTGTTAATTTGTCCAATAAACACCTTTAATATCCCCGTTCTACCATTCGTTGAAATACATTACATCATTTGAAGCTTGCCTTTTATAATATCTTTTCTGAAGATGTATTTGTTTACAACAGTTTCTTAAATCGCTATCAAAAGTAGATCCAAATGTTGAAAATTACATCTAATATACCATAGCCATGAAAGAGACATCTAATTCTATCAAAATGAAATGCTGTGTTATGCGTCACTGGGATTTATTAATCGATAAGATTGTACATAACTCGATCAGGGTCAAAAACACGTCACCAAATTTCAACTGAGTCGAAGTAGTGATACCATATTTAGTTGAAATCTAATGTTATTAATTAGTATATATCTTGTTGAGTGGTATACGCAATTTTAATCACTTTCATTTACAAATAGAAAGCACTCATATAGACTATCTATGACATATGGACAATAGGTGAATGATATAGGTTCTTAACACACGGTATCTCTTTGGACCTAATTCTTTTAAGAAGGGTATAGGACATCCCAAGTGACGAATTTAAGCTTTCTATCGATTCAATAAAATACGTTTTGTTCTTTGCAATCAATAAAAATTACGACGACTAAAGCCAACTGAGAAATACACACAATCTACGGTCAGCTGTGAACAAAAAATGTAGACAGTTTAAAATGGCTGAACTAGTGTGTACAACTTTTGAATTCACCTTCACCTTTGAACTAAGAACAAAATATAAAATACCATTTATTTTACCGTTTATGAAGGCAAGAATGGCGCATAACTAATGTCCTGAAGAGACTATTGGCATGGTTGTTTGATTAACCATAGCGGCTTTACCGTTTTGGGTAAGCAAAATTTAAATATTTCCGATATCGTAGTTCATGCGGATTTCCTGTAACGAAATACTTTTGGTGTTATAGAATTAACTTTATAACCTGAATACGAACATATACGCTAATTAGGATTCTACCTTGCAACTGGGAACAACAGGATAACCATTGTGGGCCACTTCCGTTCACATGGACATGGCAGGTCAGAGTTTAATTTCACTACTTGAGAAGATGACATCAGTTACATTCACGCCTACAAGTATCTCTGCATATGGTTTCAGGAGCTTTTCGATTTGAATACTACAGCAGCTGAAATAGGCAAATCCGAGCCCTTGGAGTCATCACCTGTAAATACACTCTTCAGGAAGAAAACGAAATAAATAAGTCTACCATTTCCAGGAATAGTTTTCGATGAAAGTTTCTTCCCCACACTTCATTCAATGTGATGGCCATTCGTATAAGACGTTATTTGACCTTTACGTGAATATCAAACGCAATTTACCCATTAGTCTTCTATAGTGATCAATTCTGGCATTTATAAAGGTTACAATTGGTAAGGTAATAGACCATGACGCATGTGTATAATGCTGCTACAACTCCTCTGTCAGTCAATAATCGACGTCCATTGACGCCCGAGGACGTTGCTGATGTACCTATTTTTGTCAAATGCCAGTGGATCAGTATTAAATGAAATCATTAAGGAAATGCTTTTGCCAATCACACAATGAATTTAAAACTGCCTTAACCAATTCTGGTGACTATTTGAATGACATTAGAGGTAACGTTCATTGTTCGAATGGTAAACATTATTATAAAACATTATTATCTAATACGACGATAAATACAAATTTGTGATTCCTCACCGAATCAAAATTTTAAAAAGTTTCTTAGGTTCGTGGTCTTGACTCTTAACACTTTAAACACCTAATTTGACGCTTCTCGAAACAGGGCTGATGACTTCTTGGTGGAAGAAGGGATGTAGAGATCTTGACTTTAAGTTGCACACATTTTGGCGGAAATGGTCAGCAGGAACCGCCCAAAAAAGGGACGTGCTCTGATGAACGTCTAAATATCGGGCAAGTGCAAATAGCGACTCAAAGATTTTAATTCGACCTCTAAAGACGTTTTCATTTCGCCTCAGTTAAGGCATAATAATAGCCTCTTTTCCATTCAAAAACGAATAAAAGTGTGAACCAATGTTTAGCTAAAGATACCACAAGCTTTATGATTCCTGCGACAACATCGTTAAATGCTTCTTAAACAGACGAAAATGTAAAAATGTTCCTTTTTGCGCTGCAGTTTTTACAAAGTTACACAACAATACTGTTGTGGAAATAAATATTATTGCTGCATTGTTTACCTTTTTTAAACGAGTCCAGCTTTATCAAAATCCCTTTTGCTGGTTGACTATAATAGGAGTTTACATGAGCTTATTACCTTGTATAAAATCTTGTGCAACCAATCTAGCTGTGCGCGGTGATAAGGGTTGGACTTCAACCTTTACTCAACAAACATTAGCGACCCTACGGTTGTAACTAATAATAGTCGATAAAATCGATAAATGGTCTCAAAGGTATTGCAAATCATGGACAAACAGAGTCAACTCTATAAACACCTGTCTCTGATATAATGATTATTACCCTTAATTAAATTGAATGTATTAAAAACTGGTTGTTATTATTAGACTGGCTAAATCAAATGTGGAATAACGAGGGACTGATAAACGGCAATAATGCGGACATATTGTTTATATAAGGGTTCGGTTTGAACGACATATCACTGCATAAATCATAACCAATAAACTACTAATTCAACTACCTAGTTGTTTGATACAAAGTCAAATTTCGTATGAAATGATATTCGATTGACAAGAAAAACAAGATAAGAAACTTTATATTCATCTTTGTATTCAATAAACAATCTTTTTCTTTAGAGCCACATGACCTATGTGTGCCCAATTGATCTAAATTGATGTAACTTGATTCTTCGTCAGGCTTCCATAAGGGTCTTTATTCACACTCAGCGAAGATTCTCACGATCTAACACAACATTGTGATTGGTGGAAGGTATTGGGTAGTCACGTGACCAACTCATCGCTGGTATATAATTTGGCGCAACACCCGCAACTGCCTGTTTTAACCCGGATCTCCTGAAAGGTAGGTGGCAAATTCATATTTAAGAAAAAACCAGAAACGAGAAGTATTTTCAAAGATAATATTATGAAAATTAAAAATTGATTGCCAAAACCAATTTATTTTATCATAAATCACACAAGTATAATTGCATAATATTTAATTAATTTATCGATGAAGAAGGACTTGCATATTTAATTTGACAGCACTGTTAATCAAAACGTAATTTACGTCATCTTTTTCATTAATTCAGAAGTTCATCTTTACATATCACGCTCTTTTTTACATTAGGTCAATCTTCTCAACAACAGAAATTACGGTTTCTATGTTGTATGATTTTCGGTCATTGTGACCTAGCCTTCACTTTTGTTGAGGAAGATAAATCATAACAAGTATTGCGCAGTAGTGCTCGATTGTTATTGACGAGTTTTTTTTATCGTTAGCGGTTGTACCCCTATCCACATTAGCATCATTTACACATTGCTTTTTAATGTAGAAAATGTAAGCTTTTTTAATTTCTTTATGATACCATAATCAGACGTTCTTATCGACATAACTTATTTATCTATGTAATCGACTTCTCATACCCTTTCACATTCTCTCCCTACAGAGGTAGTTCCATCACAAATTCCTATACAACCTCTGTCTTAATACGAAAGTTTCTCGGGCACGAAAGTTCAATCAAAGTTAGTTGTGCAATCAGCGACGCCGTTTCTAAAGTTTTCATTCAAATCGCCTAAGTTATTTTCGGAAGCTTTATAAAAGCTAAACTTAATTCGCATTGGCACCTTGCACTTTGAATCGTCTTTACAGAGCACATATGCCTAATTTTGCGACTGCATCATTGCAAAGGCTAATGTGACAACAAATATGTTATTCATGCATTTGGTGTTTCCATTGGCTGAAATATTGCCAGGTAGTTAAAGTTGCAAGATATTACCGCTAAGGGAAGTTGCCGGATGCCCGAAAATCTTCCTTTTAAGACATAGATTGTATAGGAAATAACGACGGGGCAACCTCTGTTGGGAGAGAATGTAAACTCCTAAAATATCAACCATAAAAAAAGCTTATTTGTATTCCGTCATTCAATCTTTGATTACATAAGGAAAAAACAATTCTGTTTCAAAAATCATTTCCTTGGAACGTACCATTTTAAAAGTGTTTATGTATAAGATAAAGAACTAAAACATTGTAAGTTTGTATAAGTCGCTGTAGATATTAGAGCCTTATCACACATCTAGCTCACTCGCTACTCTCGTTCATATTACATACGATATCCCGACAAACCTTCCTATTACGACAGAGGTTGTATAGGAATTTATCGAGCTACCTCTGTTGGGAGAGAATGACCCTTTCATAGACGTCATCCACTTACAAGTGGCATTGTACAAAGTGATTCCATTATCAGAAACACGTAACCTGTTTACAATGTACGCAAAGCAATTGCTATTTATTTCTTAATGATACCTTAATCATACTTTCTCATCCACATAACTTATGTATCTATGTATTTGACTTCTTATACCCTTTCATAGACGTCATCCACTTACAAGTGTAATGACTTGGTTAAGTTACTTTTCATCTATTTTGAGAAATGCCTAATTCAAGATGTACAATAGTTATATGACCGTAGTACGTATGAAACGTGATATATGTTTTCTATCTCGAGTAGAAAGACAACTAAACTGTAGAAAATACATTCGACAACGATATCAATATTTGATTTTTGTTACGTATTGTCCTTAATGTTTCAGTATGTTTGTTATAAAAATATACTCAGCACAAAGGTGTGACATACTTGTGCACCCGCGCACATTATCTATAGGTAGGGGTTACGTTTCACGGCTGTCACATAAACTTTCATTTCCGTATGTTTCAGGACGAATGGCGCAGAGAACTTCTGATTTTTTCCTCGGTGTTACTTGTACCCAAGTCGGGGAACAAAATGTCGCTAACATTATATTAAACCTACCAGATACGGTTTTAAGAAACATGGAGGAAGTATCAAACGTAGGACCTTGTCCGCATATCCGAGTCAACATATCGCCACATATCTACAGGATCGGCAATCTGCCGCAGCCAGTCCTTTCGGGAGACCCGTTAGCAGTGCAGCGTGTTGGGTTTTGTCGTAAGTTTTTAATGTGGATACCAAATGAAACAGATCTCCTAAGCCATTGCAAAATATTTCAGCGTTGCATTCTATGCTGAGTGTTCTTTCTGGAAAAAAAAGAATTCATGGTCCCCGTTTTGAAAAAGTATATGTAAACGCGCTCTAAACATTTATTGAATTGCCAAAGTGCCGGATACACACAAAGAGTGCTAGACTGTAGATCGACGTTACCTTTTAAAAAATCTTTATCAATTGTTTTTGCGTTGCTGACCTCAGTGGTTTCTCATGGCTTATTAAGGCTTGAATATGGATTTTGAAAGACGCACTCTCTATCAAGTGACAAGTGACAAGTTTATTTGCATTCGGGGCCACGTGACCCATATTGCTAATACAGAAAAAACTGCACACAATGCGCATGTATCATTTTTAAACAGGCAGATTTCTTTTTAAATACAAAGATAAAGACTTAATGAGCTTTATATTAGTTGATGATAACAACTGGTACATTTTAAGGTTTGATGGATTATCATAATAGTATACAGGTAAAAACTGCTTTCTACTTACATTATAAAACGGACATATAAATAAAAAGTGAAATTCGTCCTCGATGCAATCAAGCACACACTTCGTACATATTGCATTGGGGTTATCATAACGTTTATATCGAAGTAAATGTACCTTCAATTTGTGAGAACCACAACGGAATTTACAATACATCCTCAACAAGTCCTTAGCAGAGAATAATTCAAGAACATATTTTTCAACATTTAAAGCAGATTCAAAACCACAATAGTGTTTTAGAAACTGTGATCCTGAAACCTTACTATGCCAATTTTGAAATTATATGTCATTACATCTTTGAAAGAACAAACTCTTAAAAACATTAATACTACCACAATCTTGAGAAATCCATACGTTTGAAAAGCCGGTCAGAAATAAAAGCATTCGTACATGTGAGACCCAACAGTCCCTTCCCTGTTCATCAAACTGTTTCATCATTTCATAAGATGCCCTTGGATATCAAGACCTTTCCATACGAATAATTCTACACCAATAACTTATGCAACGGCTGTAGTAATGAACACACAAATAACTTCTACTTGTATCACCAAGGATTGCATTACTTGATATTCGTCTGGAAACTCCAAGACACCTCTTCAAAAAGTCAGTTTGAACCTTTTCTATTGACTGCCTAAAAGTATGACCCCAGACCTCTGAGCCGTACAAAAGAATAGGAACAATTTTAGAATCAAATATTTCTATGATAGTATGAAAGGGTAGCGACTGAAATTTTTTCACTAGTCTATTAACAGGAAACATCGCCTTCTTAGCCTGAATCGATAAAGCTCTTGACCAAATTAATCTTGAAGAAAATACGATTCCCAAATACTTAATATACGAAAGACACTTAACTTTTTTACCAGCATATGTCCACCGTTCTGTGCTTTTCAAAAATCCAGCTTTCCTAAACACTACTATATTTGATTTATCCAAATTTACCTCAAACCCCCATTTCATGCAAACATTATCAAGGAAATCTAATTTTCCTTGCAAACCTATAACTGTATCATCAACCAAGGCAAGATCATCAGCAAATAGAAGTAACAAAATTTCTTGTATATTATCTTGAACAAATATTCCCCTCAAACCACTCGTTTCAAATTCAGAAACTATCTCATTAATGAAGATGATGAACACGATTGGGCTTAACATACATCCTTGTCGAACACCGGCAGAAGTACTGAAAAAATCCGTTCTACCTCCCTTTGCCTTGACACAAGCCTTAACTTTTGAATACATATCACAAAGAACGTTAAATAATTTACCAGCTATACCCCTATTATGAAGAACATAAAGAAGTTTTTGTCGATCAACTAAATCAAAAGCTTTACGAAAATCAATAAAGGCTACATAGAAACGATGCTTAGGTTTCCTCAAATATATTTGACACAATAATTGTAAAATAAAATTGTTATCAATTGTAGAGTAAGAGGTCCTGAAGCCAGCTTGCGACTCGTGAATAATACCGTTTAATTCAACCAACTTCCTAATCTATCTTCCACAATCGAAGTGAAAACTTTACCTAAGATATTTAAAAGTGAAATGCCACGATAGTTATTAGGATCCGAAGAGTCACCTTTTTTAAATAAAGTAACAATCATACCAGTATTCCAACTGTCTGGGAAAACACCACTATCAAGAACTGCGTTAAACAATTATTGAAGATATGGAACAATGATTAATGCCTTTTTAACAAACTCCGGAGGAATACCGTCTACTCCGGGCACCCTCTATCAATGGCTAAAGTGATAAAAAGTAGTTTTCATAAAATCTATCGATGAAGAAGGACTTGCATATGTAGTTTGACAGCACCGTTAATCAAAAGATAAAGAATGTCTTCATTTATTTATTCAGAAGATCAAATCATACTCTTTTTTACATTAGTTCAATGTTCTCAATAAAAGAAATAACGGTTTCTGTCTTGTCTGATTTTCAGTCATTCTAACCTAGTCTCCACTTTTATTTAGACAGATAAATCATAACAAGTATAGCGCAGTAGTTCTCGATTGTTATTGACGAGGATTTTATCCTTGGCGGTTGTACCCCTATCCACATTAGTATTGTTTGCACTGTTGCCACAGCTGTAAACACAAAACGCGAAACTGGAAGTCGGAGAGGAAAGAAGCCGCATTTACTCTCTTTTATACTCTTGGGCATAGCTAGGACATAATAAGTTGTACGCACTACGAGGACGTTGTCCATTGTTGCCCATTTCTGGAGGAATGTCATTCAGTCTTGATGGCATGAGATACTTGGCCCGAAAGCGACTTTCGTTTATTGCATTTTTTGCCAGCCTGTCGTGCATTTCTGTGATAAAATGGTCCAAGAAAGGGTAGAAAAGTGCCTTCTTCCAATACGCCAATGGGTGTTCTGTTGGTTTGTCTTCCTGTTGTTCGAGGTTTGCTAGGCTGAATGTCGAACTAAATAGCTAAAGCACCGGCTTCATCAAAAAAATCTTCAAACAGCTGTTCGCCATCTCTAACATTCTGCAATGTGTGTGTCACGCATGTAACTTCTTCAGTGCACGGAGGAGATCAGTCATTTTGAAATGTAACTTCTTGCAGGGGATAGTGTACTGTAGAATGTGTTCTACGGTGAGGAGGCATATGATGAAATCGAACGTCAGGATTGAGTGCAGGTAGCATCGTGCATTGGAGTCACCATCATTCTGCAGGACGGCGAGGGCCTCGACAGCAACAGAGAAGGATGCTTTGAAGGTTGTCAGTGCATCAGTTCTTGCACACCACCGTGTCTCACACAGCGTATGAAGCTTAGTGGCACCATTCATTGTATCTTGTGAGTCCCGGTCTTCAGCCAACGTTGATCGAAATACGCTGAGTCTCTTTGAAAAATAATCAAAGGCAAAAACAATGTTTTGCACTATTGACATCATGTTTCTAACAAGAGCATTACCACATGCATGGACAATTGCCAGATTTAAGCAGTGCAATGGGCAATGTACACAATTTGCGAAAGGATACTGTACCCTTATCCTCGAATGAACACCCTTTTTACAACCGCTCATATTGCCAGCTCCATCGTATCCTTGTCCCGGGAGATAGTACGTGCAATCTATCCCGTACTCTTTGAGAGTATCAATGAATAGAGTAGCTAGGTGCTCACCCGTCGTTGACGGGGTTTCAACAAAACAAAGACATTCCTCCCTAAGTGTGCGCGGTGGTATCGATATATCGGTTTATTGCAATACAGAAACAACACGATACGTACCGGTACACTCTTCTGAAAACATCCAATATATCGGAGGTTTAAAAAAGAACAGTTTCCGTGTAAAATTGCAGAAATACGTGGCCAAAATAACTTGATTATACTGAAAGTTATAAAAAAAGAAGTTGTGAACTCGCAAAGTGAAAATAGCACGGACATATTAAATGTCCGAAACCAGTCACTAAAATTATCTCTCTTACCAAAACGACGGCCGGTTTAGCTTTTGATCACTGTTCAAATCACTGCTATTTAGTCAACAGAGCATGGAAAACTGAACTATGAAAAGTACCAATGTATTGCAATACGTTTTGCAATATGCTTTTCTTTATCGCGATATATTGCAATACGGAAATGAGGAGCGATACTCATCCTTATTCCTCCCTTACACACGATTTATCTTTCTGATCTTCTACAAACCCGACGCACAAGGTTAGTTGCTCACAAGTAGAAACATCAGTGGTTTCATCAGCAAGAAGCGTAAAGCATTTTGCCAGGTTACACCTTCGATATCTGATCTTATCTGTTTAGCACATAAGGATAGACGTTCATTTTGTATTTGTGGTGAAAGATAACGCGCATTTGGAGGCGATGATTTCAAGTGGTTTTCAAGTACAGGATAAGTTTCAGCGCGAAAGTTGACAAGGTGAACAAAACTGCTGCGTTCCTCTGTATGGCAACGGAGAGCAATGTTGGTTTTTAAGTAAACTGGAAATTATTGCCCTATTTCTGGAAATTTTCTGAGAATATGCAGAAGACAATTGGCAGGAGATATTTTCCATTTACCCCTTTTGAATTGCCATGAAACCCCTATTTTTTTCAAGGCAAATGTAGATTCACTTCTTAAATGCCTTTTAATCAAGTCGCCTACATTTGACCAATCAGTAACTGGTTCACGGGAAAACTGAGAATTTGACAGAACAGCATATACAGTGTCACGCAGTTCGAGCGTGCGACCTTTTTCCCGCCTCTCCTCTAATGTACTTTCATAAAATATCATCAATTATTGTATACATTGAAAGTACATATTATGTACTTTACATTCATGTATCTATTTTTATCATTCATGTCTTTATTCGCCGCCTGTGGCTATTTTTTTATGTTCAAATGTCATTTTCATGCTCCATTTATCAGCCTTTTTACATGTAGCATTAATATGTCAATGCTCATGTTTCATATATTTATATCTTCTTGTAGAGGAGTATGCGCCCTTTACAATAAGCCATTGTAGGGCTCCATACCTTAAATATTTATGTAGCTAGGGATAATTTAGTTTCGCTAAGAAACACAGTTCGCGATATCCTTAGATAAGCTACCATCTGGAGATCGGCGACTGGTCTTCATTGACGTCGGCACGGAGCCAATATATATCGGGCTAAGCTCTGGAACCAGTAGTCTTGACTTGACCCTTGCTGGAGAGGTCACGGGTGGACCTGGGACGTTTGAGGTGAATTGGTGAGGTTGATATTCCTTTATTTTTCTCTGTACCTTTCTTGAGTATGTGATCACTTCCTTTAAGAACTTAAGAGTTTTAACCTTACCTTCCCTCCCATTATTTGATAAGTTCTACTATACCTTAGTATAGTACCTGATCTAGTGTTCTTATTCATTTACTCACTCAAGTAGTGATTAGGGATAATCTAAAGTACTGTGTGCTTGTTGTTTTATTCATCCCTATTGTTAGTCCACCCGTGCCCCGTTCCCTTCTCTTGTATATTGACGCCAATGTGTTGATTTGTCTTATGTATGCTATCTCGTTAAGACGGCCATTAGCTTATCTTGTTGTTACAACGTCTGGGGGTATGCTAGAGTGATTCCCTACAGTTTGTCTATTTGCTTATTCCTGGGTTGTTGACTTCCTTAATTAGTTGTTAACTCCTGTTGAGTGGATTACGGGTAGCTTGTTGCTGTACCCGGTTACCGTCTTGTTTAGACTGCAAATAAACCACTTGATTCACGGATTGGCTTCTCTCTAGTTATTTATTGGCTTGATTATTTTCTTTTTTATCTTTCTGTCGGATAACGGGTCTCACCTGAGTTTAGATATCGTTACACCGTGACAGTAGTTAATATAAAGAAATGGGGGCTCGCGTCGCGTCGCGATTATTCTATTCTAGTTGATAGACAATCTGATTAAAATCAGATGACGTATCGCGCGCCTAACATTTGTCCATCATCAATATGCGATACTAACATCTATCACTATCCCGCTAGAGGGGTCACCAGTTTGACATTCGTCCTTGAACTCCCAACCAACTGCCTATTGAGATATAACCAAACAGATTACACGTCACTTCCATTGTTCGGGTCACCATTCAAAACGGCGGTTGAAGTACGAGAAGTGGCTTGCGGTGATCTCGTAGAAGAATAAAATCTCGTAGACAAAACAATTTCGTAGACAGTAATAAATTTCTATTTCTAAGTCAATATTGACTATTATTTTTAATTATTATTATCTTTTATAGTAACAAAATGTCAAAAGATGAAATATTTTAAAAACTAACAGAAGGGGACAAAGTGAAATTGTTATCGATCGAGAAATTTGAATATTCAAAACTAAACCTACACTGTTGCGAACATAGGAGAGGTAATCGAGGTAATATAACTTTCAGATATTGAAGATGACAAAGCATCGGAAATAATAACAGACACGAGTAATTCATTTGTAATGATATAGTATATCTATCATATATTATTGATTTATTATTCATTTTAGTTCAGTCAAACGAAAGGCAAAGCATTAGACAGAAGGGCCTGTTACCTTAATTTGTTTTATTAAAAATCAAACAAGAAGTAAAAGTATTGAAAACAACACATGAATATTGGATAACTTTAAAAGTTTCAAAATACAACCAAAATTACTATTTATAGGTCTCAATCACTTTATTTCTTTTATCGAAACTAATAGCGTTCGAATCCTTGCGTTTGATAAATAAATGTTTGTAATTATTGCGTGTCTACGAAATTGATTTGTCTACGAAATCGCCGCATTCCCGCGAAATAGCTGAAGAATTTTTGGAAATTCCGAACTCAAAGTCGAACAAGTCAAAATTTTGAATTGTTTACATGACCGAAAAGATTGTATAGCATTTCTGCCCACTGGTTATGGTAGTGCAAGGTGGTAAAAGCAAGAAACGAACGCGCTTCGCGTCAGATCGTTGTCAGGTTCTGCACACCCCTCAATCGGGTATTAGGCCTAGTACCCGTTCGGGAACCAACACCCCGATCGGGATAATAAAACCGTCTAAAACACGGTCAAAAGTGTTGTTTTTTCTGTTATACAATTTAGTTTCACATTGGCGCATCACGACGAAGGTACCTACACGTATGTATACCTTATAAACAAACCTTTCGACCAACTATTGGCAAAATGTCTGTGTGGAAACGATGCTGCATTTTGATCGCTAGCCCGTCCAAACACAGGGCCGCTTTCCTTACTTTTCTACGTTATATCCGGCAAAAGCATGATTAAAGTCCATATTCACACAAGTATAAGCAGAATTGCAAGTAACCGTTTCTGAAATTTCTTTTTACACAAAAGAGAAACCACACATCACGCAAATGTTAGTCTTTGGCTGTAAGGACATGGCGCCTGCTGTCAAAATCTACATTTTTCAAATATTTATATTTACAGTACATGAAATGTGAATATTCAATGATCGCTGAAGAAACATGCTAACTCCAACATGTGTCGCAGCGTATATGCGATGGAAAATCACCGCTGAATACACCGAACGAAGCACTTGGAACAGATCGGCTGTTTCCGCCATGCCCAACTCCGCGCAACACCGAACATACGCTGTATAGAGTCCAGGCTGTTGGCATTAATAGCCTAGAATTTGATTGGTTAATTCTCGTAAGCCCGGGACATTCAACTTAACGGGGCAGTGTCAGATGGAATATAGCTTGTTAAACTGAAACGAAACGAAACGGAAATAAAACGAAACGAAATTAAACAAGCGGAATTCCATCTGGTTTTAATCAGATTGAGTTGATAGAATTGGTCTTATTGTTCTTTGACCGCCTGGGTTTTTTTTATTTTAGCCATTGTTTAGAGAGTTGTCCAGTTGTAGTGAGGTGATTAGTTTTTGCATCATGGCTGATTCAGGTAAGCCATCTAAGCGCAGATTAAGCGTATGTCAAAGGATCAGTTGTTTAAGCTATCAGATGAGTATGGGATATCTTTAGAAGAAGGTTTAGGAGTTCGGCAGATTAGGGACAACATTATTGATGCGTTATGGTCAGACGAGGTGGAGATTTCTGTAATTGGGGATAATGCCGGTAGTGATAGCTCAGAGGTTGTTTCTTACTCAGAGAGGGTAGAGTTAAGGAAGCTAGAGTTAGAAGCTAAGCGGATGGAATCGGAGATGCAGGAAAGGCAAGAGTTAAAGGCTAAGAGGATGGAGATACAGGAAAGGCAAGAGATTAGAAAATTGGAGGCAGAACAGGAGGCTAAAAAGTTAGAGTCAGAACAGGAAGTTAGACGCTAGAGGCAGCAGAGCGACAACGGGCTAAGGAGCGCGAGTTCCGTCTCCGAGAGCTTGAGTTACGACAGGCTAGCGCTCAAGCTACTTCTTCGTTTAAGATTTACGAGTGTTACAGGTTGCTTCCAAATTTTGATGAGGTTGAGGTAGAAGGTTTCTTTAAGAAGTTTGAAAGGATAGCTTTAGAGTTGGAATGGCCTAGAGAGTTTTGGCATATTTTGGTTCAGTCCAAGTTCCGAGGCAAAGTTACGGTAGCATTCAATGCTATGAGTGACGAACAGGCTAAGGATTTTCAGCAGGTTTAAGCTTCTATTCTTCTTGCCTATGAAATAACCAGTAAGGCGTATCGTCAGCAGTTCGGTTAAAAAACTAGAGTCTGAAACTTATGCTGAGTTTATCTCTAAGAAAGGGGTTATTTCTGACAAGTGGTTAAGGTCCGAGTCTGTCAAGGAGTTGTCTGAACTTAGAGAGTTGATGTTGTTGGAGGAGGTGAAGAATCATATGTCTCCTGGTCTAAGATTATTGTTGTCAGTTCAAGAGTTCTCATTCCAAGTCTAGTGTTCAGGCTGGTAGTCATGGTAACCCTAGTGGAAAGTTTAGTTCAAGTTCTAGCCAAGTTGGTCAGGGTAGGCCTAGGTGTAGTTATTGTTCCATGACGAATCATACAGTTGAGACTTGCTTTCAGCGCAAGAAGGATAGTGCTTCAGCTATAGGTCTTGTTAAAGTATCTCGGTCTTCAGTTCCTGACAAGTATATACATTCTGGTTCAGTTTCTGTATGCAAGCATGGCCAGTCTATTCCGGTGTCAGTTTATAGGGATACAGGTTCCTTCCAGACGCTTGCCGTGTCTTCCGTTCTGACTAATCCAATCAAGTCGGCTATTGGTGATTATGTAGTTGTTACTTGGATAGGTGAGAAGGCTTTGTCTGTTCCCTTAAATAAGGTATGGCTCAATAGCGTGTTTATCTCAGGTGAAGTTATTGTTGGTGTTGTTGATGATTTGCCAATCACAGGAGTTGATGTGTTGCTTGTTAATGATTTGGCTTCTAGTTGTTGTCCTGTGGATTGTAGCTTAGGCAAAGATAAGCTCAGACAGGTAATTACTCCAGTGTCTCTCTCTCTCAGACGACGGGTAATGATCGTTGTGAAGGGAGCGCACGTTTAGGACATTTCAAGGCAGGCGATCAGGTTTTATACCTCCCCGTCCCAAAGTCCTCTCTTAAGGTCAAGTATGGCCCATATACGGTTAGGCGTAGGGTTAGTGAAGATAAAAACGTGATCAGTACTCCAGATCGAAAGAGAAAATCTAGGTTTTGTTTCGCCAGTCAACTGAAAGCGTTCTAGGCGAGACCTACTGTTCCCCTCGCCAACCCGCACCCACACTACGCCAACCAGATTCAACTGCGGGACTTGCCAAATGGACCAGCGTCCATTCCCGCAGAGAGGAGCCAAGAGAGCTCCCGTCCCGGAACCAACGCCAGTGTTCCGAGGCTTTCATGGAGACGACAGACAACTCGACATTGTCGTCCTCCGTACAGCCGTCCTCATGTTCGAGATCAGCGACTTCCCGCACCCACCCCACCCAACCGAGACGGCCAGACTGGACCCACGTGAAGAAAAGGACCGACAGAGCGCCGATGACAAGACCATCACGGAACCCTGTCGGCCTACTTCAAAGAGGGAGTCACGACGAGACGACCAGATGACCCCGATCGCTACCGCGTGAGACAGCGCATCTGGCGCCAAGCCGGCGCCATCATAGCCCTTCGGTTTTTCCAGTGGAGTCACTCAGCCGTGACGACGGACTCTTTATGAGGCAGGACCACGAGGCGTGAGGGGATTATGCAATTCCTGACCGAGACTTGTACGGACCAATACCCACTGATGACTTTCTTCTGCTCCGCCAGGGACGACTTCTGAGGACCGAATACACACAACACAAGTACCCTTGGACTTCGC
Source organism: Phorcus lineatus (assembly GCA_921293015.1). Classification (NCBI taxonomy): domain Eukaryota; kingdom Metazoa; phylum Mollusca; class Gastropoda; order Trochida; family Trochidae; genus Phorcus; species Phorcus lineatus. Next base: position 51,530,161 of record OV121087.1, read on the forward strand.
GGCGCTACAGATGATTCATACCCGGCGGAAGGGTCACGTGGGAGATTACCGTGCATTCTCGGGACACTGCCTTGTGGATAAATCCTGTATTATTGTCTATATGTATATGTCCATTTATCAGATATTTTCACATGTTTTAATGTGCAAATCTCTTCTTTTTAAGGGGGGAGGTGTCACGCAGTTCGAGCGTGCGACCTTTTTCCCGCCTCTCCTCTAATGTACTTTCATAAAATATCATCAATTATTGTATATATCGAAAGTACATATTATGTACTTTACATTCATGTATCTATTTTTATCATTCATGTCTTTATTCGCCACCTGTGGCTATTTTTTTATGTTCAAATGTCATTTTCATGCTCCATTTATCAGCCTTTTTACATGTAGCATTAATATGCCAATGCTCATGTTACATATATTTATTTCTTCTTGTAGAGGAATATGCGCCCTTTACAATAAGCCATTGTAGGGCACCATACCTTAAATATTTATGTAGCTATGGATAATTTAGTTTCGCTAAGAAACACAGTTCGCGATATCCTTAGGTAAGCTACCATCCCCTCTTGGAGATCGGCGACTGGTCTTCATTGACGTCAGCACGGAGCCAATAAATATCGGGCTAAGCTCTGTTACCAGTAGTCTTGACTTGACCCTTGCTGGGAGAGGTCACTGGGACGTTGGAGGTGAATTGGTGAGGTTGATATTCCTTTATTTTTCTCTGTACCTTTCTGGAGTATGTGATCACTTCTTTTAAGAACTTACAGTTTTAACCTTACCTTCCCTCCCATTATTTGATAAGTTCTACTATACCTAATCTAGTGTTCTTATTCATTTACTCACTCAAGTAGTGATTAGGGATATTCTAAAGTACTGTGTGCTTGTTGTTTTATTCATCCCTATTATTAGTCCATCCGGGCCCCGTCCCTTCTCTTGTATATTCACGCCAATGTGTTGATTTATCTTATGTATGCTATCTCGTAAAGACGGCCATTAGCTTATCTTGTTGTTACAACGTCTGGGGGTATGCTAGAGTGATTCCCTACAGTTTGTCTATTTGTTTATTCCTGGGTTGTTGACTTCCTTAATTAGTTGCTAACTCCTATGGAGTGAATTACAGGTAGCTTGTTGCTGTACCCGGTTACCGTCTTGTTTAGACTGCAAATAAATCACTTGATTCACGGATTGGCTTCTCTCTAGTTATTTATTGGCTTGATTATTTTCTTTTCTTATCTTTCTGTCGGATAACGGGTCTCACCTGAGTTTAGATATCGTTACACCGTGACATACAGTATACACCATCCTGTGACACAGAATATCGGAGCCAATCATATTTCATCAAAAGTGATTGCTGAAACCTCCATGGATTGCTTTCGAGGGGCACATATAGCCATCCGGCAACTTGTTGCCGATTGTGAATATTTTTTCTCGAACAGAATCATCATCTAATGTGTTTAGGTTTTTGGCTATGTCAATATAATCCTCACAAGATTTAGAAGTAGCGTTTATGATATTTCGGGAAGTTCTTCGAAATCTGCGAAATTTAAGAATGTGACTCAGTTACACTGTCTTAATCATAATCAATACTGAATCTTTTAAGCTTGATTTTACTAACTGAACATAATACATAATACTGTCCAACTAAAATGAATACTACAATTAAAAAAACTGTTATGAAAATAAGTAGTTTAAAAACATGTATTTGGTATGTTTGAGGTTCTCTATACTTTCTCATATATAGTACATGTACTGTAATATGTTTTACTGAATAACTTGGCCTATTATAAATGTGAGTATGATTGTATAAAATATGTTACTTTTTACTGTCAGTCTTGGTGTTTACCGTTACTATCATGAAGAGTTTAACAACCGTGAATGAACCAAACCCTTTAGTGTTTTTAATCTTCATCTGTATTGGGCTAACTTTGCGTTTAAAGAACGTGTCAAGTTTCCGTGGGGCCTCAGCTGCACGCTTCATTTTGAAATGTACGACGCTATAGAGCGATCTCCCCTATTTCCTTCAAGATGAGACAACGTTTATATGTGTTAGTTGAACAAGAGATACCAAACTCCTCACAGTGCTGTTACGTCTCTCAGTGTATCGAGCCCTTAACAATCAGCACTGGGACGAGGTTGAAGAGATACATGTACGTGTTACTGTATAATAAGCTTCGGGATCGAATCAATCGCAAATAGGAACATATTTTATTGATGTTGCATATTTCATTAAATAAGTACATGTTTATCTCTGCTTAGCAACAGCAATAAACGTTTCTGGTCACTACTTAAAAACAGTGGAAGCACAAGTAAAAGCTCTGTAACCCAAAGCGATTGGCATTAGGCATTTTCACCAGCATTTCAGTGACATGCCTGTCCACGAGTCAGAACGTCAATTCTACGAGGAAATTATTAATTTTATTGATTCGGCAAATTGTGAACTAGTAAACATTACAGAGGACACTCTCGATCTGGACCGTGCAATTGCATTTGAAGAAATTTGTTCAGCTATTTCTTAAATGCGGAAAAGCCCCCGGGTTTAGCGGTATTCCGATAAAATTCTTCAAGTTTGCACCAAAATTTATTAGTCATTCTGTTTAATTGTATACTTAACACAATTTTATATTCTAGACAATGGTTATTAGGTGTGATCTTGCCCATTCACGAGAAAGGTGATGCTAATAATCCAAGTAACTACCGTCCGATTACTCTATTACAAACTTAGTGACTTTGTGTCGAGGGCATTTTTCACATTTGACTTCTGTGTTATGGAACACGATCGTTTGTAGCTTCTGATAAAGCTCTCTTATTTATAATGAAAAGGCCTACGTTTAGAATCTTTTGACAACAAACCTATTCTTTATTGGATTTTTAAAAATGTTTTCTTTACCGTAATTTCAAGAAGTGGCATTGTACAAAGTGATTCCATTAACAGAAACACGTAACCTGTTTACAATATACGTGGGCGTGGTGCGCCAGCCGATGGGCGTGGCTGAATACGACGTCACGAAATTAAGTTTATTGAGGTATGAACTGAATTTCTGTAACAGCTTTCAGCGAATCAGATTGACGCAAAGCAATTGCTATTTATTTCTTGATAATACCTTAATCATACTTTCTCATTCACATAACTTATGTATCTATGTATTTGACTTCTTATACCCTTTCATAGACGTCATCCACTTACAAGTGTAATGACTTGGTTAAGTTACTTTTCATCTATTTTGAGAAATGCCTAATTCAAGATGTACAATAGTTATATGACCGTAGTACGTATGAAACGTGATATATGTTTTCTATCTCGAGTAGAAAGACAACTAAATTGTAGAAAATACATTCGACAACGATATCAATATTTGATTTTTGTTACGTATTGTCCTTAATGTTTCAGTATGTTTGTTATAAAAATATACTCAGCACAAAGGTGTGACATACTTGTGCACCCGCGCACATTATCTATAGGTAGGGGTTACGTTTCACGGTTGTGAAATAAAACTTTAATTTCCGTATGTTTCAGGACGAATGGCGCAGATAACATCTGATGTTGTTCCTGGTGTTACTTGTACCCAAGTCGGGGAACAAAATGTCGCTAACATTATATTAAACCTACCAGATACGGTTGTAAGAAACATGGAGGAAGTATCAAACGTAGGACCTTGTCCGCATATCCGAGTCAACATATCGCCACATATCTACAGGATCGGCAATCTGCCGCAGCCAGTCCTTTCGGGAGACCCGTTAGCAGTGCAGCGTGTTGGGTCTTGTCGTAAGTTTTTAATGTGGATACCAAATGAAACAGCTAGATCTCCTTAACCATTGCAAAATATTCAGCGTTGCGATCGCTTGCTTAATCTAAGCTGAGTTCTCTTTCTGAAAAAAAATTCATGGTTTTACAAGTGTACCTAAACGCGCTTTAAATATTTATTGAATTGCCAAAAAGCCGGATATACACAAAGAGTGCTAGACTGTCGATCGACGTTACCTTTTTAAAAATCTTTCTCAATTGTTTTTGCTTTGCTGACCTCTGTAATTTCTCATGGCTTATTAAGTCTTGAATATTGATTTTGAAAAACCCACCCCCATATCAATAGCTAAAGTGATAAAAAGTAGTTTTCATAAAACATGTCGATGAAGAAGGACTTGCATATTTAATTTGACAGCACTGTTAATCAAAACGTAATGTACGTCATCTTTTTCATTAATTCAGAAGTTCATCTTTCCATATCACGCTCTTTTTTACATTAGGTCAATCTTCTCAGGAAGATAAATTATAACAAGTATTGCGCAGTAGTGCTAGATTGCTATTGGCGGGTATTTATCGTTGGCGGTTGTACCCCTATTCACATGAGCATCATTTGCACATTGCTTTTTATTTTAGAAATGATTAGTGATATACATTTACGACCGCCCACACTAGCCACAGGTAGGGGTTACGTTTAACGGCTATGACATAAAACTTCCCTTTCCTTTCAGGAGTTTCAGGAGGAAAGGCACAGAAAACTTCTGATGTTTATCCTGGTGTTATTTGTACCCAAGTCGGTGGACAAAATATCGCTAACTTTATACTAAGTCTACCAGATACGGTTGTTAGAAGAATGAAGACAATGTCGAGTGTAGGACCTTGTCCGCATATCACTGTGAACATATCACCACAGATATATAAGATTTAACCGTGGCAGATGAAGTAGAAGTTAATGGCAGTATCATTTAACGAAATTGAGCATGCATAAGGGGGGTAGCACATATTCCAGTATGGAATACCTTGTAGGCTATATTAGCCAGTACTGTTTGTTACATATTGTGACAATCTAAGTCAAAAGATGTTTTTAGCTATCTGAAAGGCCATACATATTTGTGCAATTTTTCAAATGAGATAACAAAAGAAATGTTCTAGGTATTATTTTTTAAATTCGATTTATTCTAATCGATTAAATACCATAAGATGAAAAGCGACATGTACTTGTATTGTTTCTATCAATAATGATAGTGCTAAGTAAAAAAGATTTTGACAAAGAATGAATGTTTTTTAATTGTTTAATATCTAACGTATGTTTTGTAGTAAGATGTAAGTATTTTTCAATTATACAATATTATGTACATTCAGATATGTATATTAGAATATTCAAGGATGATGCTGTTAGATAATACTAACGTTGTTTATTTCAGGTGTTCTATGAAATTATGCTGAAATCTACATAATTAGTTTAGAGTATATTTACATGAACATATTCAAGTTCTGAATACTTCGTAGGCTATATTAGCCAATCCTGTGAACTGACTTGAGTGTTAGAAGTCAGGGTTGATGTTATCATCTTTCTAGAATATAAATGGTAGATAATCATTACATGATATTCGAAAAGTTTATAATATGATGTTTGTACAGACGAAAGAAGTTTACGTTGGGAGAAACTCTATTCCAATCCGTTAGCTTAAAGTTACCGTTACGTATACAGTAACTACTGCAACTACGTAAAAGACTGAAACAAACGAAAGGTTCCAGTGCAAATACAGTCCAGAAAGACGTAATATTTTACTTTCTAAAAAGTAGGTTCTTAATCTCCAAATAAATACACCAAAAACTACATACGTAAAGTATGGATGCAATCTTGTATATTTTACGAATGCTTCAATTTGAAAACCTGGACATGAAGGCTATGTGTACACTTTTCCTAATAGTTATAATAACAGTGTAAATTTATGAAACAGTTATTGCTGATATTCAAACAATGCAAACTCTATAATAATAAACAATATCGATATATATGCAAACTTTACTTTAAAAGAGGTAAAAACTATGTCAGGTCACCGACGCTGTACTGCACGGGAACGAAAATCCACGTGGTTGCAAATAAACAAACCTTTTAAAAACTGACAAGTTAAAACTGATACATTAACAACATCTAAGTAAAGTGATAATGTTTGTGCCTAAAATACATACACTTTGGTGATCTATTTAGCTTTTTGTGGGATGGAATCCCTGTCCTTACGAAAAATGCCATGCGGCCATTAAACTATTTACTATTGAAAGAGATAACTCTGTGACTCGGTTAGTGTGATTGACGGAATGTTAAAAAGACGAAACGAAACATTACAATGTTAACATTTTAATCTAACAATATCCATTTGAATTATTTTTTGCACAATATTTGATTTGATAATTTCCATAATATAATTCTATGAAATTACCCGACCTATAAATGAAAATGTATAACATGACGTTGGTATTACTCACCGTAAATGGTGCGTAATTTCCAATAGTATTTAGATACCTTGTGCCTGGAATGTACATATTCAAGTTGATTGTTAACCATGTAGACTATATAGCACATTCTGTATTGTTAGCTGTTTTCAGTTGATATCTTCTCCCTAGCTGATGTGTTTATAATCGTCTGCATTCTGCATTTCAGATGTGTTCCGATATCAGGTTTGTTTTGTATGTCAGGTGTGTTCTGGAGGTCAGGCGGGATTTTATGTCAGGTGTGTTTTTATGTCAGATGTGTTCAGTATGTCAGATGTGTTTTTATGTCAGATGTGTTCAGTATGTCAGATGTATTCAGTATGTCAGATGTATTCAGTATGTCAGATGTATTCAGTATGTCAGAGCTGTTTTTATGTCAGATGTTTTCATTATGTCAGATGTGTTTTTATGTCAGCTGTCTTCTGGATGTCAGATGTGTTCTGGAAGTCAGATATGTTTTTATGTCAGATGTGTTCTGGAAGTCAGATATGTTTTTATGTCAGATGTGTTCAGTATGTCAGGTATGTTTTTATATCAGGTATGTTTTTATATCAGATTTATTCAGTATGCCAGATATGTTCAGTAGGTCAGATGTATTCAGTATGTCATATGTGTTCAGTATGTCAGATGTGTTCAGTATGTCAGATGTATTCAGTGTGTCAGATGTATTCAGTATGTCAGAGCTGTTTTTATGTCAGATGTTTTCATTATGACAGCTGTCTTCTGGATGTCAGATGTGTTTTATGTCAGATGTGTTCTGGAAGTCAGATATGTTTTTATGTCAGATGTGTTCAGTATGTCAGATGTGTTCTGGAAGTCAGATATTTTTTTATGTCAGATGTTTTCAGTATGTCAGATGTGTTCTGGAAGTCAGATATGCTTTTATGTCAGATGTGTTCAGTATGTCAGATGTGTTCAGTATGTGAGATGTGTTTTTATGTCAGATGTATTCATTATGTCAGATGCATTCAGTATGTCAGAGCTGTTTATATGTCACATGTTTTTAGTATGTAAAATGTGTTTTTATGTCAGGTGTGTTCTGTTTGTCAGAAATGTTTTTATGTCAGATGTGTTCAGTATGTCAGGTATGTTTTTATATCAGATTTATTCAGTATGCCAGATATGTTCAGTAGGTCAGATGTATTCAGTATGTCAGATGTTTTCAGTATGTCAGATGTGTTCTGGAAGTCAGATATGTTTTTATGTCAGATGTGTTCAGTATGTCAGATGTTTTTTTTATGGCAGATGTGTTCAGTATGTCATATGCATTCAGTATGTCAGATGTGTCCAGTATGTCAGATGCATTCAGTATGTCAGATGTGTTCAGTATGTCAGGTGTGATTTTATGTCAGCTGTGTTCCGTATGTCAGATGTGTTTTTATGTCAGATGTATTCCGTATGTCAGATGCATTCAGTATGTCAGATGCATTCAGTATGTCAGATGCATTCAGTATGTCAGATGCATTCAGTATATCAGATGTGTTCAGTATATCAGATGTATTCAGTATGTCAGATGTGTTTTATGTCAGATGTATTCTGGACGTCAGGTATATTGTTATGTTAATGCAGAGTGGTGTGTGATGACACCTGCTGATAAAGTGATGAGGCAAATTGTGATTCTCATCACTGAGGTATTGAAGATTTTGTATCCCATGTCAGTAAAACTAGTGTGTTAGCACTAGAAAATTAAATTTAGAAGAGACCAAAGTCTGTTAAATACGCTTTGCACTATTGCTTTTGCTTCCATCTCGATCCGCACTGCCTCGACTCTCGATGATCACTGTTGTTCAAATAACCAATTGTCTACAAAATATTTTTACCATTTTGATATCGTTAGCTTTTAGATTATTGTAAGCATTTCACCTATCTTTACAATTTCCATATCTGTTAGAATTCCTCTTACTGTTATCATATGTTGTTATAAGCGCAACTTCTATTTAAACATTTCACTGACGTTACCATTTGTTTTACTGTTACTGTTCACGTTTTGTAATCAGTTATTATATTATCATTCTTATGATAGCTTATCAATTTATTCCCTTTTAAAGTTTGATTAGCCTTAACATTATTTTTAAAAATTTAATGTTTAACTTTCAGTATTAGTAATTCCAGTGCCATTTCACCTATTGTAACTATTTCACTAATTCGAATAACGTTTATGTTAACAGCGATAAAGTGAGCCCCCACAATATAGGTTGTTTGGTAAGACATCGGGCCATAAAAACAGAGATATGAATACTTTTATATGATGTACAATCAAGCAATTTTTATGAAGAAAAGAAGGTATTTTTCCAAATATTTATATAGATAAATATGTATTATTCCATTGGTAAATTCGGTAAGTTTCTGGGAAGGATTTGACATTTGTCCTACAATTGATCATTTTATTTTAGTGTGAAGTTCTTTGAAATTCTCAATTGTTAAAGCAGTACGAAATTTAAGACTTAAATAAATCAGTAAAACTTGACAATTATGCACTAGGACATGGCTTTCAATCTGATTAAAATGGACTGTATTCAGAGAAAAAGAAGTTGCTAACTACTGTTTCTTCCGGGATACAAACTTATTCTATTAGAATTTTCCTCTCCATCCGGTCTGACAGCAGCCCCGTTAATGTCATGAGTATTAATACAGTTAACACATTCCAGCACCATGATTTTGTTTTAAAAAAAGGCCAACCTATTTAATTGCTGGGTATAGTTTTTTTTACCATTAACTTATCGTACTGTGATGTTTATTTTATTATTATTATTATTACAACAACGTACCTCATTTAGGCATTAACCATTTACTGTTCACACGGGTAAATATACATATTGAACAATCGTTTTTTCTTTCCAAAAACTGCTTTTGCAGAAAATGTGCCAAATTTATAAATTTATTGTTTAACTTGTTGAAAATGTTATGGAATAAATTACTTTTACTGACTTACGAGCCTTTTTATATTTCTCTGTAATGGGACAAAAGACTGAAACTCTGACCTGTGTGAAAGTGAAGCACGTGTAGGATGAAAGGATATAGAAATACTCGTATAATCAGTATCTGCAAAAGACCTACTTCTTTAGCTTTTTCAGATCGAGTCCTCTTCGAGTTGAAAAACTGCAGTGGACATATCTAAAAAAATAGACGAATTTGTACTTCTTAATGCTACATATGGATATAGATGAAATTGAACAAGACTATTTTCTTCACAAGCATAGCACAGTCATAGCCAACCTTCACAAGCATACTTTTATAAGCATGTGGCACTTCAAGGCAAATATTGTATTTAGGGTGTAACGGTTTGACTGTTGCGTGGTATGCGAGTCGAACGGTTGAGTTAGCTCCCTAAGGGATACGAGGAAATAAGGTGATAAAAAGGACTGTTCCATGTGTATGTGGTCCTAATGGGGTCTGAGAAGCATGGGCGTCATGCTTAAGGTACATGCTCCCGAATAGGGACAGGGACTGTACGTTTGCTCACAGTGTTGTACGGAGCATGATCAGATTTGGTAAGGATTCTGTATAGTCCAAGAGCTAAGGTCCGTAAGGTCCGAAAGGTCCAAAAGGTTTGAACATTGGATCTTATGTAGAAATGTCTGAATTTTCAGAATATTAAAATCAAAGTCTAAACCTGACCAAATGTTAGAAACATAGTTACATAAGACACAAAGACAATTGTTGATTGGCAGTGTTAAGGTGGTCATTTAACTAAGATCAATTATATTTACATTTACCCGGCCTTTTCATAAATGTTTGAAAACAAGAAAAAAAATAATTTTGGCATTTTAGCGATGATGATGCAACTATAGAGGGGCAATTTAAATTAAGTTTAGGACATAGGTTATTTTTGGCACAAATTTCAGCTATAGAAAAAATCATGAAACATACTCTGTGTCACTTTAAAGTAAAATAATACAGACGAAACTTCCATTACGAAAAATATAGTTCAATGAACGAATAAGTACGTTTAAATAAGCTTTTTTTTACTTAAAGTGCTGAAACGAAAAGTAAGATCGATGGTAAAATATTGACAGAAACAGTGTTTATGTTATTTTTAGCAAAAATGTTTGATTTTGGTAAGTTAATGTAATTCCAATGTTCCTGTAAACTTGTAAAGTTTTCCAATGTGTTAACTGATTTATATATTTCGGTCAATCCAAATGATAAAGTAACTTTGAAAACAACAGATATCGAAATCACCACAACTGATCGATGTCTGATCGCAGCCGAATTTGTCGTGGTCGAAGCCCGAGACACAAACTCCACTGTCATCTGCATAGCTGGATTCACCTGGAGTGCTTTGATTAAGATAAAGGATGAAGATGTAATCCAGCCACGGAACATTTCTATGGATGCAAGATTTAAAAGAAACTGGAAAATGTGACATCATCATTTGACTTATTAAATTTTTGACTAGGACATTTAAAACTGTGAGATATTGGATATTACTCCTTTCTTTCGACAGTGGTCAGTCATCATTTTTATCAGAAAAATACTTCAGATTATCCCATTCCTAAAATAATTAAGTAGGATTCTCTATATTATTAAAAAAAAGGTCAGGAAAAACAGAATGGAAATTTGGAGAAAAAAAATCAAATTTTGCCTCTCTTATTAGGATTATACCTTTTATGCTTTAGTTATGTATGATATTCTATGCAAATAATGAGCATGGCATTTAGATCATAATTATGTTTTTTCAAACAAGAGAAACATGAAATATTGTAAAAGAAAGTTGAACATCTTCAATGCTGAGTCATAATGTTATATATTTCGTACTCTGCTACATTCCCAGAAAATAAGTATCAACAAATTTGATTTAATAGAGAAAATGGTTTTTTGGCAATAGGGTCAACTGGATAGGACATCTTGCACTTTGAAATAATAATTTCTAAGGAGTTGTCTTCACTTGCCAAGATAGAGGGCACCGCGAACGTATTGGTCCTTTGTGAACTTCAGAGTTAGATCAACTCCCTTAGAAACGATAAATAAATTATAAACGGTTTAAGATACAAGGTTAATTGAGATGAAACAGTTTTGCACAATGACGATGGTAGTGTTACAAATCGGAGCTAGATGTTAGAATGCAATTTAATGCTCTTGAAGGAAGGATTTACTTGTATAAGTTGCTACAGTAGGTCCCACATGAAGACAATAATCCTTAAGTAACGTATTTTCCTTTTATAGATTACACGAACAAAACTTGAATAAACTATCCTGTGTCCCGTTCGAAATTAAAAATTTACTACATTACTATATTTTATGGCAGTGAATAATATTACCTCGTAATGATTACGAAGTGATATGACAGGTTAAACTCAACGGTACAGTGATTTGCCCAAAATACCGGTATATTATATTGATGATAATGTTGTTCCCATAGAATCTTATGTTATTTGGTGAAGCATGAATAGTTTTATGAGATGAATTCTACTTATAGCTTTGTAAAAAATTTATGAGATGAGTTCTAGCTTTGTCAAATTTGCCAGATTGGAAATCATCTCAGTTTAAAGTACAACGTTTTGATAAAGTATTTAGATGACTAATTAAATAAAGCCATCACCCTAATCTACGACGAATACGTTTATATTTTTTGTGAGGGTGGTATACTATGGGCCACCATGGTATATTTATACAGCATTTAATGTACGTCTTTTGAGTAAAATATTACTTACTATTTGAATAATAACCACAGTTGAATTTAACAGAAATGATGTTGTCGTAGCTAGGGAGATTCCTAGCATTCAAAAAGAGTTTTCTCTCATGAAATGAATTCATGCTACGTGTAAAATACATACAAACCAATGGGAATAATGTCAGATATGATATTGTATAATCATGGCACATCACTGTATATACATCATTTTGGTGTCCCTCATGAACAGGGAATTTGATGATAGGTGGAATCTTTTCTTAAGCTCATTCACCCCCTTTCAGCAATCCTTTTTACAACAACGTTTTGTTTTGTAGCATTTGATATGATAATTTGAAACTAATCAAGTGTAAATAATTGAGGCATTTTAAAGTATTTGGCAAGCTAAAATCTAACCCATGAATACTTTAAATTTAGCATCAACAGATATTACCACAACATTGTAGGAAATGATTGGGTTTTTTTCTCACAAGATAGAGGCCAAGCAACAATCCAATTTCTATGTTCTATTTCTATTTAATGTGATCAAGATTATGATTTTGTAATGAAGCAGATTAAATTCCACTGGAATGTTTTGAGCTTGAGTAGAGTTTTTTAAAGCATGAAAACTTACATTGTTGAGTGAGTTTTCTAACAAAAGAGTCATATTACACTATTGAAATATGTTTCTTAATAACTTGTTTACACTTGAAACTGCAACATTTAAACATGCAAAGAAGAATAACTGGGTCACCCCTCACAGCCTGTGATATCCACATGCCATAACCTAACTGCGCTACCGAAGGAGAGAGTACGGGAACATGTCAGGCTACACTTCACATTTTCACAAGTCAGCAAGTGTGCATGTTCATACCCTCTCAAACCCTACAGGTCTTTGGCATGAGGATTTCAGTTACAACTGAACATGGTTGAAATTAGGAAAAAATAAATGAAAAGCAGATATCACAAAGCATATCAATCAGTGAAAAAATATTGCATTTCATTATATTTTAAATGGTGATAAATACCATATATCGGTGAAACTACAATCCGTAGTTTCACTGAGAGAAATAACAATGAGATATTACTCAGTGAAACTACATTCATATGACGTCAAGAAACAATTGAATGACTTCATGAGATGGCCGCGATAGCGATGCCATGTTGCTACTCCATATCATAAACGCATTTGGAGATCATAATAAATAGAATAGAAGGTGATCTTCCAGTAGAGCAGCATTATAAAATCAACTAGCTGATTACACAGGTCAACATATAAGGAAATTTCACAATCGGAATATTGATAATGCACAAACAATTAAAAGGCGTACAGCGTATCAGGTATGGGCCAGCTTAGTTATATTCACTGAAAAGCATATGACATAAAGACCAAAATTGTAAAAAGCGTGTTAAGCTATAGATCATGCATGCTGGAGTTGTATGTATCTAAGGTGTATGAATTTTCAATATCATTTCTGATATGTGAGATGTTTGTTGTTTCTTTGGTAATCTCGATTTGAAAATATTGTATTTTGTGATGACTATGATACGATTTAACACATCGTTTCTTTTTCTGGGTATCCAAAAAATATTTTATCAAAGTGGAGGAGAGTGTCAGTTTTATGTTGATTCCAATTAGTAAATTTGTTCCAGATTATTTTGACAATTTCACACTCTTAAAATAAATGCGATATGGTTTCGACTTTATTTTTTTACAATCATTTGATTCAATCAAGTCCATTTTAAAAAGCATTTCATTGGTTGCTAGGCACCTATGAATAATACTATATTGAAACCATTGGTGTTTTGCATTAACAAGCGCCCTGAATGGGATTTTATGTATATAGCTCCAATCACTCCAATCCAATTAACTCGCTTAATTCTAAGTTCCATTTGTCTTTATACTTGATGTAACGATTTTGCTTTTCAGTTTTCTGTAATGTGTCATAGAATATTCTGCTACCTCTGTTTGATTTTGTTAGATCGTGTAAAAAGAAAGGAATGAAAGGCATGACAGTTTTCTATTGAAGTGTGATATTATAATATTTGCAGAACTTTTGTATTGTTTTACAAATCCCAGCATATTCTAAAACAATTGTTTTGCAATTGTATTGTTTTTTTAAATTATTCAAAAGATAGACAGTTTCCTTTTCCATCAACCAAATCGTTTACAGTGTGTACTCCAGATTATTCATAGTGTCTATAGTGTATTGGCTTATGTTCGATGTTGAAGTTGTCATTATGCCAAACTGGTTGTGTAAGATTATTATCTTCTTAATTAATGTTTTGACTTTTACTATTGATGTACTGTCCCCAAGCTAATAAAACATCCTTCTAAAAATCATTTGTACGCTTAGTCAGTATGTTTTGTTTGATATGTTGTGCGCAGGTTGCACATCAATTGTGTTTAAATAATAATAAAATAATGTTTTAAGTTTTGCATCATTATTTTATTAATCATGACACAAGGTTAAGCTTATATCTATCATCCAAAATAAATTTACAAAATAAAGTACTTTCCTAAATACTGCATTACCTTAGACTATAGTGTGGTGATATCATAGCATTGAGATGTCCACATGTTTTTGACATCAAAGAATTGTTATTTCATTACTTGATGTAAGATAATTGCGATGTTATTTACTTGACGATGACCGGAAAATCTATTGTCAAAGTGATATATATACCTCTCCCTTTTGGAAGCTTTAAAGTCAATTTTAATTAAAGGATGTTAATATAAAACTCTTTTAAAGGCAAAATCATTATTGGATTAACATGCAAATTGAAGATTCAAACATGAAATAAAACATTGGATCCGGGAATAAGGGACAATCTTCATGATTTTCGAATCGTAGGTGTTGATAACCCCAATCTTATGCAACTAATCATACATTAGCTTTAAAAATTGTCCAAAAGGTTTTAACTAAATAGTTTTAACTTCAAGATTTTCAACAAAATTAGGTTCAAAGTTGCCGCTTTGTCAAGTTACGCTTTGCCTAATGAGAAATCGGAATTAAAAAAGGACCAATACAGTCGCAGCGCCTCCTACACGTTCCGCCAAGGAAGTAACATCCCACTTTCGGCCGTTGTAGGCTTGGCAAACTTACCAGCCTCAATAGCTGTAGGGAGTCAACCACTCCGGAACCTTTCATTTTCTTCTCTTTTCCTTAAGAGGTTCTTTGTGTGGAGAATTAAGAGCAATACCATCTACCTATAACAACAAGGAGAACATTGAGTCGTCATATTGTATCGTACACCTGAGTTTATTTATTTCTCTCTGTACGGTCATTCACATAAACGGAAAATACTGTAGGAGACACCGTACAGCACTGCTTAACTCCTAGGACAAAGGAAATTGAGAAGTGATAAACTCGGCGAGTGACACGGTATCTTCTCAGAAGAATGATTGGCCGAAAACAGGTGATGATTGAAAACAGACGACTCAACGATATAATCATAAGGACTGTGAAAACCTAAAAAGTGAAATAGATCACCTGTTAGTTACCCGTAACATACACAGATATAGGCAATGCTTGTCATAAATATGTGGTTAACTCGCTGTTATGTTCTTTCATGTCCTTGTATCTGGTCAGGTGTAGAGATTCAAATTACCTGATGAAGGATGTGATTGATTGTATTCCAACATGTAATATCTGATGATTTTCGTCTAAATGAAAAAAAGCGGCCCTGCTGGTATAACGTGTCCCAGTGTAGCTCAAATTGTATTTAGTTGTCTTTTTGTATACTGAGTGGAACTGTGTAATTTAGGAGAATAATCTTGGTCCCGAATATCGGCAGATATTGTCACTTTCTTGGATCACAAACCCCAAGACGTGAATATACCAAGTAGCTTAAACCAAGGGTATTCAATGACTGGAGCTGGTTATCGTTACTAAACAAAAGGTAAATCATAGACACATAAATACCAATGTTTACAGTACGCTTTACGTGCGTCATCAAGGTCCAAGGTTTCTGACTGGTTGAAGCCATAGGTAACCCTGGAAACCAGCAATCAATATCAGAACCGGAACGTGTACGCCCTATGGCAATAGTTGATGGTCTGCAGGAGGGTAGGTTGTAATTTTGCTTCTTAAAGTCATAGGCTCATTTTTGCTAGGCAAATTGTAATACACGCCGGACAAATAGTTCATCACTCACAGAAATCTTTCCCCTGACCTTTTCAGAACTTTGAGTGCATTCTAGCCCTCAATAATGAAGTTCAAAACAGTGTCTTTGTCGAGCGACAGTCCTTACCACGTCATTCCGCTGAAGCCATGACGTAGATCACATGAAATTTCCCAGCTGAATATGTAAAATAAATAGCTAATAGCCTACCTTTTTTCAAATACAGAAATAACAAAAAGGTGGTAATTCGGCGCTGCAATTACTAGATTTCCGATATTTCGCAATCGCGATGGGATTGCACTTAATTCGGTTGCTCATCGGTCTGAAACTGCATACGCTGATAAGCAGCGTCATTCTAAACTGTAAAAAGGGAATGAAAATTAAAATCTTTGCAGACGCGACGGGAGATATTGGTGTAAGTGATCAGAATTTCTCATGAAGGATAATAAGATCAATTTAGTTGCCTTACAAAATTGATTCTATGACTTTAAGATGAGTGAAAATTTGTTGCTGATGAAAAGTCATTTTGATGCTCATCTGCTCACTGGAACTCGAACAATGACACGTAATGTTGGAGAGTAATATAAAGGAGGTAGAAGATAATGTTTGACTTTATAATGTTTAAAAAATATATATAACTAGTTCGAGTACTAATGACTGGTAGTTATAATATAGTACTTGTGATTTTGGCTTCGTTACACGCATAAAGGTGTTGTTCAGTTTTATTGAAAACTTATAATTGTCATGTATTTGGTATTTTTAGTTGAAAATATGGGTTATTTTGAACAAGTCCTCGGTATATGTGTTTTGACACGTATCAAAGCCTAGTATTATACCATGATAATCACGGAGTGTTTTTTTTTAATTCATAAACGAATCTAGTTGATCATGTTCCAGGACGACGCAGAGTGATTCTTCAGGTGTCACGTGTACCAAAATTAGGAGACAAAATGTCTCTCACTTTACTCAAGGACTCAAGGACTATTATCAAGAGGATTGAAAATATGTCTAGTGAGGCTTGTCCTCGTCTAGTTGTGAACGTACGGCCACATCTTCGTGATGGAAAATCTGCAGCACCAGCCGGATATCCATATCCAACACATTTTTAATTTGAATACATTCTAAAGAATAACTTCAGCACCCGTTAGATGTATGAACATATATAATTTCTGTTGTGAATTTGATGACGTGTTTTTACGCTGAGAATATGGTGTGATATTTAATTACCATGACCTTGAAGTCGAAACAGGTTGAACAAATGATACTAGTAAAGATTTAAAGTTCCCTCGTCCAATTTCCAGATATATGGGAATCACAATATTGTGAACAAATATTGACCTGACCCGTGTAAAGCAAGAAGGTACATTATGTTTCATTGTACTTAATAAGTTTGTTATTCATAAAAGAAATCAATGTCAATTCTGAAATATCTGATACTGGAACATGCGTCTATTTCCAAATCTACCTGCTGATAAATGAGATAAACCCTTTCTCTTTTGCAAGGAACCACTATATCGGCATCTTCGTGAACACGTTTCCCCTTCCTATCTATAGTCTTCTGTCTATATAAAAAAGACAAACATTCTTTGACAGATCGTTTGTGCATTTGGGGACAATGTATATCGCTCAATACCGGTATATATCTTGTTTTCAAAACTTTTGTTCTATTCATTCTATTGTTTATGCGTGCTGTATCAACGTCCCATCATTTTTCAATGACAACGTCGGAGATGACTTAAGGTACTTAAACATTTTGTTTCAATAGTAAATTGGAAGTGATATATATTAGAATTAAGTTAACAAGACAAAGGGTAAATATAAACATTTAGTAAAGTTCGGAACGTCTGCATTAGTTTATTTCTTTGTCGCTATTAGAATATTGAAAACGTGGATCGACTGATTCGTATGCTCTTGTTTAGTAACTCACTGTTCATGTTGTTAAACAAAATATGCAATTCTCCAACCTATGTCTCATTCCCCGTGTCCTCCGTAATCTTTTTCAGAAATGATATCTTTATGTTTTCTTCAAGTCATCCAACAGGCACACAGACACATAGACACACAGGCGCACAGATAGCACAACTTATTTCGAAGAGTGGCAGTGAGGTCAATAGTGCAACGCCAATATTGTTACTATAAATAACAATCTTACGAGCGCCTCATGGAGAAAGATGAGTATGCCATGGCTAACAACTGATTTCCTCTCTTCTATCTCCACGCTTAAGAACAATTTGAGAACAAATTTGAAATCGAAAGTCATTAGCACTGTCAACATGAAAATGAACTAAGTGGGGTTACTCGCTAATATATCTTGAAACAAGCTTCCCTTTTTTCAAATACAGAAGTAACAAAAAGGTGGTAAACTCGGCGCTGCAATAACTAGATTTCCGGTATTTCGCACTCGAGATGGGATTGCACTTGATTCGGTTGCTTTGGAAATAGACAATGTTCATGTACCAGATATTTCAGAATTGATTGTCTTTTCGGGGCCATTTCGTTGAACAAAGTGTCACGCAGTTCGAGCGTGTGACCTTTTTCCCGCCTCTCCTCTAATGTACTTTCATAAAATATCCCCAATTATTGTATTTATCGAAAGTACATATTATGTACTTTACATTCATGTATCTATTTTTATCATGTCTTTATTCGCCGACTGTGGCTATTTTTATATGTTCAAATGTCATTTTCATGTTCCATTTATCAGCCTTTTTACATGTAGCATTAATATGCCAATGCTCATGTTACATATACTTATATCTTCTTGTAGAGGAGTTTACGCCCTTTACAATAAGCCATTGTAGGGCTCCATACCTTAACTATTTATGGAGCTATGGATAATTTAGTTTCGCAAAGAAACACAGATTCGCGATAAGCTTCCATTCTTCGCTTGAAGCTCGGCCTGTCTTCATTGACGTCGGCACGGAGCCAATAAAAAGCGAGCTAAGCTCTGGCACCATGAGTCTTGACTTGACCCTTGCTGGGAGAGGTCACGGGTGGACCTGGGACGTTGGAGGTGAATTGGTGAGGTTAATGTTCCTTTATTTTTCTCTGTACCTTTCTGGAGTATGTGATCACTTCCTTTAAGAACTTACAGTTTTAACCTTACCTTCCCTCCCATTATTTGATAAGTTCTGCTATACCTAATCTAGTGTTCTTATTCATTTACTCACTCAAGTAGTGATTAGGGATATTCTAAAGTACTGTGTGCTTGTTGTTTTATTCATCCCTATTGTTAGTCCACCCGTGCCCCGTTTCCCTTCACTTGTATATTCGCCAAAGTGTTGCTTTCTCTTATATATGCTATCTCGTTAAGACGGCCATTGGCTTATCTTGTTGTTACAACGTCTGGGGGTATGCTAGAGTGATTCCCTACAGTTTGTCTATTTGTTTATTCATGGGTTGTTGACTTCCTTAATTAGCTGTTAACTCCTGTTGAGTGGATTACGGGTAGCTTGTTGCTGTACCCGTTTATCGTCTTGCTTAGACTGCAAATAAATCACTTGATTCACGGATTGGCTTCTCTCTAGTTATTTATTGGCTTGTTTATTTTCTTTTCTTATCTTTCTGTCGGATAACGGGTCTCACCTGAGTTTAGATATCGTTACACCGTGACAAAAGGAATTTAGGTTAACCTTAATGCCATCCGCTAACATCGCACTAAGCGGCTACCTCAGTGATTTAAGAAAGTGGTTTGTGCAACGGGACCCTTGTCGGTCAGTGCTCGAGATGCAAGGGACTCTACCCAAATAACTGTAAGAATTTTTTACTTTGTAGATATTGTGATCCCAAATATAACAATATCAAGCTCTGTTTAGAAACAAATATTGTATGCAATCTAAAACATTGACATTGATTTCTTTTGTGAATAACAAACTTATATAGTACAATGAAACATAATGTACCTTCTTGCTTTACACGGGTCAGGTCAATATTTGTTCACAATATTGTGATTCCCATATATCTGGAAATTGGACGAGGGAACTTTAAATCTTTACTAGTATCATTTGTTCAACCTGTTTCGACTTCAAGGTCATGGTAATTTAATTTTATACCATATTCTCAGCGTAAAAACACGTCATCAAATTCACAACAGAAATTATATATAATCATACATCTAACGGGTGCTGAAATTATTCTTTAGAATGTATTCAAATTAAAAATGTGTTGGATATGGATAATCCGGCTGATACTATTTTTTACGACACAATGTAACGTTGTGGACCTTATTTGTGTTTGATCATGGTATTGGACATTTCATACTTTTTTTTGAATATCGTTTTTATAAAAGGTTGAGAAGTAAAGAGAGAATACTACACGAGGTCTCATTACGTACGAATTGTACGAAACGAGTGTCCTTCCGGCGGTATCTGACCGAAAACGAGGTCAGATACCAAAGGAAGGTCACGAGTTTCGTATAATTCGTACGTAATGAGACCGAGTGTGGTATTCTTTTGATTACCCACGTTCTAAATGCAAAAAATGGAAAAATACTGTTATTTTTTAGTTTTCATGTTTTCAAACCGAAACCGGTTTCGTTAAGTGGTTGCGGAGGAATTTCAGATGACCCATGGCCACAGCTTAGCTTTTGACTTTCATGAGTATGCGCAACAGAATATATCCAAATAGTTTTTCAATTATAAGAAAACAAGACCAAAGGGGCAACTTAAGAATTTTAATAACAACAAACTCAAACTTCAAAAGATGCAAATTTAATTTTTTCATAAGTGAATAGAGTACAACTATTGTTTTTGTCATTTTGCCCCGCACAACATCTACCGTCAACCGTCACTTGAACAACACTTGACGTGTGACCTAGTTTAGCATTTGAGTCTGCTCGATCGCAGGACGTATTACGGAATTCTCACGCTTTTCCCCACCCTGACACAGGGTGTTAGTTACTTGCTACAGAAGTTAGTGTTTATCGTGCCACCATACAATGGGGCAAAGAATATCGAGTTCACAAAGGACGAGATGGAGTCGGAGTTAGTGATGGTTGCATTGTGCTCGCAGTGACTGCGTTGGATTGGGGCGGCATGGATTGCTGAAGGGCAAGGTCACCGTCACAGGAAATGATGTTGCTAAGCTAAGTTTTGATGTTGAACACACTGAATGTCCCCAGCGGTTTAACAATTGAAATAACTCTTCCTCGAATAGTACCATCGATTTTCACCCTATCATTGACACGAATGGGAGTCGCCATGTTTTCCAAAGACATTGTAAGCAGAAAACAATGCGGACGAACTCCTAGAAATCTATTTGTTTCCCCCGAAAATGTAAATTACGTTTAGCGTCTTCCAAATACGTATAAATATGTTTTGTGGTGTATTTATTTCAATTTTATCTGTTCTTGTAATTAGTTTAAGTACTATCGTTCATGCGAGATGTAACACCCTATGAAAGTGACGTAGTATGAGTTGTAAAATGAATGAATGCACGTGATTGTTATGAATGAAAAAGTAGTTCCGTCAGAACATGACCTAAGTGAAAGGTCAACGGTTATGCAATCAAATCGTTAGTACGGGGTTAGTATGCAACTGCCTATACGCTGATCACGTGGGTAATAATGTGACAAATTATACATGCGTATTTTGAGTATGCCTCTGGATGTGTAACTAAAGGTTCATTGCACCTATCACCCGTGGATTAAAATTCTTTTCATTTTGGTTGGTGAGGTTTCTTATGCCAGTGTATTTGTAACGAATATAGTATATTCTTTCATTTACAGATCAGGACTTATAATTTTATTCAGTAATATTTGGTAAATTTTCTTTATAGTTAGTCAGGCTAAATACATATTCACATTTCACAATAGTCAATTGCTATTTGACATTATCAACTTAACAGCCAACTGTCACAACAGAAGAACTTTCGAATGTCAAGAAAAATAATTAACTACAATTTTAAATTTACACACGATTGGTTTGAAGTCAATGCTTACAATCTTCTCAAGCAACAAGCGGAAGAATGTCGATTAACGACGACTGGTTCACTACAACTCGACACTCCAACTCCAGTGTGTCTATTGATTGTAGATATATTGCGTTATTCTGCGTTATAAATGGATGTTTTAAATACCATCTATGTCAGGTTGATACCTACTAGTTTAATGATCACAAGCTGGTTTCGTAAAGACAGGGGTTCGATTTATACCGCATTGCATAGAATAAATAATAAGCAACTAACTGGTATTTATAATTAGTTTCACACTTTTTATGCTTTTATCTTACAGTTCTAGGAAAATTGGAAGCATCGTAGTCCTTTCCTTTTGAATATATTATAAACAAATTATAAAGAGCAGAAATATTAATGTTTAAGCTCGATTAAAAGTATGATTGGATCGATGTAATTATATCATTTTCAACTAGATTGTGAAAAAGAACAAAGCCTAACGTCATATATCATTTTCAATTCTATTGTCAATATTTCGTAACATCTGTAGATAAGCAAGCTCCAATTTGTATTTTTTTTCAGATTTTGATCTCATAGCTTCACACACCTTGCGTTAACGTGGCAATGTATTCTACAAATAGGCATCAGCTTCGCTAAGCTTGAATGTATTGAATTTCTCATTGGCTAAGTAGGTATATCTGAAGTCAAGCCTTAATGGAAACTAACACGCAGTCAAGAAAGATCAATTTTATACTCCAACTGAAACCTGCTGAAGTTATCATAATTATGATATTTTAGTACAAAGAATCGCGTGAGCTAATGCTACAAACTTTTGTATTGTTTTACAAATCCCAGCATATTCTAAAACAATTGTTTTGCAGTTGTATTGTTTTTTTAAATTATTCAAAAGATAGAAAGTTTCCTTTTCCATCAACCAAATCGTTTACAGTGTGTACTCCAGACTATTCATAGTGTCTATAGTGTATTGGCTTATGTTCGATGTTGAAGTTGTCATTATGCCAAACTGGTTGTGTAAGATTATTATCTTCTTAATTAATGTTTTGACTTTTACTATTGATGTACTGTCCCCGAGCTAATAAAACATCCTTCTAAAAATCATTTGTACGCTTAGTCAGTATATTTTGTTTGATATGTTGTGCGCAGGTTGATAGGAATTGCACATCAATTGTGTTTAAATAATAATAAAATAATGTTTTAAGTTTTGCATCATTATTTTATTAATCATGACACAAGGTTAAGCTTATATCTATCATCCAAAATAAATTTACAAAATAAAGTACTTTCCTAAATACTGCATTACCTTAGACTATAGTGTGGTGATATCATAGCATTGAGATGTCCACATGTTTTTGACATCAAAGAATTGTTATTTCATTACTTGATGTAAGATAATTGCGATGTTATTTACTTGACGATGACCGGAAAATCTATTGTCAAAGTGATATATATACCTCTCCCTTTTGGAAGCTTTAAAGTCAATTTTAATTAAAGGATGTTAATATAAAACTCTTTTAAAGGCAAAATCATTATTGGATTAACATGCAAATTGAAGATTCAAACATAAAATAAAACATTCGATCCGGGAATAAGGGACAATCTTCATGATTTTCGAATCGTAGGTGTTGATAACCCCAATCTTATGCAACTAATCATACATTAGCTTTAAAAATTGTCCAAAAGGTTTTAACTAAATAGTTTTAACTTCAAGATTTTCAACAAAATTAGGTTCAAAGTTGCCGCTTTGTCAAGTTACGCTTTGCCTCATGAGAAATCGGAATTAAAAAAGGACCAATACAGTCGCAGCGCCTCCTACACGTTCCGCCAAGGAAGTAACATCCCACTTTCGGCCGTTGTAGGCTTGGCAAACTTACCAGCCTCAATAGCTGTAGGGAGTCAACCACTCCGGAACCTTTCATTTTCTTCTCTTTTCCTTAAGAGGTTCTTTGTGTGGAGAATTAAGAGCAATACCATCTACCTATAACAACAAGGAGAACATTGAGTCGTCATATTGTATCGTACACCTGAGTTTATTTATTTCTCTCTGTACGGTCATTCACATAAACGGAAAATACTGTAGGAGACACCGTACAGCACTGCTTAACTCCTAGGACAAAGGAAATTGAGAAGTGATAAACTCGGCGAGTGACACGGTATCTTCTCAGAAGAATGATTGGCCGAAAACAGGTGATGATTGAAAACAGACGACTCAACGATATAATCATAAGGACTGTGAAAACCTAAAAAGTGAAATAGATCACCTGTTAGTTACCCGTAACATACACAGATATAGGCAATGCTTGTCATAAATATGTGGTTAACTCGCTGTTATGTTCTTTCATGTCCTTGTATCTGGTCAGGTGTAGAGATTCAAATTACCTGATGAAGGATGTAATTGATTGTATTCCAACATGTAATATCTGATGATTTTCGTCTAAATGAAAAAAAAGCGGCCCTGCTGGTATAACGTGTCCCAATGTAGCTCAAATTGTATTTAGTTGTCTTTTTGTATACTGAGTGGAACTGTGTAATTTAGGAGAATAATCTTGGTCCCGAATATCGGCAGATATTGTCACTTTCTTGGATCACAAACCCCAAGACGTGAATATACCAAGTAGCTTAAACCAAGGGTATTCAATGACTGGAGCTGGTTATCGTTACTAAACAAAAGGTAAATCACAGACACATAAATACCAATGTTTACAGTACGCTTTACGTGCGTCATCAAGGTCCAAGGTTTCTGACTGGTTGAAGCCATAGGTAACCCTGGAAACCAGCAATCAATATCAGAACCGGAACGTGTACGCCCTATGGCAATAGTTGATGGTCTGCAGGAGGGTAGGTTGTAATTTTGCTTCTTAAAGTCATAGGCTCATTTTTGCTAGGCAAATTGTAATACACGCCGGACAAATAGTTCATCACTCACAGAAATCTTTCCCCTGACCTTTTCAGAACTTTGAGTGCATTCTAGCCCTCAATAATGAAGTTCAAAACAGTGTCTTTGTCGAGCGACAGTCCTTACCACGTCATTCCGCTGAAGCCATGACGTAGATCACATGAAATTTCCCAGCTGAATATGTAAAATAAATAGCTAATAGCCTACCTTTTTTCAAATACAGAAATAACAAAAAGGTGGTAATTCGGCGCTGCAATTACTAGATTTCCGATATTTCGCAATCGCGATGGGATTGCACTTAATTCGGTTGCTCATCGGTCTGAAACTGCATACGCTGATAAGCAGCGTCATTCTAAACTGTAAAAAGGGAATGAAAATTAAAATCTTTGCAGACGCGACGGGAGATATTGGTGTAAGTGATCAGAATTTCTCATGAAGGATAATAAGATCAATTTAGTTGCCTTACAAAATTGATTCTATGACTTTAAGATGAGTGAAAATTTGTTGCTGATGAAAAGTCATTTTGATGCTCATCTGCTCACTGGAACTCGAACAATGACACGTAATGTTGGAGAGTAATATAAAGGAGGTAGAAGATAATGTTTGACTTTATAATGTTTAAAAAATATATATAACTAGTTCGAGTACTAATGACTGGTAGTTATAATATAGTACTTGTGATTTTGGCTTCGTTACACGCATAAAGGTGTTGTTCAGTTTTATTGAAAACTTATAATTGTCATGTATTTGGTATTTTTAGTTGAAAATATGGGTTATTTTGAACAAGTCCTCGGTATATGTGTTTTGACACGTATCAAAGCCTAGTATTATACCATGATAATCACGGAGTGTTTTTTTTTAATTCATAAACGAATCTAGTTGATCATGTTCCAGGACGACGCAGAGTGATTCTTCAGGTGTCACGTGTACCAAAATTAGGAGACAAAATGTCTCTCACTTTACTCAAGGACTCAAGGACTATTATCAAGAGGATTGAAAATATGTCTAGTGAGGCTTGTCCTCGTCTAGTTGTGAACGTACGGCCAAATCTTCGTGATGGAAAATCTGCAGCACCAGCCGGATATCCATATCCAACACATTTTTAATTTGAATACATTCTAAAGAATAACTTCAGCACCCGTTAGATGTATGATCATATATAATTTCTGTTGTGAATTTGATGACGTGTTTTTACGCTGAGAATATGGTGTGATATTTAATTACCATGACCTTGAAGTCGAAACAGGTTGAACAAATGATACTAGTAAAGATTTAAAGTTCCCTCGTCCAATTTCCAGATATATGGGAATCACAATATTGTGAACAAATATTGACCTGACCCGTGTAAAGCAAGAAGGTACATTATGTTTCATTGTACTATATAAGTTTGTTATTCATAAAAGAAATCAATGTCAATTCTGAAATATCTGATACTGGAACATGCGTCTATTTCCAAATCTACCTGCTGATAAATGAGATAAACCCTTCCTCTTTTGCAAGGAACCACTATATCGGCATCTTCGTGAACACGTTTCCCCTTCCTATCTATAGTCTTCTGTCTATATAAAAAAGACAAACATTCTTTGACAGATCGTTTGTGCATTTGGTATATCGCTCAATACCGGTATATATCTTGTTTTCAAAACTGCTATTAATTCTTTTGTTCTATTCATTCTATTGTTTATGCGTGCTGTATCAACGTCCCATCATTTTTCAATGACAACGTCGGAGATGACTTAAGGTACTTAAACATTTTGTTTCAATAGTAAATTGGAAGTGATATATATTAGAATTAAGTTAACAAGACAAAGGGTAAATATAAACATTTAGTAAAGTTCGGAACGTCTGCATTAGTTTATTTCTTTGTCGCTATTAGAATATTGAAAACGTGGATCGACTGATTCGTATGCTCTTGTTTAGTAACTCACTGTTCATGTTGTTAAACAAAATATGCAATTCTCCAACCTATGTCTCATTCCCCGTGTCCTCCGTAATCTTTTTCAGAATTGATATCTTTATGTTTTCTTCAAGTCATCCAACAGGCACACAGACACATAGACACACAGGCGCACAGATAGCACAACTTATTTCGAAGAGTGGCAGTGAGGTCAATAGTGCAACGCCAATATTGTTACTATAAATAACAATCTTACGAGCGCCTCATGAAGAAAGATGAGTATGCCATGGCTAACAACTGATTTCCTCTCTTCTATCTCCACGCTTAAGAACAATTTGAGAACAAATTTGAAATCGAAAGTCATTAGCACTGTCAACATGAAAATGAACTAAGTGGGGTTACTCGCTAATATATCTTGAAACAAGCTTCCCTTTTTTCAAATACAGAAGTAACAAAAAGGTGGTAAACTCGGCGCTGAAATAACTAGATTTCCGGTATTTCGCACTCGAGATGGGATTGCACTTGATTCGGTTGCTTTGGAAATAGACAATGTTCATGTACCAGATATTTCAGAATTGATTGTCTTTTCGGGGCCATTTCGTTGAACAAAGTGTCACGCAGTTCGAGCGTGTGACCTTTTTCCCGCCTCTCCTCTAATGTACTTTCATAAAATATCCCCAATTATTGTATTTATCGAAAGTACATATTATGTACTTTACATTCATGTATCTATTTTTATCATGTCTTTATTCGCCGACTGTGGCTATTTTTATATGTTCAAATGTCATTTTCATGTTCCATTTATCAGCCTTTTTACATGTAGCATTAATATGCCAATGCTCATGTTACATATACTTATATCTTCTTGTAGAGGAGTTTACGCCCTTTACAATAAGCCATTGTAGGGCACCATACCTTAAATATTTATGTAGCTATGGATAATTTAGTTTCGCAAAGAAACACAGATTCGCGATAAGCTTCCATTCTTCGCTTGAAGCTCGGCCTGTCTTCATTGACGTCGGCACGGAGCCAATAAAAAGCGAGCTAAGCTCTGGTACCATGAGTCTTGACTTGACCCATGCTGGGAGAGGTCACGGGTGGACCTGGGACGCTGGAGGTGAATTGGTGAGGTTAACGTTCCTTTATTTTTCTCTGTACCTTTCTGGAGTATGTGATCACTTCCTTTAAGAACTTACAGTTTTAACCTTACCTTCCCTCCCATTATTTGATAAGTTCTGCTATACCTAATCTAGTGTTCTTATTCATTTACTCACTCAAGTAGTGATTAGGGATATTCTAAAGTACTGTGTGCTTGTTGTTTTATTCATCCCTATTGTTAGTCCACCCGTGCCCCGTTTCCCTTCACTTGTATATTCGCCAAAGTGTTGCTTTCTCTTATATATGCTATCTCGTTAAGACGGCCATTGGCTTATCTTGTTGTTACAACGTCTGGGGGTATGCTAGAGTGATTCCCTACAGTTTGTCTATTTGTTTATTCATGGGTTGTTGACTTCCTTAATTAGCTGTTAACTCCTGTTGAGTGGATTACGGGTAGCTTGTTGCTGTACCCGTTTATCGTCTTGCTTAGACTGCAAATAAATCACTTGATTCACGGATTGGCTTCTCTCTAGTTATTTATTGGCTTGTTTATTTTCTTTTCTTATCTTTCTGTCGGATAACGGGTCTCACCTGAGTTTAGATATCGTTACACCGTGACAAAAGGAATTTAGGTTAACCTTAATGCCATCCGCTAACATCGCACTAAG
The DNA here is from genome assembly GCA_921293015.1 of Phorcus lineatus. Classification (NCBI taxonomy): domain Eukaryota; kingdom Metazoa; phylum Mollusca; class Gastropoda; order Trochida; family Trochidae; genus Phorcus; species Phorcus lineatus. The sequence goes on from OV121087.1 coordinate 51,558,595, forward strand.
CGGCTACCTCAGTGATTTAAGAAAGTGGTTTGTGCAACGGGACCCTTGTCGGTCAGTGCTCGAGATGCAAGGGACTCTACCCAAATAACTGTAAGAATTTTTTACTTTGTAGATATTGTGATCCCAAATATAACAATATCAAGCTCTGTTTAGAAACAAATATTGTATGCAATCTAAAACATTGACATTGATTTCTTTTGTGAATAACAAACTTATATAGTACAATGAAACATAATGTACCTTCTTGCTTTACACGGGTCAGGTCAATATTTGTTCACAATATTGTGATTCCCATATATCTGGAAATTGGACGAGGGAACTTTAAATCTTTACTAGTATCATTTGTTCAACCTGTTTCGACTTCAAGGTCATGGTAATTTAATTTCATACCATATTCTCAGCGTAAAAACACGTCATCAAATTCACAACAGAAATTATATATAATCATACATCTAACGGGTGCTGAAATTATTCTTTAGAATGTATTCAAATTAAAAATGTGTTGGATATGGATAATCCGGCTGATACTATTTTTTACGACACAATGTAACGTTGTGGACCTTATTTGTGTTTGATCATGGTATTGGACATTTCATACTTTTTTTTGAATATCGTTTTTATAAAAGGTTGAGAAGTAAAGAGAGAATACTACACGAGGTCTCATTACGTACGAATTGTACGAAACGAGTGTCCTTCCGGCGGTATCAGACCGAAAACGAGGTCAGATACCAAAGGAAGGTCACGAGTTTCGTATAATTCGTACGTAATGAGACCGAAAGTGGTATTCTTTTGATTACCCACGTTCTAAATGCAAAAAATGGAAAAATACTGTTATTTTTTAGTTTTCATGTTTTCAAACCGAAACCGGTTTCGTAAAGCGGTTGCGGAGGAATTTCAGATGACCCATGGCCACAGCTTAGCTTTTGACTTTCATGAGTATGCGCAACAGAATATATCCAAATAGTTTTTCAATTATAAGAAAACAAAACCAAAGGGGCAACTTAAGAATTTTAATAACAACAAACTCAAACTTCAAAAGATGCAAATTTAATTTTTTCATAAGTGAATAGAGTACAACTATTGTCTTTGTCATTTTGCCCCGCACAACATCTACCGTCAACCGTCACTTGAACAACACTTGACGTGTGACCTAGTTTAGCATTTGAGTCTGCTCGATCGCAGGACGTATTACGGAATTCTCACGCTTTTCCCCACCCTGACACAGGGTGTTAGTTACTTGCTACAGAAGTTAGTGTTTATCGTGCCACCATACAATGGGGCAAAGAATATCGAGTTCACAAAGGACGAGATGGAGTCGGAGTTAGTGATGGTTGCATTGTGCTCGCAGTGACTGCGTTGGATTGGGGCGGCATGGATTGCTGAAGGGCAAGGTCATCGTCACAGGAAATGATGTTGCTAAGCTAAGTTTTGATGTTGAACACACTGAATGTCCCCAGCGGTTTAACAATTGAAATAACTCTTCCTCGAATAGTACCATCGATTTTCACCCTATCATTGACACGAATGGGAGTCGCCATGTTTTCCAAAGACATTGTAAGCAGAAAACAATGCGGACGAACTCCTAGAAATCTATTTGTTTTCCCCGAAAATGTAAATTACTTTTAGCGTCTTCCAAATACGTATAAATATGTTTTGTGGTGTATTTATTTCAATTTTATCTGTTCTTGTAATTAGTTTAAGTACTATCGTTCATGCGAGATGTAACACCCTATGAAAGTGACGCAGTATGAGTTGTAAAATGAATGAATGCACGTGATTGTTATGAATGAAAAAGTAGTTCCGTCAGAACATGACCTAAGTGAAAGGTCAACGGTTATGCAATCAAATCGTTAGTACGGGGTTAGTATGCAACTGCCTATACGCTGATCACGTGGGTAATAATGTGACAAATTATACATGCGTATTTTGAGTATGCCTCCGGATGTGTAACTAAAGGTTCATTGCACCTATCACCCGTGGATTAAAATTCTTTTCATTTTGGTTGGTGAGGTTTCTTATGCCAGTGTATTTGTAACGAATATAGTATATTCTTTCATTTACAGATCAGGACTTATAATTTTATTCAGTAATATTTGGTAAATTTTCTTTATAGTTAGTCAGGCTAAATACATATTCACATTTCACAATAGTCAATTGCTATTTGACATTATCAACTTAACAGCCAACTGTCACAACAGAAGAACTTTCGAATGTCAAGAAAAATAATTAACTACAATTTTAAATTTACACACGATTGGTTTGAAGTCAATGCTTACAATCTTCTCAAGCAACAAGCGGAAGAATGTCGATTAACGACGACTGGTTCACTACAACTCGACACTCCAACTCCAGTGTGTCTATTGATTGTAGATATATTGCGTTATTCTGCGTTATAAATGGATGTTTTAAATACCATCTATGTCAGGTTGATACCTACTAGTTTAATGATCACATGCTGGTTTCGTAAAGACAGGGGTTCGATTTATACCGCATTGCATAGAATAAATAATAAGCAACTAACTGGTATTTATAATTAGTTTCATACTTTTTATGCTTTTATCTTACAGTTCTAGGAAAATTGGAAGCATCGTAGTCCTTTCCTTTTGAATATATTATAAACAAATTATATAGAGCAGAAATATTAATGTTTAAGCTCGATTAAAAGTATGATTGGATCGATGTAATTATATCATTTTCAACTAGATTGTGAAAAAGAACAAAGCCTAACGTCATATATCATTTTCAATTCTATTGTCAATATTTCGTAACATCTGTAGATAAGCAAGCTCCAATTTGTATTTTTTTTCAGATTTTGATCTCATAGCTTCACACACCTTGCGTTAACGTGGCAATGTATTCTACAAATAGGCATCAGCTTCGCTAAGCTTGAATGTATTGAATTTCTCATTGGCTAAGTAGGTATATCTGAAGTCAAGCCTTAATGGAAACTAACACGCAGTCAAGAAAGATCAATATTATACTCCAACTGAAACCTGCTGAAGTTATCATAATTATGATATTTTAGTACAAAGAATCGCGTGAGCTAATGCTACAAAGCGATTGGTTTAAGGTATCGGCCCATCACGTGGTCGGCTGTAAGCTCGTATTAAAGACGATACGAAAGGCCCGATCTGTGTGTTATTGCCCGGGGTCTCTTGAAAGGTAGGTATACTGTAGAAAATGTAAGAAGCGAGTAGTTTGTTCCAAAATATTTCTATGAGGAAAGATCTTATGACATTAAAAACCAAACAAGTTTTGATTGCTAAAACACAATTTATTTTACCCCCGACCAACGGTCGACGGTACATGTAATCTATATATTTAATTACCTTACTTTCTCATCCGATTTATTTCACTTTTTGCACTACTATCATTTTTGGAGGTGTGTATTGTCAATTTCAAGCAATTTAATGAATTTATGAATATTTTAAAAATATCCATATTTGTACATAAACATTTCCGAAGGTGAGAATTTGCAAGAACGATTGCAGAAAAACAATTCATCCGATTTTTAACAAACCTTGCGTGTCTTCTTAGGAGAGTTGTTATATGATATCTAACAAGAAACGTCGTGATGTCTTTATTATTTTAGGTCAATTTCAGTGTTTTAGACTTTTTGTTCAATAAAATTAAATTGGTCCGTTTGAACGGAGACCAGCCATCTGCTAGAAGACTAAAACCCGCATACAGCGCCTCCTTAGCTGATGGGGATTCTAATTTATAGATGTCTCTGTGACCCTTAAAACGGCCACTGATGCCGCACCATAAAAACATTTTTTGTCTCTTTCTTTCGAAAGAAAAGGCCTAAAAATGTTTAAATTTTGTCTATGGACTCCTGAGCTGATGATAATTGTAATAGATTGATTTGTTGATCCTTTGGCGTATGGTGACCTTGTGACCATTTCGAAAAACAATTTATAGATAGCCTGATGAGCCACAGAGCCGAAGACTCTATTCTTTTTATTTTTACTATGTGTGTGTTTTCTTACCTGAAAGTTTCCTAAAATGTCTTCATTTTCATACGACATATTTGACTTTTCCCTCATCTTCCTTCAGACAGCCCCCATGCATGTAATAACCGTTCATGTGTCACAATACCTACTGATAATGCTACAGCTTGTGAAATGTATACCGAAGGTTTACACGTACTTTTTTAAAATTAACTGTTACTATTAGTTAACTAAGATTAGGTGTTCATCCTTCATCTTTTCATCTGGAACATTAAAATTTTATTTTATCATGATAATATCTTTATCAACAAAATATTCTTTTGAAACAAAGTGCGTAAAAATTAGTTAAAATTCCTTGCTTTTGAGTCAGAAAAACAAATTTCAAATATTAACATTAAAAACAACGTTCTTGATATGATATTGTATCTCAGAAAAATATTATTTACAATCCCTTCATTGCACAATCAATGAATTGTGTCCTTACTGTCGCCGACGTAACAAAAATGCTTCAAGTCCAAATATCTCCGGTCAGACAGGTTAAGAAGATATCCTATCTGGTTGTAGTCGTTGAAATGCCATTGTCTAATTTGAATGTTATGACGTTACGAAGAAATTACAAAGATCTGTCTAGTAACTATCAGTTTTAGTATTATTTCGAAATACAGTTATTCTGTCATCATGGAATTCGTTTCACTTTTAACACATTTAGGTATTTTTCTAGACTGTAGCCAGAACATCGGCATGACACACATTTGCACGCGGGTTACACTGACTGATTTAATTCACAGCTGTTGCTTTAATATTGCAGGACAAATGGCGCAGATTGCTTATCCTGATGTTTCTGTTGGTACAACCTGTATCCAGGTCGGAGGACAAAATAGCATACATTATTCAATCAACCTGCCAGATACTGTCGTTAGAAGAATGGAGGAAATGTCCAGCGTTAGAGCTTGTCCTCTTGTGGTTGTAAACATAACGCCACAAATCAATATGACAGGCAATCTGCCTCAACAGTTCCTCCTTTCTCGAGACCCGCCATCTGTGCAGCGTGTTGGATTGTGTCGTAGGTTTCAATTATCAAACGTCCACTTTCGCCTAATGCAAAACTTGTTACTCATCGGATCGCTTGCTCGTTTTTTGCCGTTTTTAAGTCCTTGAGTTTACTTCCATTTTGGATTTAGTGATTAGGTATGAGACACATGTACAGTCGCTTTGTTACATAAGAAATGTTGACTGATAGAAAGATAGATAGGTAAACGTTGACAGATAAGTGAGGGTATCTCTTTGTTTGACAATGTGTATATATATCCTGAATATGTTACATTTTACTGAAAAGCGTCACATTGTAGTTTCAGAGGGCAGAGCCGTGTGCACTCAAAGCCGGAAGCGGAAACATGAGCTCGTAGATGACAACGAGGGAGTTCCTTGCAAGAGAGTCAGACACAACTAATCACATGGGTGAAGGGGTTGGACACATATTCTAGTATGGAATACCTTGTAGGCTATATTAGCCACTGATCTGAGAAGCATATTGTGACAGAGTAAGTCAGACTTTATTTTGAGTTGTATTCTGTACTTGTATTTATTCAACAACAAAACCGCAGGCTACATTGGTAAGCCATAAATAATTGTGAAACGTTACCAATGTTGTCCTTTTGTTGTGTTCGCTTTAATTCTTGCCATATGATTTTTTATTGTGAAATTTATCTAACTCAATTTATGGTTATGTAACGTACTCTTTAATACGTTATATCGCCAAGTACAAATGTTTTTTCTATATAAATGTAAAACATGGACGAAGGATAAACATTGAAATATTTATGTATCGTTATGGGCAGTGACGCGCTACAATACTTTGCAAATCATAAATTATGCACAGCTCATGCACAACGCTCGATATTACTAACGATACGAACTCGGGTAAAGTATCTTGGAAATTTGGAAACTTTGCACGTATTCAGGTCATTTAGTTATTTCTAAAGGCTCGGAAGGATTTAATGCAACGTTTCATTAATTTTGCATGAACTTCGATGTCGGCAATATCAAAATTTGCCTTTAAACTGAAAACAATTAGCGGTTTATGCAACACAAATGCTTTTCTGTGTTATAAGAACTTAGTAAAGATAAAAATATATCGTGATAAAAAAATATTCCATCCAATTTCGCATTTTAAGAGATTAAAGTCAATCGAAAGCTGCTGTCTATACTTTTTCATTTTTCATTGCAGCTCTAGTGTAGATGATAATACGTATATTAGTGGAGCGATAGAAAGCTGTAGTGAGTACATATGTTCCCTAATTTCCTATATGACGCCTAAACACATGCCGTTGTAGAATTGAATATGTATTTACATTTATATGTATTTAAGATATAACTTGTTTTTGAAGAAAAAGTATAAAGTTAAAATTTAATATGTCCAAGGAGATTTTTAAAAGGACACTATAGCACGCTGTTTCGTTTCGAATTGGCTATCTTAAGGCATATGAGGACATGCTAATATTAGCTTTCTATCGATGCAGTGAAATACTTTTTATTTATAATTTACAATTTAGCAAATTGTGTGAAATCGTTGTTCATGCGGATTTAATCCAACGTTGCATTAAATACTTCCGGTGTATTAGCAACAACTCGATAACGTTAGCATGCACATAGCATAACGATAACATGTTTGCTAAATAGCTTATGAGGTAGATTACCTAGGTGCGGATTACCCAAGATTTCGAGAGACAGGCATTATCTGTGCATTGGATATACTGAACATTTGTGTCTTTAAGATGCCTGTAGATAATTTTGAATTTAAACGTTCTTATCTGTGGTTGCTATTTTTCCTGTATTACATGATATATTAAGACAATACTAACATGAACATTTTCAAGTTTGAAATACTTTGTAGGCTATATTAGCTAGTTCTTCGACCCGAAAAAAGTGTAAGAAGATTTGGTTGGATGATAATTTTTTTTGTTATTTTATATTTTATTTGTGTTTAATATATACTCAATTTGTTTTATTTGATATTTTCAATTATATCATTGTATTTAATCATTCTTCCAAATCACAACTGTGTTATTAATGGCAATCAATTAATGTACTAAAAACCTTTTTAGGGTACGGTGTACGTAACATCTTTATACATTACGTATTTTAGACTACATATCAGCTTTATTCGGCGTAATTCTGTTGTTATTCTAATGGTATTTACGAGTCTTAAGCCTTCTTGCAGGTTTCCGGTTCGATTATACCGAGTCGCGTTAGATGATATTTGTTGATAAAAATGGAGAGTTAAATTGTGAATCTGGTCTTTTAGGTATGATTCAAATAAAATCATGTCACGAAACTCATGGTCAGTGTATATTTTTGCTTCACTCACGTTTCCTCACTGCCTCGTCTTTTATATGTAACTGCTTTTGCAGGGGTGTTTTTGTTCAAATAAGAATGAATATATGCGAATAACGTTCAACATGTTTATATGCCTGTTCACAAAATGTTATCCTTAAATTTTCACTCATTTTTACGTTTCAGTTATGATTACCATTTTCATTATTCTTAGAATTCAATATGTAACATATCTTTAATATTTCACTTTTTATGATAAGTGCAATAATTGTTGTGATGGTTTTCACATTTTGTCATGATTTCCCACATTGTAACTTTTCACTGTTACAGTCATTGTTAGAATTTCACTAATTATTACCATTTCCATTATTGCAAGCAATAACATTCCACTTTTTTTATATAATTAGTGCAATAATTGTTACTTAACTTTTACATATTTGTCGCAATTTCATATTTTCCTTTTCTCTTCAAACGCTTTCATATTATTAACATAGCGTTTCCTCATCTAACTTATTATCATTAATATAAAACATGTCACTTCAAATTTTTGTTAATAATTGCAGTACCATTTCACTTATTGTATCCTTAGCATTTCATTTATCTGTCAACAGTTTTGAGATATCGAAATATAACATGTCTGATGAGTAAAGAAAAGCTCGGGTTAAAACAATACGAACATTAAAGATCCACTCCGTGATTTTCATAACATAATATTTACCTTTGATACGAACCTAAATGTCATATGAGGTGATATAAAATCAAAACATCGTAACTTTTCATGTCCAAAAGACATCAATATGACAAATACTGGTTTTCCATGAAAATCTAGAAACAGCCTTGTTAATGTACGGAGGTGTAGATATCACGTCCAATATACATGGATACTAGTTATATAACCTAACAAACACTATCAACTCCTAACTGCCATTCTTGCTGTTTTAGACGAGTCTCCAAAATTACGTTTGACTATTAGACGCGCGCCACTGTCCGGTTTTCGATCATAATTGCGACGTTCTACCTTCATATTGTCATGGTAAAAAACCAATAAGCTTTGAAATGTGTCTTTTTGGTGACAGTCGATACTTCGCGAATAAATGACACCATTGATTAAGTTTGGCATATCTGACTCCAACAACTCGCGGAGTGGCTCTTTATATATATAAACTTATATTTTCTTTTAATTGCCAATTTCTGAATTTGCTATGAAATTGGCCCCTAACGTTTGGTGTTGGATTTTCAATTTTGTTAGCTGATTGCTGCTTTTTACCTCTTAAATCTGTTTTTACCGTTCTTAAGGGGGAATTTCTTGTACGACTTCGAATAATCGGTTGAGTAATGATATGTTTATGCAAAAAAGTACTATAGCTCCTTTAGGCAGAAGATATTTTTGAAGGAAATGCCATATATTGTTTTAAATTGTGGACATGAATAAAAGCAGCTTCATAGCATGGGTAACGACAAATTTAAAACTGGTGTTTAAGCTTTACTGTTTTTTAATTTGCCATTTTACTAATGGTTGTATGATGTTTTAAATATGTTCTATTGCTGTTAAACTGTATTTATGAATATTTTTGGGTGAATTTTTCAATCTATATATACAAGCAATGTTTTCTTGCAAGTGCTGCTTTTGCAGAAAATTGTGCCAAATTTTTCTGTTTTACTTGTTAAAAACTTTTTCGAATAAATTTATACATTTCCTGATTTACAAGTCTTAGTTGATATTTCCCTGAAAACGAGAGACTGAAATTCTGATGTATTAATCGTCTGTAGCACGTGTAGGTAGACAGAGTGGTAGATATTTTTTTTTATTACAGCAAATCATATAAAACATTCGCAACAAATCATTTCTTTAGTTTTAGCATTGTCACTAAATATGAACAGCACAGTTGATTAGGAATGATCTATGAACAAGTTATGACAACTAGACCATAATTTTACAAATAAGTTAGGGTTACAATTTGAAATGGCTATCGTTTTTGTTACATTATAGTTATTTGCCAACTCTCTCTGAATAAGCGTAACTGATGATGTCCTCTTATTAAGGTAACTTCTGAAAATAGCATCTTTAATGACAAGACATATTGCATTTAATGAATCATTACTTTTTTCAAAGAAAACCTAGAAGAACATTTCTCTTAGTGAAGGAGATATTTATTTCCGCCTGCATATCTATCCAGTTTTCAACTTCATTCCAGACAGAGTGAGCATGTTCACAATTCCATAATACATGACATATGTCAGCATCAGAGCCGTAACAGCTTGTACATACAGGAGAATTCTTACAGCCTATCTTAAAGAGATATTTACTAACAGGCAGGATTTGGTTAATGTTTCTATACTGAAGCCAACGTAATTGCACACTGTCAGTAGCTCGAAAGAGAATTCATTTATATTTCTCCATTCTTGATCAGTGAAATCATTGATATCAGTTTCCCATTGCTGGTTGGCCGATGTCCTCTGAAATTTTGATAGTAATAAAACATTATGATAATATTTTGATCCCTTTTGGTTATTAATGAGTATGGAGTAGTTGAAAGGGAATATTGGGGACATCAAAGGGGTATTTTCATCCGATTCTAGAGTTTTTAAATACGCATCTACGGCTTAATACACACCGTAGTACGTTAAAAGGTTACAGGAAATATTATATATATTCTTGAAATGTTCGTGAAAGAGGAGTTTGCCTTCATTGTCTACCAAATCATTAATATATCTTATTCCCGCTTCTTCCCACTTCCTTATGTAAATGTATTTATTATCAACCTGTAAATTGTCATTAGACCATAAGAATTGGGAATAGGCATCCCTTCGTGTTTTCTTATATTTATCAAAGAAGGTACTCCAACATGATAATACCTCCCGCCAGAAAGGGTTTCTAATGGTATCTATAATATGATCTTTGATATATTTTGAATCTTTTCGATAGTTGGTGGAACAATCTTCGCTTCCATAAGAAATGTTTTAAAGGCAGTATCTGATAATTGTAAACTGCGAAGCCAGGAAATTTTTTGTGAAGCAATTATATCTTTTATAATTGGAACCTTAAAACCTCCATCTGGAATATTAATCGTTAATCGGTCTCTTTTAATCTGATCTGGCTTTTCTTTCCAAATAAATCTAAAACAGTTAGTTTGAAAGAATTGTATAATATCTTCAGATGGTGCTGGGAGAGTAGAAAACAAATGATTCAATTTTGGCAAGAGTAGTGATTTCATTACTGTATTACGTCCAAATGGTGTAACCCTCTTTTGGAATACATGCAATAATTTCTTGCACCTGCGTTAGTGAGAGGGCGTTATTTCTATAAGCAAATTTTTATGATTTGATAAGGTATTTATTTAAATCACGCCAGAAGAATTAAAAAAATTCTGAAGTAAAACCATCTGGGCAGGGGCTTTTCATACGTATTAAGGCATTGAGGACTTCGTCATAAGTAAGTTCTCCTTTCATAATTTCTGCCTAATCATCAGTAGTTTTAGAATGTTCATTTGGTAATAAATCATCTAAATTAATTTGGGAGATATGTTTTTCCGAATAAGGGGTTTCATAAAATGTTTTTGTCTCACTTAAGATATCGGAAATGTTTAAAATAGTTTCTCCAGAGTTTTTTGTTCAAGTTAAATAAATGATTTATTAAGAAAGTTTCTCGATTCCAAATTCAAAAAGGCTTTCGTTGGTTTTTCCCAGTTTTCAATCCATTTATCTTTGGCTCTAATAAAACACCCCCTAGCTTTGATTTCGCTAATTTGCTCCAATTCGGAATTGACTTTTTCAATTTCTTCTAATTTGTTTTCTTTGTCCTCAAGAAGTTCAGAACTGAAAGGGTTTCATTTAATTGTTTTTCTGTTTTTTCTCTATTCTTTTTTTTTTACTACTGGAGTAATATATGGTTTTACGTCTTACTATACACAATATAATTTCCCATTAGAGTTGATCCGAAATTTTAAAACCTTCATCTTTTTAATCCTCACAAGTTTTTATCGTATATGTAACTAGTTTTACATAGTCCGGATCATTTAACAGAGAGTTATTAAACTTCCAAGAACCTTTACCGCGTACAAACTCGTTTAGTTGCAGACTCATTTAAAGCACAAATCCAATTCCCACAGAGAATTACACTGGAGTAACGCGCGTTCATTCCAAAACTTTCCAAATTTGGCAAGGGGGTCTTGCCAAAAACTGAAAGGCGTCCTTTCCACACTAAGGAAAGGTCACCTTTCCGTTGCCTATCTTTCCAAATCGATTAAGTCAATGAAGCGCGCATAAAATCGCACTTTACGTTTTTCTCAATGAAAAGGGTTTTTTTATTTCTTATTTGAAACATGAATTTGATTTCATGAAATTACGAGATCATGAAACTGTGTTAATCATGGACGTGGAACGATTATTTTAAAATTAATAACTAGGAGAAAAGTGAAATGAAAAGCTGTTAAGAAGTCATTTTGAATTAAGTTAGTAGTTCAACATGTATTAAATCGAGTGGTTGAGTGGCATATATAAAGAAACAGTATCATATTTAATTGGATAACATAGTTCACATATCTATAAAGGTCATCAAAGGGAATTACTTTATAGTTATTTAAATAATAACGTGATTGTTATAATAATTTTATGGATAGTTACATGGCACTTTTCCACGCACTGATACATGCTTAAAGTGCATTACTCTGAAGGTAACGAATTTGCAAAGCGCTAAATTAAGTTAGGTAAAAATGAAAAGCTGCCTCATACACTTCTTTCATAAATCAATAAAGCATGTGTTAGTTGATCAGTTAAACATGTGGAACGTACCTTTTCAGTGAATGTATCCAAAAGAACATATCCAATAAAATATCCAAGTCCTTTTTAGCTTAAGAACAGAACAAAAACCCATCACTGATCAGTGGCTAAACAGATAAACGACACAATCTCTACATCCAGCTATCACATTCAAACAATAATGGCGACCAGATGAGAAAAAGAGAGCCGATGCAAAATTAGTTTTATAATTTCTTATCTAACCTCTCAGATTTCATTGGATAACAGGATGCGGTAAAGCAGTGTATCCTGTTGTTTCAAGACACGAGAGACACCGTCCTGACAAATCAGACTGATACATGGTCACTTGTCTACAAGCCACCTGCATGTGTTTGTACAGCACGGTTGACAACTGCTCAATACCTGAAGCTGACAACTGGTCATAGTCTAATAGGTTTTATTGGTCTGAGATGCTAAATGGTATTATCTGACGCTAACGATGACTCGTTGTTTTAGTAACATTTGTTAATTTTTCTAAAATCAGAACAACATAACAATGATAAACTCTAAATTTGCCCATGCGGATCTCAGAAAAATAAGTCACTCACTGTAAAAAAATAATATTGAATACTGGATGACATAGATGAAAGAGAATGACCACACAAAATCATTTTCATAGAGGCACGAAAAAGGATGAACATACATCTTAATAAATAAATAATAATAACAAAAAGATCAGCACACACATCTCATATGATTTCCTCTGAAAATAAAATATTTAGTGATATTTGGAATTTTACCATGAGTTTATAACAACATGCTGTTTTTTCTATATTTTGCTTGAGGTATCAAGTCAAAACATATTAATGAACATAGAAACCTATGTTTTAAGGTAGAAGAATTTGGATGAGGTACCACTTTTTATAAAATAAACAATTTAACTTAGAATAAAGCCACTTTAAGTAAAAGGCATCAAGTTATTTTCATATATAAACAGTTGATATGATAAACTTTTGTCATATGCTCTATATAGCCATTAATATAAGAATACAAGTTTGAAATTAAGAACCCTGCAGAAGCAGGGAGCTTGGATCTAGATGGATCTTGATGTTGTTTTAGATAGGATTATTGTTAATATGTTATTTCTGTTTTGATAATAAAGCTTTTAGAAGAATCCCGGAGTAGCAGTGAGCTTGTGTCTAGATAAATAAGTCAATCTTGATGTTGTTTTAAATAGAATTACTGTTAACTAAATGCTTGTGAAGGACCCTTTGTCAATAATTTACAGAAGAACATTGCAGAAAAGAGATGGGGATGTCTACATCAGTATTACTCTATGTATTCTTAAATGGGGCGTTTACATTTTGCTGCTCCAGAAGCAAGAGTGTAATGTGTTTATGAATTTGTTGGGTAGAAAGTTTGAAGGGAACTAACCCGAATGCGCCAGACCATCTTCATTCTGAGGTAAGTGATTGACATAAATAATGTCTAAATCAAGGTTATTTTGTTGTATAAAGTACATCTCTTGGTTAGATCAATGCCTAACAAATATAGAACACTGATATTCTAACATAGATTATGAATAACGAGACATATATCTACAGCCACCTTGACTTGCAAATGACTCAGAATTTGTCAAATAATATATTGCTCTCTTCGACTTGAATGCAGCGACCTAAATGAATATAAAATGAACGTTTTATATATCCAACATCAGCCTGTTCTTGTGGCGTTAATTATTATTATTAAATCTCTTCATTATTTCATATTATTTTGTGATTTTCGCCAAGACATGTTTTTCTATACTAAAGGATTTGATTTAAAGCAATATTATTAGTAATCATAACTTGTCTTCAGTTGAAAAAAGTTAATTGCTAAATTCAGTCCACATGCTTTTAAATTTAACAGGCAGATATTTTCCAACATAATGTTCACATGACATACATGTAGTCATGTGGATTACCAAAAGCATGAATTTTTTTAGTTGAATAAAGACATTCATTGAAATAACCAACCTTTTCAATATTGGAGAATAATTTTATGATTTCATATTTTTTTAATTCTAACAACAGTATATATATCATTATATTTTTATGAAACTATTGGCATACTTTTTACTTTGGGGGAGGATATGCCCTATTAATTAATTAATTTCATAGTTTGATCTCTTTAATCTTTGTTGTCACTTCTTTTGCTGACTCTCTCCCTGCCCCTCACACACGCCCATCAAGTTTATTGTCATGTTAAGGTCAGAGAGATATCCTTGATTGTCGGCTAGACTAGGTAACGAACGGTTAATTACCATGTGATAAAATTGTGCAACATCCTCTCTCTGAGTTGACAGAGAGACCTGTATAGTTACTAAGCAAGGTAAGCCGTATTATCAAATTGTATGAGATTGTTTAATAACCATATTTTTATTTCGTACAAAATTTGGACTGGCGAGCAAGTCATTTGGCCTATTTCAACGCCGTACCAATACAAAATTAAACGATACATGGATACAGAACATAACAACGAATTAGAGAAGTTAAAAACTTGTGAGAACTTGTGCTATAAATAACAAAGCATAGCGAAAATTATCAAAATTATTTCTCAACTGAAGCACGTGATTATAAACGTGAATTAAATTCAAAATAATCTTAGTAATTGAAGAAATCACGAAAATCGTTTACAATTATGTGTATAAAACGTGTTGAATTAAGGATGTTTCTATTCGTTAAGTAGCTCAAATTGCCACTACCGTTCAGAACTCATATCCATGAATATTTTGCATTCACTACAATCGAGCTTGAGGCGCACTTGATTATTTGACAAAATCAAGAGCTTGAATGTGAAATGTATGCGACATTATCACATGGTATGAAACCGTTTGTTGAACGGCAAAGAGAACATTCACAGAAAGACATATGAAGCAAGATCTGGAGTTGGAGAAATGTAAGACATCTTATAACATGATATGAAAACCGTTGTTGATTGTCTTAACCATCCATTTATTTCAATTCGCTGGAAAGCGTTCGTTAAACTCTTAACTTAAGTAAGTAAGTCACAGAAAGCCTAAAGTGCATTATTTGAAATAGGGGATATGTAAGATTCAATAAAATATTTTGGTGGATCTGTTTTATAAGATTTTTCTGTTTTGCTTGTTATTATCAAACAATAGTATTAGATTGTATGTTTCTAAATTCTATTTCTAAAATGTTCTTTATTATGTTGAGCTCTTGAACAATATTAGATCAACGCTTTGTTGTTGATATCATAAGTTTTACCATAATTATACATGACATTTTAAGTTGCAATTTACATACACATATCTAAATGTTTCCTTAATTTGGACAGCGAACGGATCGGAGAACTAGCTGTTGCCTTTGAATTTACTTTCCTGTAATGATAATTTATGAGACATATATATCTTTTCGAAATACATATCGAACAATCATAAACATGCATGATTAATGTAGTCATACATTTGAGTACAAATATTCGTTATATGATCCTGTATTTAGTTGTTTTATATAAAATTTAACGATTGACAAGGGATATTGTCATCTTCACAATGCTCTTATTACATCAACATTCTATAATCTTTTTAAAAACTCATTCATACATTCTTGTATGCATACCAGTTTTTACCTAATCCAATTAAATTTTGAACCTATGAATTTAAAAAAAAACAAATAAAAACACTTTTTTAGTTTTGAAACTGGTTTTGTCAATTATGTACTTCATGGTGAGTTTAGAATGTGGCGACGCAATTGCACATCACAAGACACTGCTCAGATTCAATGAATACTGTCCATAGCTGGGTCCTAATGTTGTCATAATTAACAGGTGCCTCAGATTGTTAGATTATTTGTCTCAAATAGCAGGCCCACACCTGTGCTTTGGACCCTTTGGTAAAAGGCAGCTTATGTCAACATCCGTTCATACTGACATAACTCTTGGCATTACAACAACGACAAACATTATAAACCAATGAACTTGTAGAATATACGTTCAACCAATGAGAAGAAAATCTTCTGCAATGCTATCGATGCTTACAGTCACTTGAAAAAAGTAGATCATTTGGAAAGGAACCCAAATTTAATAGGATTATTCAGGAAGTCGATCAAGTTGCAAACAATTCATGGATTACTTTTTCTGACGATTGAATGTACTTTGTACTTTGTCATTGATAATCTTTCAAACTTCACTTTCAAAAAGGTCACCATTTACCTTTGAAATCAAACAAATTATTGCGAACAAATGATAATCAGTGCCAAAAATTGTTTATTAACATTTTCCATGATTAAATTAATACAATTTTCTAAATATCTTTTAATTTTAAATGATGCAATTTTCAAACTCTATATCTCTTATTCATTTCATGTGTTTAAGTCAATCCTAAAATGATTTATTTAATTTCTGCAATAAACTAATATGCAGGATTTGATTCAACATTTTAAAAACAAAGTCTTCTTTTGTTAAAAAATTGCGATGAAAAACGTTTTATTTTTTTTCAAAGGTAAATTAAATTTGATGTCTTGAATCAATCTTTCAAACAAAATAAAGATTTTGAAAATGTAAAAATAACTATAGGTTAACTTAATCAAAAACTTCTAAAGGTATTCAATAACATGACGAATTTGACAAACAGAATAAAGGGACATAACTCTTGGTCAGACAGGTAAGGTGCTAATTAGTTTTAAAGGCTGTGGAAAGGTCACCTTGCCGTGCGTTCTTTCCAAAGAGGCTTTGGAAAGGGCGTTCTTTAAGCCTTTGGAAAGGTGTGGAAGGGTGCCTCTTTCCTTCATGGAAAGGTGTGGAAGGGTGCCTCTTTCCTCTTGGAAAGGACGCCTTTAAGCTTTTGGAATGAACGCTCGTTACTCCAGTGTTAAAAAGGCCATAGAAGTTAAAAAGAAGATATTCCCTATCATCAATTTCAATATCTAAAACCTTAAAGTTCCCAAAATCTTCATCAGAATACTGTTTTTTAATGCTAAACTCAAAAGTATTATTAAAAAATATTGCGGTTCCACGAGCATTCGATTTATAGGAACTAAAGTAGCATTCAGAATAGTCCCATTGTTGTTCGATAAACTGTTCCTGTTGTTTCGTAAAATGAACATCTTGTAAACAGTATATAGATGCTTTTCTTTTTAAGAAAACTAAATACTTGTTTCCTTTTTAGACCGTCACCAAGGCCCCTACAATTCATCGAAATAATTCTTACTCTTTCAGATCCAATTATAAATCATTCTACTCTAATGGTTGGATGGCACACTTGATAAAATGCTGACATTTTTGGTAAACTTCCCGAATTTGCACTTTGTTGTGATGTTTTCAATAAACAAATGTCGCTTTGACCTTAAATGAGAAAAAAATCACGCTGACCTTGATCAAAAGAGTGGCTATCTGCACGTGCGCTGCACGGATCGCACGTGTTCTTATATTATCAGTTATCAAGAACTCTGTATAAAACGATATCTCAAGAGTACTAATCTTTCACTGTGTTGACATAAATTTCGGAAATCTATTCCTGTTATTAAATAACAATCCGCTCTACAATTCAACTTCCGTACGTCCAGTGCAATAATATAGCCTACAGATATACTTAAAGACAAACACGGAATCGAACAGGTCAGCTGTTGGCGAATATCAGTCCACTGTTTTAGTGCTTGTTGACACTACTTTAAATATCACCATTGTCTGTCGGGACATGGTGGAATGGATATTGACATATCAAGCTTGTGGAGTACAAGAAACAAGAAAACATCATATGAAGCGAAAGTTTTACAAGTGATATGTGCTTCGCTCTGGAAAATGTTAAATCAATATAAAATATAGTCGCAAAGCGACGACAAACGGATTCAGCGCATTAAAAGAACATTCATTACGCACATATAGGGATGTTAGCAGTCTTCCCTGAAAGTTTCATGCCTTTTGAAGACATTTTTAGTGCACTGCAGTTGATTTAGCCGTATTCTGAAGCAAAATGACGTTTTGTATACGTTTTCAGTACGCAGCGAGACATAGGAGCGGAAGTGAGGTTTACTCGATGTACACGGCCTGCTGGCAGTTGAGGCAAGAAAGCAACAACATCAAAATGTAAGGGGTATCCGGAGGGGAGGCAGTAGAGGTTTGAAAGTTGAAAAAGGGCTAGTGTTTTCCTTTGGCGAGATCAAGTGCTTTGCCGACACTGGAATATAGTTCCCGAATGCTGGTACATAGGTTGAGGGTCTTATTATATATAAATAATCAAGACTATGTCAGTCACTCAGCTCAGCTCAGTCAGGCAGGCTTTTTTGCTCGCTTCTCTGCCTGTCTGATCGGATTTTGACGGCTCTTGACGCACTTGCGTGCATTTGGTCATCTCGCGCACGCTGTCCACACGTCCAGTCGTACGGACTTCCGCTGCACAAAGCAATATCAGCCTTCTCTACACTGTATATTACGTGATATTTTATAAGACATCGAAGAGTATTTCTTCAAACTTTTGCCCCATGTCGCATGTTTTCACAGTTAGGGTGTTTTCCTTTAACTTTGCAAATTAACCCTTGCTAACGCACTTAGCGAATCTTGCTACAGGAGCGATGTAGAGTATTTCTTTCAACTTTTGCCCTTTCACACGTACAAGAGCGCATGTACCTGCATTTGGACATGTCACACGTCTTGACCGTTCTTCAATATTGATGTTTTCCTTCAATTTTATGCAATCTAACCCTTGCTAACGCACTTGACGAATCTTGCTACAGGAGCAATGTAAGACTTCTGCGCACGTTCCCATTTGCTTTTAAACAGGTGAGGGGGCATTTCTGCATTTCATCACGCTAGAGTGTGTTTTCCTTCAACGGTTTGCAATTTAACCCTTGGGGGTCAGGAATTTGCAAAAAGTCAAATGAAGCAATATGGCGGCCAAACTATGCATGCTACGAATTCGCCGTGATTTGCTTTTTTGCTCGTGATGTAATTGCCTATCGTTTAAAACAAGTTTCAAGTCTCTAAGTGCATTTTGAAAAAAATTCCCATGTTAATTTTTCGAAATTTCGATCGTACTGTGCCTTTAACGCTTGATCTGATTATGCCCAAAAGCTTATTGTGGCTTCGTCTCAAGAAGTTCTATCTGACTGGCAAGTTTGGCTGTAATCGCTTGAGCGGTTTAGGCTGAATCGTGTTAACAAGAATTGTGGAATAATGGAAACCTATTTCTGGAACAAATAAGTTGATAATGTGCAAAAACTATAATACTTATGAAATCGTCATGATTGACTTTTTTCTTCATACAGTTAATACGCTTCATTCAAAACAAGTTTCAAGTGTCTAAGTGCATTTTGAAAAAATAGCCCATGTTAATTTTGTTCAAAATGATTTTTCACATTTTTTATCCTTTATTGTGAACGAAAATTATTGTTCGCGAGCAATGTTTTGACAGTTTCATCAATTTCATATACTGTTCTTACATCCCTGAAAAATTGGTGCAATTGTGAGTCTAACTTTTTTAATTATCTCCCTTTGAATATGCTTACATGATCAAAGTCGCCCGACTTTGAAGGGTTGCCGAGAAATAAATATTTGACTTTCATCAAAATCTGAATCACCCTGAAATTCCCAATGTCTCAGCTACATTATTGGAGATTTTCAGCTCTTAGATGCAAGTATCTTCAGAGGAGTTACATTTCAAAGATGCACGGGGTCCGGAAATTTCAAAAGTAGAAAAAAAGCAATATGGCGGCAAAAGTATTCATGCTACGAATTCGCCATGATTTACTTTTTTGCTTGACATGTTATTGCGCATCGTTTAAAAAAAGTTTCAAGTCTCTAAGTGCATTTTGAAAAAATTTCCAATGTTAATTTTGAAAAGTTTGAGTGGTACTGAGCCTTTAATGCAATGTCCGTATTGGCTGAAAAGCTTCGTGTCGCGAGGTCTTTGTAAGGGCTATTAGATTGTAAAGTTTGGTTGTAATTGAGTCGCTAGTTTTGGCTGAATTTTCTACACAAGAATCGTGGAATAATAATAATAAACACGCCAATAACAATAAGGATTCAGCATTTCTGCTGAATCCTTAATTATCTGCCAACTGACACTCTGTACATTGCCATCTATGAGCTTAAAGCAACGGTCCTGAAAAGAAAAAAAATTCTTATTTGGAATAACATAAAAAAAGGATTTCACCTTGCCGTAGAATAACCAGATGTCTGGTAAGTACACACAAATCTTATCCAAAGATAGATTGCCCATGTTATTGTGTCAAAGTGTGTGCAAGCCACCAAGTGCTTTGTTCTGAACTATGTTAAATAAAACTGAATTACCTGTAGACTGACAATCTGCCATCAAGAATGTAAAGCAAAAGTCAGGAAAACAAAGGTGGTTCTTTTTGTTTGATTAACATAAAACACGGAAAGGATTACACCTTGCCGTTTATCACATTTCTGGTATGTCCACACAAATCTTACGCGGAGTTGGATTGCCCATGTTTACTGTGTGTATGCCACCCAGGGTGATTGTGGTTCTCGGGGGTCGCGGGTCTCCAGTACGTGGGTCACACCCACCAGTTTCACTCGGGTGTAGCAGGTATCTCGGTTTTAGAGTTCTCGGGATTTTCTGTACAGGATTGCCCGCTGTTTCTTCAGCTTAGGGGGGAGATCTGTACGCACAGATACACCTTTACCTTTCAGTATTTTCCCGGCTCCCATAACTGCGTCTCTATCAGGGATGTACAGGAAAGAGGCAATCATAGTTGGAGGCGCTTTAGGAGTTGGGTCATTTTTCAAAAGGTTTTCTCGGTAGGCGGTGGACCGTTTTTAAGTAGATGTTGTCTACTCTTTGCTCAGAAAAGTTGAGCATATTCGTCAAGAAATTTCCAAGCACACACTCGGAGTTCTCCTCGGGTTCTGTCTTCAGACCATATATGAGCAAATTAGGTTTTCTGTCGTGAATCTCTTTGAGTAATAAAATAGTCTCAAAAGACTCTGCTTGGTTCGACAACTTTGTCTTCAAGTCTGAGACCTGTTGATGCAGTTCATTAACTTCATCCTGCTGGATAGAAAGTGCGTTTTCAACGTCATCTACGCGGACATAAACTTTTTTAATTTCACTTTTAATGTCAACTTTAGCGTTTTCAAGCTCAATGCGGAGCTCAGTAATTAACAGACAGATTATTTTCTCAGATTTAACAATGACCTCCTCCATGTTATCTTCCGAACGTGTTTTCGGAAGCATAGCAATGTTCAAGTCTGTAGTCACTTTTAGACGTATCTTCAATTAATTTTCTGAAATATTTTCACTGCATCCCCTGATTATTGTTGTAATGTTCTTGTTGCTTCAAGCATCTTCACTGACTTCAAAATCTTCGTTGATTTGGATTACAGGAGATATCAGCGGGCCGGTTCGGAGCTCCTTACATGCACGTCTTATCGCTGTGCGTGCGCATCCGGAAGTCACCTTTGAATTGGTAGATATGTTTGCCCGGTTGACAATTGTTACATTATTATGTAAGTAATAATCGTATCTGCAAAATAACCCAAACCCTTGGATTTTCAGGTCGAATACCATGAGCTGACATGTTTTTAAAATTCGACAAGTGTCTTTAGCAGGTCATTTGATCCTAGATAACACAATGATGATTTTAAATAATTGAATAGTCGATCACATGCTAGGTATAACATTAAACAAGTCTACAAGCAGATGTAACGTTAAGAAACAAGGAGCGGACATGGTCGAGCTACATTCCCCGCAACTGGCACTATATGTATTATGTATTTTATCAATTCAAGATATTTCTATGCATTTATTAGAAATAAAGACCCATTATTATTATACTGCCAAAATAGATGCGATTTGGAGAAAACTTTTATAACAAAAACAAAATGAAATGAAACATATTTTACACAAACTCACAAAATTTAAAAGAAATATTTTCAATTCATGTTTGTGGTCTTAATACACATTCAAATCCCAATAGACAAGCAACACAGGCAGAAGAGACTGGATCACTCCAGTCTTTTAATGATGTTAATATTCTAAGCCCCCGAAATTAATACCTTAAAGGATTTATTTCCAAATCAAACTGCACGTGTATCTGTGATAAATTTGACCTTAAACAAACCAAACTGTCTTCGAAAATAAATCACTTTGTTTCCCAAAACTCAAAATTTACCAAATTTATTTCAAAATGTTGTTAATAAATACTCCCTCATGTATTCAGCATCTTCATGTTCGATGATGGATTATTTGATTAAGTTATGAACCGGACAGGACTTAAACAAACTTTGCAACTAAGTCACTACATTTCAACGAAAAGTGAAATGTTATTAAGCATGACTTACCTTCGTGGAATTGTTAAATTAATCAAATTAATCACATTTTAACTTACCATAAAACGCAAAATTTTAAACAAAAATCAATATAAAAAATCAACATTTTTGTAAGAGAGTCACCACTTTTTTGCGCAAATGTCAAATGTTTACAAACATATTATCAAAATAAGTTGATCAGTTTGAAAGTTATGACCCGGGTAGAATTTGAAACGTTTTTCTAACACAGTCCAAATTTTGAAACAACAAAATTTTTAATTGTGAAACACCTATTCTGATTTGTTCATACAAATTATGATCAAAACTAGATCAGTTTCAAAGTTATAAGCAGGACAGGATTTTTTAACAGTATTTTTTTTTACAAATTCATCACATTTCGCTCCAAATCCACCAAACACTTGGAGATATTCTCAAAATCAGTTTAAAACAGCACATCATAACATAATTCTGAATTTCCATAACCAGTTTGAATTGAAATGGATGATTATACTTAAAAGTTGTGAACCTGAAAATTGTGGGGCGGACGTTGAAGAATGTTGAAGATTTTATGGAAATCGTTTGTGTATTACAGGCAAAACATCTTTAAGACTAAATATACTCACACACCCAATTCCATCAATGTGTAAGAAGGCAGAAAACATTCCTGAGGTAAAATTTGAACGATGAATTATGTGAAATCATCATCATCTTTTATTGTTTATTAAGGAAAGGTTTCATAAACAGTGCCACATTTAGCAAACATATAAATCATTATGTTATTAAATCTAGTTCACAGTAACCCATGCGTTCATGTAAGCCTTTATAGGTTTCCCCACTATAACAGCTTGTGTCAAACTGATTTACTTATACAGCTGTATTTAATACTGCTGTAGTGTTCATTCGATGTAAGCTCATATGGTATAACCCAAAGTATTGCGCACGTTCAACTTGTAAATCATGGATGGAACCGCAGGAGCCTTATCTTGGCATTGAATAAAATCAGCTCATCGCAGAATCGCAGGGCATTTACAAAAAAATTGCTTTTTCTTTAATTTGTTTTACCTAATTCAAATGAATAGAAAAGAATCGACACCAAAGATATTCCTATGACGTTCCAGAAATTCGTGAATTATTGTGTATGACCCTCGCTCTCGCTATTTTCTTGTTAGCATTTGACACATCACGGTAATATCTTTTACTTTTTGTTCGCCATTTTCCAAGGCAAGAGATCTGATGAGAACTGTTGAGGATGGTTTTGCTAGTCAATGGTACAGAAATGTATATACACTCTATCGTGTCACGATATATAATCATATATACACTGTAACGCTTTTAAATCCTGACATAACATCTTTAGCAGAAAACAACATTTCATCCTTGATACATAGTACATTTAATCTTTTTTTTGTATGTTTATATATTAAACATAAAGTTAATTCATTCATGTATACTTTTGTAAGTAAAACGGTAATAAAGTCCTCTTCTTCTTTTGTAAAACTTAAACGTTGCTGTTATTATCAACTGACTTAAGAAAATAAAAAATTAACAATGAAAATAGCAATGTTCAAATTCATCTAGCTTCTAAATTATAAATGTAATGAAGCCTTATCTAATTCATCTCAATGCATCTTTCTCAATTTCAAATGTCTTAGATTTCGGCTTATGTTGCTATTGGAACTGGTGATTATCACTCTGTATGTCAAATGTGCTGATAGGATCAGTAATATACACTGTACACTTAGTGAATGCACATATCTTTTAAAAAAATGAAGAGAAACTCTATCACTTGGAACATATCACATGGTAATAAGATGTTTAGTCCAAATATGACTGTCGATTTGAAAAAGAAAAAACTTTTGAGTTGTTTGAACTATTTGGGATTTTTTCCAAAGACAGACTAATTATGATCATGTCATGTAAACCAGCATCTTGCCAATGTGCCGAAAACAAACTTGAAGCGATTTGAACACTCCTAACTACAGACTCATGATTATTTTGAGAGTTATGACAGGAAGTATTTCGCACATGGAAAAGGTTCCATAATACATTAAAAGTAGTTAGTTTGCTGTCTTTGATCAATTTCTTCACCTCTTGCTCCGAAAAGTTTTAAGAGTGCCAAGGGCTTCACCAACAAACCCTTCGTATTAGACATGTGTTTCTTGCTATGAACCTTTATTAAGTAAATTTGACGGATGTTCAATATCTTTTCAACGAAGAATGTGCTGAAGTTTTAAGCAACAGCACCATTACCATCCCTGCTAAGAGGATAACATGTTCGTCCGACTCCATGGCATTGTATCTGGTATCCGGGGTACAAGACATGAGACATCATCACCTGGCACGTCACCCCAAACTATGCTTATATTCACACTTATATCATAAGTATTGTGCCTATCCTCAACGGGCGTTTTCCAATATGTTTCCGATAGGCTCTAATGTCATAGCACTGACGTTATTCCGGTAGCAACTCTATCTCACATGATTGATACTGTTACTTCAGTATTACAAAATGCATATATCAAATACGATATAAACTACCTCATTAAATGAACTGGTTCAATTGTCACAACCACTTGTTTCAGGTGTGACATTCCCTAGATGTGTTTTCAAACACGATCGAACCTAAGCTCAATATTTCAACTTTGTAAATGAAATCCGTGAGAGATCCACCATTTGTGAATAAAATGTATTTTCATTTAGTGTGATTCTTTGTGAATTATCATTCATCAATATATCGATTGTAAAATATTTATTTTGAAAAAATAACAAATGATTTACTTTTGGAATGAATAGGTACGTTATGCATTAGGTTACAATTCGAACAGTGGCATTTAAATTATATTTCAAATAAATATAATTTACTTAAATTCACCTTTTTCATTTCCAATGTAACTTTCGTGACAAGTCCGTACTGAAGATGATAATTCCTCTGTACTTATCGAACATACATATAACATATTACACCGTGTGGCTCTGTCTATGTACACTCAATGACAGAATAACGAACCTGTTACTCCGCCAGAAAATGTAATCTATGAATAGTTTGAATTGCTGGACCTATATTAATATATTGCAACAATACGTTAACATTTACATATATTTATATATCTACAAATTGTCACGCTGTAACGATATCTAAACTCAGGTGAGACCCGTTATCCGACAGAAAGATAAGAAAAGAAAATAAACAAGCCAGTAAATAACTAGAGACAAGCCAATCCGTGAATCAAGTGATTTATTTGCAATCAACACAAGACGATAACCGGGTAATCCGTAATCCACTCAACAGGAGTTAAAAACTAATTAAGGAAGTCAACAACCCATGAATAAACAAATAGACAAACTGTAGGGAATCACTCTAGCATACCCCCAGACGTTGTAACAACAAGATAAGCTAATGGCCGTCTTAACGAGATAGCATACATAAGACAAAGCAACACTTTGGCGAATATACAAAAGTAGTTACGGGGCACGGGTGGACTAACAATAGGGATGAATAAAACAACAAGCACACAGTACTTTAGATTATCCCTAATCACTACTTGAGTGAGTAAATGAATAAGAACACTAGTTTAGGTATAGCAGAACTTATCAAATAATGGGAGGGAAGGTAAGGTTAAAACTGTAAGTTCTTAAAGGAAGTGATCACATACTCCAGAAAAGGTACAGAGAAAAATAAAGGAATATCAACCTCACCAATTCACCTCCAGAGTCCCAGGTCCACCCGTGACCTCTCCCAGCAAGGGTCAAGTCAAGACTACTGATACCAGAGCTTAGCCCGATATTTATTGGTTCCGTGCGGACGGCAGTGAAGACCAGGGCGATCTCCAACAGGAGGATGTAGGCCTATCGTAAGGATATCGCGAACTGTGTTTCTTAACGAAACTAAATTATCCCTAGCTCCATAAATATTTAAGTTATGGAGCCCTACAATGGCTTATTGTAAAGGGCGCAAACTCCTCTACAAATAGATATAAATATATGTAACATGAGCATTGGCATATTAATGCTACATGTAAAAAGGCTGATAAATGGAGCATAAAAATGACATTTGAACATATAAAAATAGCCACAGTCGGCGAATAAAGACATGAATGATAAAAATAGATACATGAATGTAAAGTACATAATATGTACTTTCGATATATACAATAATTGATGATATTTTATGAAAGTACATTAGAGGAGAGGCGGAAAAAAAGGTCGCACGCTCGAACTGCGTGACACAAATGCATCACCATTAACATGAAACGCTTAATCAAAATCAACATATTCATATACATATATCTACATCGACACTTACATTTCGACCTACAACAACGTCTTTATCTACACCTAACTCAACATTAACGTCTACGGCGTGTACATGACTCACGTCTATTTGCATTATTTGAATTTTAACTCCATAATTTACGTTAAAATGTAAATACTATAACATCAACACTTCCATCTTTTTTTACCTGTTATATAGGGCTACAGAGTCACCATATCAAAACTAATATTGATACCAACAGCACCATCAGCAGAATGATAAAAACATATCGATAAAACAGTAGTTAGAGACCAACAGAAAAAAATAACACGTAACAAACTTATTTGAAATGGCTTGAGCTACGTCATAGTAAGTTGAAGCAGTTTTACTATAATTTAAAGCAAGTACTACAATTTAGAGCAATTAAGAGGGCCGCACTAGTCACCAAATAACACGACGACTACATGAAAATGAAAATTACACCCTTGTCTTCTGCTTCACGCTATAAACTCCTAAAATATCAACCATAAAAAAGTTTGTTTTTTTTCTCATTTAGATTCAATCATTGAAAACATAAAGTAAAAACAATCCTAATTCGAAAATCATTTCCTGTAAACGTGTCATTCTAAAAGTGTCTCTGTATAAGATAAAAAACTAAAACATTGTAAGTTTGCATAAGTCGCTGTAGATATTAGAATCTTGAAACACATATTCGAACCAATTCTAAATTTAAACAAGCTTACTCGCTACTCTCGTTCTTATTACATACTATATATTCATACCCAGTTAGAAGGGTGTAAAGAGGCTATCGGCATGCGACGTGTCACTGTAAAGTAGTTCTTATTCAATGATTTACAACATGTAACTTGCTATTTTGAAACTGATCCATGACAACAGGCTCATATATACTTCACATAGTCGTTTGCAGAATCATTTTAATCTATCCTATATATATATATATATATTATTAAACTCATCATGTTTTAGAGTAGAAATAGTGTTTGATATCCCTCGACGCCTATAAATTGTACAAATATAAATAGAAACAAGTCGTCTCTGCCGATATATGCAACATAATTTTAACATTTGCACAATAATCAACCACTGAAAATGGAAAATTTTTATAAACATATATTCACTGATAACCCAAAATACAAACCCTACTACTTTCAACGTAAATTCATACTTGAGAATGCAAAATATGTCAATCAATCTACAACTGTACGAATATCTTGGTGAAATATCACCAAAAGCGCGTGCGTAAAATGATGTCACAGGTAACCAGGGTATCAAGAACACACATGGCTTCACTTGATCTTATCTTGTCAGTTTCTCTGCTTTACACATTCTGTCACGTGGACGTATCGACATAGCGTGTCACAATGATACTCGTAATATGGATATCTATATCGTGCAGTGTTCACGCACAAGCACGGGAGACATCGATACAGGTCATATACAATTTATAACAAGGCTATTCACACAGCCATATCAAGCTCCGATATATGTTCTGTTATAAACATACTCATACGGTGACATCGGTAAGTATCACTCCTAACGTATTCATAAATGACCTAACGCCAATTCAACAGTGGAATTACGTATATGTCACCTTTTTAATTAGAGTTACCTTACTTCAATTAGTGAAAGGTTTTTGGTGTCATCGCAAGACGGATGTACCCAGATCGAGGTAAAAAGCTTCGTTCAATATGCGATCTCCTTTCACATTTGCCAATTTTCAAAAAAACAACAAATGCAAATGTTCGACTTTGACACGTAAATGTATATGACCTATATCGGTGTCTCCCGTGCTTGTGTGCTCAAGGTAAAATCGTAGTCAAAGCGCTACTAATATAGATCAATATAGTTACCCTGAAGGACTTACACAATCTAGCTACTAAGCCCCTCGTCAGACCGTGAAGTTCATTTTCCAGGTATCAATATAAACAGATGGGTGGTTTGAAGATACAAATGAATGCAGGTATAAATCGCAGTTTATATGTCAGAATATATATATACATATATGAATATATATACAGTTCATACTAGTACATTGTTCAAGAACATTTTGTAAAGTATTTCTGCCAATGTTTTACAGTTTTACTTATCATTTTTATACACTTGAACCAAGATTCATATCAAGATTTTCTATTTCTGCATTCGGCGTACCGCCTAGTAAAAATATGAGGAATGAATCATCGTCCCATTTTCTGGCAAAGATGTTGACATCTAGGATATCGATAAGGTAATCGAGCAGTTTATCACGTGAACATTTGGTGTGAGGGCAAAATATAATTACATGCTTTACTATATCATATGCAAATGTACAACAAATACATTCTCGTGATTGAACGGGTAAAGTGCTGGTACGCATCAGAAATGCAATATCATAAAAACAATCAGGGTTAGCTAACGCAATCAACCAAAGTTTGTTAACCTTTGGCTCTTGTAACATTGGGTTGCCTCCAATCATTGCCACAGAGAGTATTATGCGCACCAATATTGTAGACCGCTTCCTTCACACGTGCTGACATACCTTCTTGTCCGCAGTTACAAAGGAATTATTAAAGGCGCGAATATCACCTGACAGACCATATTTATAACATATTTACAACATATGTGTACATATGTACATGTATGTATGTATGTATGCATATATGTACCTATGTATGTATCTATATATGATTGTATGTAAGTTGTGAATACATGTATGAACGTATGTAAGTACGTACGTACGATGGGGATATAAAAAGTTTCAATTATCACAGACCATTATCAAAGGTTCAAACTTTATTGTGTTCTCATGTTTTTAAGACTTCTCTACATAGTCACCATCCAGAGATACACATTTAACCCATCGCTTCTCGACCTAGCGCAGACCGTCTGAATAGAAGACCCCTGATCTCATGGAAAACCCAGCCTCCACCTCTCAAATGATGCCATTGGTGTCCTCAAAACGACGTCCACGAAGTGGATTTTTCATCTCGGGGAACAAGAAGAAGTCACTTGGTGCAAGATCGGGTGAATAGGGGGCAAGTGCTTGACAAGTGTGGGGCATTGTCAGCTAACAGGCGTACACCTTTAGTGATCATACCACGGCGCTTCTGTCTAATGGCATCTCGTAACTTGCTCAGCAGGTTGCTGTAATAAGCTCCATTAATGGTCTGACCCTTAGCTAGATAATCCGTCAAGGTGACTCCACGACAATCCCAAAAAGCAGACACAATGACCTTTCCTGCGGATTTTTGCGCCTTGGCCTTTTTGGATCGGTGACGTAGCATTCTTCCACTCTTTGCTCATCTCTTTTGTCTCAGGATCATATTGATAGACCCAGCATTCATCATCCATGGTAACAAGACGTTTGAAGAAATCCTCTTCGTCTTTTTCCAGAAGCCCCAATGCCTGCCGTGACATGTCCCTTCGATTCTGATAAGCGAGGAACCCAGCGTGCTGACACTTTGGACATATGCAACTGGTTTTGAAGTATGTTCCATGCACTGCCAAAACTCAAACCTGTTTCATGCATTATCATTTGTAGAGTTACGCGGCGTTCTTTTTCCATCTCACAACAGTGTCATAGGATGGGCTGTCATGGTCATAAAGAGATTTCATCTCATCATGAATTTGACGTGCAGTATAGCCCTTCAAATGTAAAAACTTGATTACACTGCGCGCCTCAGTTTCCTCCATAATAGGGGGTTCTGTGCTATTAGATCAACTGACGTAAAAAAGACTATTGTTGACCCAGGAACTAGACATGGATCACTTATGCTACAGTGACAATTTGGTCCGTATTCACCCGTACATTCTTTGTGATAATTGAAACTTTTTGATATCCCCTCGTACATGTAGGTGTGTATGTATGTATATATGTATGTGTGCGTGTGTGCGTATGGGTGTGTGTATGTATGTGTGTATGTATGGTATATGGAATGGATTCGTGTTGAATGATTTGAACGTGATTGTTACCAACTGGCCAAAGGATGGGGCAGCAGTTTCATAAAGACAAATGTTCGGTTTGACATCACTACATAAATCCACCACTTGACTCAATACATACCTTCCTTTATGCCTTTCCTTCCTTCCCCCTTCCCTCTTCCATCCTTTCGATCCCTTTCTCCCTGATCAAACTACTCTCTTTTGGATGCTTGCCATCCACGTGTAATTATATATAATACCTGAAACATTGTTCAAAACACGTTAAACCCCAAATCGATCACACACTGCATAAACCATAACCAACCAACAAACAAACTACATTTAAAACCTCTGTGGAATAAGAAATGTTTCGTACCTAACTGTGATGTTTACATGGTTAAAATTTCTCAGCTGCAAACACCATGCGTTATTTCGTCAATGTATTCAATAAATAGTCACTTTCTCCCTCCTTTTTTCATGTATGTGGATCTACATCAAGAAAAATACAGCCAATAGTGAAACCAATGTGAGCACAATTGATCTAAATTGATGACGCACTATTTCTTACATTACATTAGGTCAATCTTCTCAACAACATAAATTACGGTTTCTGTGTTGTCTGATTTTCGGTCATTGTGACCTAGCCTCCACTTTTGTTGAGGAAGATAAATTATAACAAGTATTGCGCAGTAGTGCTCGATTTTTTGACGAGTATTTTATTGTTAGCGGTTGTACCCCTATCCACATAAGCATTTATTGCGCAGTCCTTTTTTAGGAAATACAAGACTGTGAATTTCATGATAATACCTTTATCAGAATTCTCATTCACATAACTTGTCAACTATGATTTTCACTTCTTTTACTCTTTTATAGACGTATTCCACTTACAAATGTAATGACTTGGTTAAGCTGTTTTGAATCTATTCAGGGAAATGGCTAATTCAAGAAGTACAATATTTATATGACCGACGACGAGTATTAATTAATCGTTATGGTTTTTTTTATCTTGAGTATAATGACAGCTAAACTTTTGAAAATATAATTCAGATATTTAAATATTTGATTTATATTAAGATATTTACTAAATGTTTCAGTATTGAATATGAAAAATATACCCGACATAAAGTGGGACATACATGTACACCCTCACATACTAGCGACAGGTAGGGGTTACGTTAAACAGTTGTCACATTAAAATTTAATTTCTTTAATGTTTCAGGACGAATGGCGCGGAAAACTTCTGATGTTTTTCCTGGACCTACTTGTATCCAATTCGGTGGACAAAACGTCGCACACTTCACTTTCAGCCTACCAGATACTGTTGTTAGAAGAATGGAGGCAATGTCGAGTGTAGGACCATGTCCGCATATCACTGTGAACATATCACCACAGATCTACATCATCGGCAATCTGCCGCAGCCAGTCCTTTCGGGAGACCCGTCAGCTGTGCAGCGTGTTAGATTGTGTCGTAAGTGATCAATGAGAATAACGTGTGAAAACAAATCTCCTTACCCACTGCAAAATCTTTCAACGTTTCCAACGCTTCCTTAATCTATGATGAGTGTTTTGGTTTAAAAGTACAACTATAAGCTCCCTCTAAATATCTATTGAATTGCCACGGATGTACACTAAGAGTGCTAGACTGTCGATGTACGTTACAAACTGAACATTCACGAACGCCTTAACTTTCCAAATATCATTCTCCGTTGTTTTTTGCCTTGTTAACCTCAATTATTGTTTTATGTCTTGTGTAGTCTTGAATGTGGATTTTGAAAGATGTACCCAGTATCAAAGGCTAAAGTGATGAAAACCTATTTTCATAAATCTGATTTGATTTTGGACGATCAATGATATCATTCTGTGTAACAGAAGTTGTGTAATCGATTTCAGGTGATAATGGACAGTCGAAAAGTCCTCATTTTCTTAAAGATACCCATACGAATTATTCTTGCACAATGTTTGATTCTATGTTTTCAATAATAAAAGTGTTTGTAATTGACCGACCTATAAAAGTAAATGTACCACGAAAGGTTGTTATTACTTGCCGTAAATGGTGCGTAATTTCAAATAGTATTTATAATTCATGTGTCTGGAATGTACATATGATGAACATTTTCAAGTTAATTGTTTAACCTCTAGACTCCATTGCAAATATTGTGATATTAGCTGTTTTCTTATTCAGCTATTTGGCTGATGTGTCTATTATCACATATATACTGTATGTCAACTATCTTCTATACGTCAGGTGTGTGCTGTATGTCAGATGTGTTCTGTATATAAGATTGTTCTGTACATCAGATGTGTTCTTTATGTCAGAATTGTTCTTTGTGTCAGATGTGTTCTGTATGTCAGATGTGTTCTGTACATCAGATGTGTTCGGGATGTCAGATGTGATCTGTACGTCAGGTGTGTTCTGTATGTCAGATGTGTTTTTTACGTCAGGTGTGTAAGTACGTCAGGTGTCTTCTGTACATCAGATGTGTTCTGTACATCACATGTGTTCTGGATGTCAGATGTGATCTGTACGTCAGGTGTGTTCTGTATGTCAGATGTGTTCTGTACGTCAGGTTTGTAAGTACGTCAGGTGTGTTCTGTATGCTAGGTGTGATCTGTACGTCAGATGTGTTCTGTATGTCAGATGTGTTCTGTACGTCAGGTTTGTAAGTATGTCAGATGTGTTCTGTATGTCAGGTGAGTTCTGTACATCAGATGTGTTCTATACGTCAGGTGTGTGCTGTATAACAGATGTGTTCTGTACATCAGATGTGTTCTTGATGTCAGATGTGATCTGTACGTCAGGTGTGTTCTCTATTACAGGTGTGATCTGTACGTCAGGTGTGTTCTGTATGCCAAGTGTGTTCTGGATGTCAGGTGTGATCTGTACGTCAGGTGTGTTCTGTATGTCACATGTGTTCTGTACGTCAGGTTTGTAAGTACATCAGGTGTGTTCTGTATGCCAGGTGTGATCTGTACGTCAGGTGCGTTCTGTATGTCAGATGTGTTCTGTACATCAGATGTGTTCTGTATGTCAGTTGTGTTCTGTACATCAGATGTGTTCTGTACAAATTGTGATTGTCATCACTCAGTTATAGAAGATTTTGTAAACAATATTAGTAAACATAGTGTAATTGAACAAGAAAATTAGTTTAAGTAGAGACAAGAGTCCACTAGATACTATGATATTGTGTTTTGAAGTTATTGGTTAATGTTTGTTTTTGCTTCGATCTCGATCCGCACTGCCTCGACTCTCGACTAGCATTTTTGTTCAAAGAACTATTTATTTGTTGACATGTTTTGACAATATTTTCATTTTGATACCATTTGCCTTTGAATTATTGTAAGCTTTTCACTTATCATTACAATTTCCATTTCTGTTAGAATTTCACTTACTGTTATAAAAAATTGATTAGCGCTCCTGTCAATGAAACATGTAACTGATTGTTACCATTTGTATTATTGTTACTATTTCACAGTACTATGTAATCAGTTATCATATCATTACACTTATCATAGCTTATCATTCATTTTCTCCTTTAAAATATCATAAGCATTTAAATTATTTTCAAAAATATATTGAATTCAGTGAAATTTAATTCCATGAGAGCTTTCCTCTCCACGCAGTCTGACAGCAGCCCCAATAGTGTAATGGTTTATTAATACAGTTATAAACAGCACCATGACTTTGTTTCTTAAATAGGCAAACCGTGTTGTTTTGCTTGGTATTTTTTTACCATTTACTTATTATACTGTGATGTTTATTGTATCATTACAACAACAAATTTTTTTTGTAAAATTATGTAAGACTTCATTTATGCATGAACCATTTACACCAATTTTTGTTTTTTTTAAAGGTTACTTTTGCAGAGAATGTGCCAAAGACATTGCAATTGTTTTACTTATTAAAAATGTTATGCAATAAATGTATTTTAATTATATAGGCTACAATTCGTTTTATATTTCTCTGGAAAGAAGACTATAAGCTGAAAGGATATAAGAGATAATCGCAAATGTAAACAAATGTTACATTGTTGATAATTGGACATAAGCCTCGGAAAACTAGACGATGTTTTCTGTAGAGATAGGTTAATCCTACATATATGTATATGAATGAAGTCGAATAGTCATCTCGAACTAGACTATATTGTTTATAATTACTTCGCGATCACAAGAATAGAACAATCACAGCCAACCTTCACAAGTATCAATCTATAAGCTTGTGGAACTTTCACAGCAAATATTCTATGTATGGTTCAAGAAAGTAGAATAATATGTAACTATTAAACAGGAAGCTGGCAATCAGCCGAAAAGCGTATTTTGCTTATCTGAACACACAATTGAATTATTAAAGGGCCATAGAGTATTTTGTTGGAGTCACACTGTCATAGCTATATAAAGGATGTTATTTTATCGAGACGTTGTGGTTTGTTCTGAAAATCAGCATCTAATTGCTTATAAATTTAGGATGTTGACAATACACAGGGTAAAGCCTTGATTGTGATCGAAAACCAATTACTCAAACGTAATGTTTGAAACTTAAATACAGAAGACACAAAGACAAATATTCTTTGGTAGTGTGGCCTTATAAACTAATATAAATGTGAACTGGACTTCCTGACATTTACAAGGCCCTTTTCATAAATTTTTGAAGTTAAGAAAAATATAATAATTTGGGCATTTTAGCGATAAAGATGCAACTTTAGAGGGGCTATTTGAACTTAATTAAGGACAAAGGTTATTTTTGGCTCCTTATTTCAGCCAAAAAAACTTCATCAAACATACTCTTAGTCACTTTTGAGAAAAATAATCCAGACAACTCTCATTTCAAATAATTCAATGAACGACGGATGACGACTATTCGGTGAGTCAAATGAGTCAAAAATACTTCTTTACCAAATTTGAAGGTTTACATGTAATTGGTAGGTACAAGAGCTTGGTCCGAAGTTAACTATGTGTATGAATCACAAGTCTCCGTTCATGGAACCATGTGGATAATATATTAAATTTTTTAAATAGATTCTTCATCTGGAGCATTAAGAGCAATAGCATCTACATATATCAAGGAGAGCATGGGTTCTTCCTATTGTATCCCACATTGGAATTGATTTATTTCTCTCTGCAAGGCCATTCACATCAACTGAAAATACTGTAGGAGACATCTTACAGCAAATGGAGAAGTATAAAATCTATCAATTCCAACTTGACACTTGACGTCATGATGAATATTCAGAAAATAACTCAGTATTTTGCATGAATTTAGTTTAACAATTTTTATCACCTTAATTATACAATAACTATGTTCAGTTGACCTAATTATACAATAACTATGTTC
Organism: Phorcus lineatus; assembly: GCA_921293015.1. Taxonomy (NCBI): domain Eukaryota; kingdom Metazoa; phylum Mollusca; class Gastropoda; order Trochida; family Trochidae; genus Phorcus; species Phorcus lineatus. The sequence goes on from OV121087.1 coordinate 51,594,386, forward strand.
AGTTGACTTAATTATACAATAACTATGTTCAGTTGACTTAATTATACAATAACTATGTTCAGTTGACTTAATTATACAATAACTATGTTCAGTTGACTCTATCAAAGGCAAGTTAAAGCGTACAAAGCACTGAGTTCCAGGCGTTCTTCCAGGTATTATACTCATTCCTTGCTGAATGAGTTATTCTCGGCTTTTGGGGTTTTTAGTTGGATTTAAGCCAATGTCTGTGTTTTAGATTAACTTACTTAAAGCACTTTTCGTGATTTGTTTTTGTTTCATCTTTGCATGACTCTGAATCAATGGAATTTTGATAATAAATGAATAGCTTTACAGTGTCCTCATTTTAATACACATATCACCCATGAGCGCCTGCGCATATCGCTCCGCCCACCTCGTCTGTCCAGGATTACTGTTGTGGATCTACTGGAAGGTAAAAGGCGAAAGAAACAGGACAGGTTATTGTGATTTTTGAATAATGAATTAACTATAATAGCACAGTTTAATGTTGTGGGTATGATACTATCATAGCACAGTTTAATGTTGTGGGTATGATACTATCATAGCACAGTTTAATGTTGTGGGTATGATACTATCGTAGCACAGTTTAATGTTGTGGGTATGATACTATCGTAGCACAGTTTAATGTTGTGGGTATAATACTATCATAGCACAGTTTAATGTTGTGGGTATGATACTATCATAGCACAGTTTAATGTTGTGGGTATAATACTATCATAGCACAGTTTAATGTTGTGGGTATGATACTATCATAGCACAGTTATTGATTTGAGTATTAGAATATCCTTGCAAAATGACATGAATTCAATATAATATGAATAAAATCAATTTACACCTTCAAAACTAAAGTCTGACTATTCAAGTTCATTAGTTTTTAACAATAAACAATAAACCCTTTGAAAGCAAATGTGCAATATATATCCGCGGGTCGCCGTGACCTGGCCTCCAACCTGGGAATATCCACGGCCATGATAGCTTGATACATATTTGAGCTGCCTGTATGAAAGCCCTCGCATTTTCGCTATGATTAGCTGTGTTAACGTAAAGCTGCTAAATGTTTGTTTCAATTCAATCCAAAATTATTTCGTGCTAATATGATATACTCTGTGTTCCTGAAAGATTGACCTTTTCTATATTGCTGAATAGGGTTGTAACGAGTTGAATATTTTCCTTCTGGTTTGAATATGGAACGCATGTGTTGAATGGGGAACGCTTGAGCTTCTAACTATTCTAAAGTATGAATACGGCAGCTACAAGTTGAATCTCGGCAGATGTACAACAATCTAGTCCAGTCTGACATTATGACGCTATGAGTCAAGTTGGGACTCATGTGCTTATACTTACTTTGCATGCAGTCAGTGTGAGGGATACATAAGTCGAGTGGGCTACGAGCAAGATAGGCGAAAGTTAGAATGCTTGGATAACAATATAATGACAATATACCTTATATTAACAAATTACCCTAACCTAACCCAAAATAATAACAATATGAATATGCACCCTGTAAAAAGACTTTACAATAAAGTCGTTGGACAATGTCAATCTTGAATCCTAACACATTCGATAAGAACTTCGAGACTTGCGTCCAATCAAACGCTTTTATCATCTTTGCCTATTACATCCACTTTAAATAATGTACGATAGGGTCTCTGAAATTTCAACTAGCCAACGCATATAGGATGCAAATTATTCCGTATTGAGCAAGTTCCAACTTCTTGGGATTGATAATAAATCTTTGGCATCCAAACACGTAGGTAGGACATAGAAGACCTGGACACTCTATATGACCCGAGAACTGAACATGCATAACCTACTTTACGGGTATAATATATGCTGTATCTATTAAAGAATGTCTAAATCCCAAATCTCTATGAATATTTCTGACAAAATGCATTTAAATATTTAAACGATAATCATACGGAGAGTATTCAACGTATAACACATCAAAATCTCTACTATATGAAACTGAATCGAAAGTGAAGTGATAACGGATATGTGATACCTGGTATGGTCTGGTTGTCATGTTACTTTTCCGGGTTTTGTAATATAACGGAAGAGAACAACTATATGTATCTGCGCATGAGCAGGATGATGAGAGCATTATGGAATAAAGCGGGAGCGATGAAACGCTATGCTGACTGAATGTTGTTTTTGGCATGCGAAATGAGCAATGCGAAGTTGCATGGTTTTGATACGTCTTGCGACACGACATATTGGCGACGAGGAAAGTTGGAAACAATGAGTACTGTGAAGATAGGAGACATTGGACATCTTCAGAGTTTCGACTGCAGCGACACATCGAGTTTGGGACCACGTTGGCGAAGATGGCTGCGCGCATTCGAGTTGTACGCGGAAGGACGAGGAATCAAGAACGTGGAACAACGGAAGGCTTTACTTCTTCATACAGCGGGCATGCAAGTTCAAGATATATTCGTCACTCTCACGTTAGCTGGAACGGCTGAAAGCAATGCCTACGAAAGGACTGTATCTACTTTGAATGGATATTTCTTGCCAAGAATGAATGTGCCCTTCGAGAGACACGTGTTCCGGTCAATGTCACAGTTGAGTAATGAAACTGTTGTTCAGTTTATAACACGTTTGAGGCAGCAAGCCGAAAGTTGTGAATTCGGAGATATTGGTCAAGTTGATGAAAGAATCAGGGATCAGGTTATTGAAAAGTGTATTTCTCAAAACTTGAGGAGGAAATTGTTGGAAAAAAGTGGTTTAACTTTGAGCGATTTGATAGAGACTGCACAAGTGTTTGAGGATTCTGATATACAGGCAAGGTCGTATGCAGGGAATTGCTCAAGTGAAATTAATGTAATGGAAATTAAACATTCAGGGAGTCATTATCAAGGGAGAAATTCCGGGAAAAGGGAAGTGACGTGTTATCGGTGTGGAAGGACTGGTCACATGGCGAGGGATAGTCAGTGTCCAGCTAGAGGAAAGACATGTCGTCGGTGTAGAACTGTGGGACATTTTGAGAAAGTTTGCAAAACTAGGATGGTACGGAAACCCAGAAGAGGTAAGCAGAACAAAGATTCAGTTAGACAAGTCTCACAAGAGTCACAGAAAGTTGAAGATAATGACAATGATTATGCATTTGTGGTTAATGATGGCAATTTGCATGATGGACGAATCAAGGTTGAAGTAGGACAGGTAAATGTGTCCATGCTAATAGACTCAGGTTCTTCATGCAACATTATTGGATTGTCTACATGGGAAGAAATGAAAACAAAGAACATTGTTTGTGAATCTAGGAATGAAACTAAACCAGTATTTCCCTATGGTGTTGACACTCCACTGCCAGTTGCAGGAATATTTACTGCTGATGTAAGAACTGGTGAAGAAACATTAAAGAAAGTGGAATTTGTTGTCATGAAGACTAATGGCCCTTCACTTCTTGGAAGACAGACTTCTCAGAAGCTTGGTGTGTTGAAACTTGGATTAAACATAAACGCAGTACAGGGTAATCGTGACTTTGTGGAAGAATTTCCGGAATGCTTTAAAGGTTTTGGGAAGTTGAAGGATTATCAATTGAACATTCCCATTGACAAGTCGGTTCAACCAGTTATTCAAAATTTGAGGAGTGTTCCATATCACCTCAGAGAGATGTTAGCAGAGAAGTTAGAGGAACTTGAGAAAATGGATATAATCGAGAAGGTTGATGAACCAAGTGAATGGGTCTCGCCCATTGTTATTGTTCCCAAACCAGGAAAGGACATTCGCATATGTGTGGATATGAGAGTTGCAAATCAAGCAGTTATGAGAGTAAGGCATCCGATGCCAAAAATAGACGATGTCTTACAAGATCTCAACAAGAGTACAGTTTTCAGTAAATTGGATATCAAATGGGCATATCATCAAATTGAGTTGGCACCCGAGTCTCGCCATATTACAACATTCTGTACACATCAGGGATTATACCGTTACAAGAGACTCATGTTCGGAGTTTCATGTGCACCAGAACTGTATCAGAAGATATTGCAACAGATCCTGCAGAGATGCGAGGGGGTTCACAATATAATGGACGACATTATTGTACATGCTACCAGTGTAGAGGAGCATGACAAAAGGATGACTCATGTTCTTCAAGTGCTCAGAGACAAGGGACTGACTTTAAACCCAATAAAGTGCCAGTTCAGAATGAAAAATCTACAGTTTCTTGGTCATGTGTTGTCAGAGCAAGGTTTGAGCCCAGCAGAGTCCAAGGTGTCTGCCGTCAAAGAAGCCAGAGCACCTACTAGCGCCCAAGAAGTCAGGAGTTTTCTCGGCTTAGTAAACTTCAATGGGAGATTCATTGAGAACTTAGCTACACTCTCTGAACCTTTACGCAAACTCACCCGGAAGAATGTTACCTTTGAGTGGGGAAGTGAGCAGCAAAATGCCTTTGACTTGTTGAAAAAACGCTTATCCAGTGCAGAAGTACTTGCATATTTTGACAAAAACTCTCCAACCCAGGTTATTACAGATGCAAGCCAACAGCAAAATGGTGTACACCGTGTCATATGTTACGCCAGCAAAAGTTTGACTGATGTAGAGAAGCGTTATTCCCAAACTGAGAAGGAAGCTCTAGCCTCGGTGTGGTCATGTGAACGTTTTCACTGTTACCTGTATGGGGCCCATTTCGAGCTGGTAACAGACCACAAACCACTGCAGTTCATATATGCGACGCGTTCTAGACCATGTGCCAGAATTGAACGGTGGGTGTTGCGCATGCAAGGGTGCGACTATACAGTCAAGTACATCAAAGGAGAGAACAACATTGCTGACTGCCTCTCAAGACTCTTGAATCCAAGAAGTCCAAATTGTAATGCAACAGGATCAGTGGAAGCTGAGGAATATGTGAGATTCGTCGCTTTGGAATCTACGCCATCAGCGCTGACAACCAAAGATGTAGAAAAAGCCTCTGAATCAGACCAGGAACTGAAGGAGATAAGAAACTGTTTATTGGCTGGAAGGTGGCATGAGATGAAGAATGTCAAGTACCTCCCAGTACGGCAGGAACTATCAGCAATTGGTAAGATTGTCATACGAGGGACAAGACTTGTGATTCCTGTGAGTCTTCGAGAAAAAGTGTTATGTTTGGCTCATGAGGGTCACCCAGGAGTGGTCAAAATGAAACAAAGGTTGAGGTCAAAAGTATGGTGGCCAGGAATAGATGCTCAAACAGAAGCATATTGTAAATCTTGTCATGGATGTCAAGTTGTATCAAACCCAAATTCTCCCCCTCTGATGTTTCCTACAGCTTTACCATCATTGCCATGGCAACATGGGGCAACTGACCTACTTTGACCATTGCCATCAGGTGATAGTATACTGGTGCTCGTGGACTATTACAGCAGGTTTTTTGAGGTATACACACTGAAGACAACGTCCACTAGTGCTATCATAGACTGTATGACAAAGGCATTTCTTACTCATGGCCTACCCTGTTCCTTGAAGACTGATAATGGGCCACAATTTACTAGTGAAAGTTTTGAGGACTTCATGCAACATCAAGGTATAGTACACAACACTTCAACGCCGTATTGGCCACAGGCGAATGGGGAGGTCGAACGACAAAACAGGTCACTACTCAAAATATTGAGGATTGCCCAAGTCGAAGGAAAAGATTGGAGAAAGGAGTTGCAGCATTTCCTTACTATGTACAGAAGCACTCCACATTCATCAACTGGAAAGTCTCCAGCCGAGATGCTTTTTGGACGACGGATCAGAACAAAATTACCAGAACTGACCAATTTTGGGATGGATGACTTCAGTGTCAGAGACCGTGACACTGAACAAAAGATGAAAGGGAAAGATTATGCAGACCAGAAACGTCATGCTCAGCAATCTTCAATTGTGTGTGGTGATAAAGTTATTGTGAGACAAGCGAGGGATAACAAGTTGGCAAGCAACTTCAATCCCAAACCATGTAGGGTTGTGAGCCGGTTTGGTAATTCAGTCGAGATAGAGGCTGATACAGGTGGTGTGTATAGGCGACATATTTCGCATGTGAAAAAGTATGTAACAAAACTTGGTGATAATACAGGGTCAAATCAGTGTGCTGATGTATCTGATAACCAGAATGTGCCAAATACAAGTGTATCTGACAAACCCGAGATGTCTGATCCTGTCAGTGATCCAAGTGCAGTATCCGAGAGACCTCAACGAAACAGAGACATTCCTAAAAGATTTAAAGACTATGTGTTAGGGTATATTTATGGACTCTGAAAGAGTGTTCAGTATAGTCTCAGAGGAATAACTCTTTTGAAACAAGTGAAGCCGAAATTTTGAGTTAATTTACTTGAAGTATATATGTTTTGATAAGACATGTGAAAAGATGTTTATTTTCTAATATGATTTGAAGTTCAGGTTAAATATATCTTTAATTTAAAGTGGGTGTATTTTTGGTACGATTAAGTGTAATTGAAAATATCATTTTTAGTTGCAATATTCCTATTATGTTTGCTCTATAAGAAATAATGTTTTTCATGTTAACTGTTTATTTCTGAAAAAAAAGGAGGGATGTAGTGTTTGCTACATAACAGTCTACCTGGTATGGTCCGGTTGTCATGTTACTTTTCCGGGTTTTGTAATATAACGGAAGAGAACAACTATATGTATCTGCGCATGAGCAGAATGGTGAGAGCATTATGGAATAAAGCGGGAGCGATGAAACGCTATGCTGACTGAATGTTGTTTTTGGCATGCGAAATGAGCAATGCGAAGTTGCATGGTTTTGATACGTCTTGCGACACGACACTATGCATAATATTTACATATCACATTTACATTATGTATTACTGTTAAAGTAAGCAATATAAAACAAAAAATACTGACAATAAATATCTTAACGTCTTTGAAATATAATAGTGAACAGTTAATGGTATAATAGCTTGCAGGTATAGGTAAATGAATGATAAAGCTGAGGACCCTTGTTGTGGGACGACCATTGTTTATTCTTTGTTGTGGGGGAACCTCAAGGTACTTGGTTGTCGCAATTTAACCCCAATCTTTCTCCAAATTAATAAAAAAAATAATGCAATGTGTTTCAACTATTTCTGTGAATTTTGTGTGAAAGTACGTAGGTATGCTTTTCAAACGTGAAGACAAAGAAGTACTCATTTTGACCGATTATAATTGAGGGTTACAATCAAGATGATATTTAGTGACTTTTGACGTAGATCAGACAGTGGTGGAGTACTTTCTGCTGTGACAGATAAGCAAGTTACATGATAAGCTTGGTGGATTTGGTTACGTGATCACGTTTAACGAAGACTTCATTGAGAGTTTACAAAATATGTTTAATGGCAAATAATTCAAGCTCGCAAATAGTTCGTTCATCGCTAACATACTGCTTAGGTACAAACTTATGATTGATTTTATCAACACACCATGGATAAACACTGGCTATTCGTTTCTTTTGCTTCAAGATCTAATACGTGTACATCACTTTGAACCTCTTTGGTGTTTCTGTTATTAGATTACAAATATAATCTATGTCTGTTTACTTGAACCTTGATCGGTGTTGTCAACTGAATCGTACAACAGAAAGTGACACCACCATCTGAGCTGATTAGATCGGCGCACACCGACCCTGTTGACATTAACGTTATCTTGGCTGGCTTGCATGCAGGAACACATGCAGGTTCAAGCAAACCGGGCTGACCAAAGTTCAAAACGATAACACCAGGTCCAATGCAAACTGAAATTCATTAACTTCAGGAATAACATTACCATTATCAGAACCAATAACATCATCGTTATCGTCGTCGGCGTTGTCCTCTTCCTCTTCCTCATCCTCATCATAAAAACCCAGAGTCTTCGGTATGTTTAATTGAAATAAACATGTTACGAATGAGGCCAACTTACCCCGAAATGCATAACTCGTGCAAGTATGTTTATTACCGGCTAATTTAAGCTTTTCTTCCCAATTCTTAATTTTCAGCGCAGTGACCTAAAAAAATAGATCAATATCCTCGGGATTTCTGTTAGAATGATCAAATACAGCTGCCGAAAGCCGGTGAACTGGTGCTTAAAGTTTGAGAAAATGAAGCAAAGCTCAGATTAGCCAGTGCTCGAGACGAGTTTTGCCTTTATGCGGAAAAGGGTGTGAACATGTGAATAAGGTTCAATAGCGAAACCATAGTCACAGGGTTTAAGATTTGGGACAAAGTCCTAGTAAGCAATGGTTTATGCTAATAAATTAAATTTTCAAAAGACCAGCCAGACAGGAGGCACCCAAAAGCGTATGCTGGAGCACTGGCACAGGACCACACGAACGTCATTCTGTGTAAATAATGGGGTTGCCACAGTTTTAACATGTGATTGATAAGTTTAATACACACGCCTGAATGGCAAATGGAATGGCAAATGCAACTCATGCGACGGAAAGGATGAACTCCAATAACAATATTCTTCCTCGCTGCGCCTTATGTAGTTTTGCGATGTATAGTATTCGGAAACTTATGTTCGCAAAAAAAAAAACGTACGCCAATGAATATTAAAGTGTAAAGAACTCGTACTAGTTTCTTTTCACATTTTAATCATATGGTTTACCATACTGACAAAAATACGTGACCTTTGCATTCATCTTAATGTTACTGCGAGAAATTGAAAGTTCAAACCTAATAGTTATTAACATTAATTATTTGTCACAGTGCATTCTCTCCACACAGAGGTAGCTCTGTCATTCATTCCTATACAATACAACCTCTGTTGTAAAACGAGTTCTTCTCGATCTTCCGACAGGTTTCCCTGGCGGTTAAATATTGCAACAAACACTACCTTACAATGAAAACATCGCATGCACGGATAACATATTTGTCGTAACAAAGGAGCATACAAAGATGCGTTAGGGGCAAATGTACCGTGTCAAAGTGAAAGATGCATGTTACAATTAAGAGAAAAAGCATACGGAAATATCTAAGGCGTTTTGAATTATATTTTTGAAATGGCGTCGCTTATTGCACAACTAACTTTTATTGCATCCTATCAGATTTTTGCATTTCTAGATCATGAAGCGCTCCTGTTATGGTTGTATAGGAATTTATGACGGAGCTACCTCTGTTGGAAGAGAAGCGAAGCTTCGAATATTTTCAATTTTCTAATCTTAAAAGTCTGTATGTAAGGACGATATCTCACGAACAGTTAATTGGATGCTCCCCAGAGAAACTTGATAATTGCATTTAAGTTTGATTTTTTGCTTGAAGCAATATAAACAATTTAAGATGTTGATCTACGCTACACAGATTACAAATCTCGCAAGGCGTAGTTATAATTAGCAAATCAGCGACTTTGCCCCACATGCTTTGGTTATTGTTATTACTGTTTCGCGACATGATGTGTAATCTGCGAGCATTTCCTACAATTGGTTTGTCTTTATGTTTCCATCAATTACTCATGATCAAACGTTTATTTAAATATTGCCTTGTTCCAACTGTTGGTCTAAAAAGGTTAAAACAATTATATAACTTAACCTTCAGCAAAGCAATCCCGACACGCTACTATGTAATGCGAGTTAGCTTGTAATTGCTATGTTTTGAAACAGTTAAGTTGAACAAACGTATTCTTTTTATGTTTGTTTCTCTCTCAAACTTGAGGACCAAAACTGAAAATAAGAGTTATGTAAGTGCAACAGGAAGAACACTAATATCTATAAGTAAATCCACTTAGAGATGTGCATTGTGATTGGTCGAAGAAATCTGCTGCAGTCCAATCAGACACAGAGGTCTTATGATATTTATATTATCTGTAATGTAGTGGGGTAAAAACTATTAACTAATTTTAATAACATTGTTTGAAAAATAATAAAATTAAAAATGTCTATGTGTCCAAGAGGTATGCTTCCCCTTTTTACAAACACATGTGTATGGTGATGGTGTTATTTAGTCAACAGAGGAAACAAAGCTATTCAAACCCAAATATGTTTACGTTAGCAAGCAATTAATGAATTTGTGTGTCGACCCTGTCGTCTTTTAAAAAAAGCCAACAATAATAATAACAGCACCGTTTTATGGCGCTCATATTAAAATATACATGTTTTTATAACAGCTTATCAGCTGTTCCCTGAACCGTTGATCCAGTAGCTATTCGTGTAGGCAGACATTGAGCTTGTCGCTGACAGCACTGTTTAACGATGTATCAGTCAGCTGCACGTAACTGGGTTATCTCCTACACCTGACTGCCACATGATCAGGTGATGTCTGGTATAAAAGTAATGTTACTGAACTAGTAGAAATTAGTCATTTCGGTCTTAAGAAAGGTAAGAGGTTTATCTAAGCATTGTTCAACTTTGTTATTTTACTTTCACGATCACCGCTTTAATGGAAGTCATATTATTCCCTACATGATTGTTTCCTTGTGGTTCTGTCTTTGAACCCAAAACATCACTTTATGAAATTTGATATCTTTATCTCAGTTTGTGTCTCTCCCAGGCACACTAGTCTCTCCTTCCGTCTCCATTTCCCTGTTTCCGTTTCTTTCCATTTGTCTTTGTCTCTGTCTGTCTATATATGTATTGGTCTGACTCCGCGCGTCTGCATGTCGTCTGTCTCTGCGGGTCTGTGTGGATCTGTCTGTTTCTGTATGTCTGTCTGTCTGTATATATGTATCTATCTTTCGGTGTCGTATTTTTCTATGTCACTCTCTCTGTCTTTGTCTCTCTGTCTCCCTGTGTCTCTGCCTGTCTGTCTGTCTGTCTGTCTGTCTCTCTCTGTCTCTCTCTCTCTCTCTCTCTCTCTCTCTCTCTCTCTCTCTCTCTCTCTCTCTCTCTCTCTCTTTATTTCTCTCTCAGTCAGTGAAAAATATGTTTCTTTCTGTGCTGCAGGACAATATGGCTGACAACGGGTCACACGTAACGGGAATACAGATTGGTAACAACAACAGTCTGGTAGTACCGATAAACATAGGCGGGGAGATGTCGAGGAGGCAAACCGATGGAGCAGATGGAAGTCACCTATCACTCTTGATGAGAGACGGCCTTGTATCATCTGTTGTGTCAAGTAACAGTGGTCTTCCCCTGCAGATTGTCATCAATGTCTACGTGGTGAACTCCAAGCAGCCGGTCCTTTCAGAAGACATGCCTGCCAGTCGCGTCATAGTCCCGGGTATTTACCTTTTCTAGAGGAATCCATCTATCTTATCAACTTTTCCGATAAACCAATGTATAAAATTCAAAATCGCTAAGATATCACATAAATCAATTATGAATTTTAAAGTTACATTTTCTTTAATACTTAGCGTTAATGGTATAAATTGTTGTTTTTCTGCAAATGTGTTGTTTTTAAGAATGATTATCATATTACTAGACAAATTCTTATGGATAACAACTTCTTAATTTGATATCTCACGACGTTTCTGGGCTACTTCTTGCCCCTTCTTCAGGTGAATGGGGAATATGATTATCATATTGCTAAACAATGGTAGGAAGAAAGATGTATACATAATTTTAAAACTTTCTCGCGATAGAATAAATTCAAAACTTCGCAAACAGTTTACAAAAGGACTTACTTTCTTGATTATGTAGTTTGTATGGGTATCCAAGCAAAAGTTATTTTAAGAGTCAAGCCAACGTGCTTATGGTTAAATGATTGGATATGTTCCACTTCTTTAAATGTTTCTGCTAAAATTGATTGGTGCATTTTTCGAGATAACACGAAACAATAATTTCTTGATACACTTTATGATAACAAATATTTATTGTTCAAACAGTTTACAGCCGTGTTGGGTTCGTCAATTATGGCTTAAAAAAGGAAGTGGCTTCTGCAAAACGTCTTATATTACTGTCAATATTATCTATCTTGTAATCAAAATGTAGTAGAAGATGTTTTACATTTTTTATTTGTCTGCCCGTATTATGATTTAATGAGAAGTAAATATATACCACTCAGATTTTCTGATAACCCAACATTTTATTCCTACAATGTACTTTAAATGTAGCAAAATATGTTAAGCATTGCCTATCTTTTCGCAAGACGTAGTATTTGTCACTTTGTATAAATGTTTGTGTTTCAAATGCTTTGTACATGGGCCGATGGCCTAAAAAACGAATAAACTATTATTATTATTACAGTTCGATCTAAATAATGCATTTTCAGAAAAAGAGGTTCTTAAACGGAACCTGAAACGTAAACTTGAGCCACAATTATTTACATTAAAAAATTCTTCTGAACTGCGCCGCATGTAAAAGTAGACCGTGTTTAAAGAAATATAAGTTGATCTCACGACAACAAACATAACTGTTTCAAGTTGCAAGACAAAGCGTTTGAATTGTGAAAAGCAGTTTTAGATCGGACGTACCATGATTGTTTTAGCTATGCGAATCCATTATCCTACGTAAAATAATGAAAGGGTGTTCACACTAAAATGGCTACCAGTGGTTTTTGGTTGCTACTTAATTATTCTTTATCTATTAATAACTTCTTTTAAGGATGATCGGGTTGCTTAATGAGATATGTTGACCCTCTCAAGATATTACTTTAGTACTAAGAAGTGTTTAGTGGAGAAAACTTGAAGAAATAAATCTTTAAAAGAAATCGCTCATGCCACTTTCAAAACTTTGTAACGAATTGGTTTGGTATCGTCCGAAATTATAGAAATGTTAAACGTTAACGTTGGAATAGTTTCATTTGTCGAGAATTTCACAAACGACATTTGTTGACGGTGTGATACTAAATATCACAATGGAAACATCCAACGTATAGTTTCACGGTGGTCTTTTAACCAGGGTGACTTTTATATTTTGTTTTGCAACTGTCAACGAACATGTGAAAATAATTTGCATTTTTAGATCGTCGAGACGTGTGTAGGATGAACCGGAAGCGGACACGCTCGGCAGCAGAAGTTGGCGACGCAGTAGTTCCTTGCAAGAAAGCAAGACACTAAATCACTTATTTGAACACTATATTACTGCAAAAGCAATTTGAGTGGGGGTATTTACATATTCCAGTATGGAATACTTTGTAGGCTATAATAGCCAAGTTATGTGATGACCATAGGTATGTTTATAAAGATAAGATTTTGTGATTGTAAGGCGTTACATTGCTATTCCATTTATGTATATTGACTTTTTAAACAATGTGCTCTTTAAGTTATGTCACATGTATATAACACTATATACGAAGACTACAGTAGCCAATCCTGTTTGTTCTATTCAATCTCATTCTTACTTTGTGTGTTATCTGTGTTCGATATTCCAAAGTATATATATGAGTTACTTTGACAAAACTATTCTTAAGTTCTTTTAAGAACAGTTGAAATAATCATTTCATTATTGTAATTAATGACTTAGTTTTGTACGAGTTTCTGCCTCGTGTTGTGTTCTGAATGTGTCTAAGATATAATGACCATATTCCGGTTTATAGAGTACTCTATAGGCTGTATTAGGAAATTTCCATTATGATGAACATATTAATGTTTCAAGATAACTCTGTAGGCTATATTAGTCACTGTTATGTTTGATGAATATATTCAAGTTTAAAGATAACTCTGTAGGCTATATTAGCCATTGTTATATATGATGAACATATTCAAGTTTCAAGATTACTTTTGAGGGTATATGAGCTATTGTAATATATGATGAACATATTCAAGTTTCAAGAACACTCTGTAGGCTATATTAGCCATTGTTATATATGATGAACATATTCAAGTTTCAAGATCACTCTGTAGGCTATATTAGCCACTGTTATGTTTGATGAATATATTCAAGTTTAAAGATAACTCTGTAGGCTATATTAGCCATTGTTATATATGATGAACATATTCAAGTTTCAAGATCACTCTGTAGGCTATATTAGCAACTGTTATGTTTGATGAATATATTCAAGTTTAAAGACAACTCTGTAGGCTATATTAGCCATTGTTGTATATGATGAACATATTTAAGTTTCAAGATTACTTTTGAGGGTATATGAGCTATTGTAATATATGATGAACATATTCTTGTTTAAAGATATCTCTGTAGGCTATATTAGCCATTGTTGTATATGATGAACATATTCAAGTTTTTAGATTAGTTTTTAGGCTATATTAGCCATTGTTACGTTTGATGAATATATTCAAGTTTAAAAATAACTCTGTAGGCTATATTAGCCAATGTTGTATATGATGAACATATTCAAGTTTCAAGATTACTTTTGAGGGTATATGAGCTATTGTAATATATGATGAACATATTCTTGTTTAAAGATATCTCCGTAGGCTATATTAGCCATTGTTGTATATGATGAACATATTCAAGTTTTTAGATGATGAACATATTCAAGTTTCAAAATTGCTCTGTAGGCTGTATTAGCAACTGTTTTGTTTGATGAATATATTCAAGTTTCAAGATAACTCTGTAGGCTATGTTAGCCAATTTTATATATGATGATTATATTCAAGTTTAAAGAATACTCTGTAGGCTATATTAGCCAATTTTGTGAGTGTTGCGCAACAACCGTGTTATGGGTTGATATTTGTGAGACATCCTGTGCGATGTTTCCAAGCAAACATTCATTGCGTGAACGCTCTTTTTATCAGAGTACTCTATGCTAATCAAATATAATGCCTGTTGATATGTTGATAAACACTAGATATGTTTTGTTTGTCGCATTCATGTAGCTGCAGATGCTACCCAATGGACCTTTCGGTATTCCCCGCTAGAGTGTCAGAACGTTCAAGTCCTGTGTTACCGGGTTCACGCTACCCCCACTCAAATTGCTTTTGCAGTAATATATTGTTCATTTCATCCAGCCTAATTTTGATACGTAAAACCAAATTTTCTTGCGATTCATCGTTTTTCTAATTCATTGTTAATATGCTATTCCAGTTCTTGTCAAAAATCAATAAATAAAGTCATCATTGTCATATGCTGGTGACCTCAATTAATTGTGTTGATCAAATTTTGTCTACAACATTGATGAATTATGTTTTGGTTCTTTTCCTAAAAATTTCGTTATTGTTAACTATCAAGATGTGACTTTAATGTATTCTAAATAATCGAATTATGACTGATTTTCTTTTTGTTATTTACACATTTTTATAAGATTTATTGGACTGAAATAAAGCTCTAATTAAAATGTGCAAAGTTGTTCTGCTTCGTTATTTTCGACAGAGTCTTAGGTATTAGGGTATAATTTGTGGAAAGGTTTGTCAACTCAGCTTTAATTAAGCAAATACCTGCTGCCCTTTTGCTATGAACAATGAAATGGCGGACGTAAGGCCGATACAATACTTTCACTTTAAGGCACTGACGCACACCAATATATCGAAAAACATAATTTTTTCTCAGATATATATGCGTGTAATGGTTTAATTTTGTACCAGGTTACTAAGTTCTATATGCTTGAATGCTTGTAATGGTTTGATAGTCTACCAGGTTACTAAGTTCTATATGCTTATTTGCTTGTAATGGTTTGATTTTTTCTGCCAGGTTACTAAGTTCTATATGCATATTTGCTTGTAATTGTTTGATTTTGTACCAGGTTACTAAGTTCTATATGCTTATTTGCTTGTAATGGTTTGATATTGTACCAGGTTACCAAGTTCTATATGCTTGTAATGGTTTGATAGTGTACCAGGTTACCAAGTTCTATATGCTTGTAATGGTTTGATATTGTACCAGGTTACCAAGTTCTATATGCTTATTGGCTTGTTATGGTTTGATAGTGTACCAGGTTACTAAGTTCTATATGCTTATATGCTTGTAATGGTTTGATATTGTACCAGGTTACTAAGTTCTATATGCTTATATGCTTGTAATGGTTTGATATTGTACCAGGTTACTAAGTTCTATGTGCTTATATGCTTGTAATGGTTTGATATTGTACCAGGTTACTAAGTTCTATATGCTTGTAGTTGTATGATATTGTACCAGGTTACTAAGTTCTGTCGTTTTTGCTTGTAATGGTATGATATTGTACCAGGTTACTAAGTTGTATATGCTTATTTGCTTGTAATGGTATGATTTTGTACCAAGTTACTAAGTTCTATGTGCTTGTAATGGTATGATATTGTACCAGGTTACTAAGTTCTATATACTTATTTGCTTGTAATGGTATGATATTGTACCAGGTTACCAAGTTCCAAATGCTTGTTATGGTTTGATACTGTACCAGGTTTTGATCTCTAATATAAGATCATAATATTGGTCTTGTTCAAGACGACTATTCATTAATATTTCTATCATTGTTTTATTCAGAATTCAATTATCTGCAATAGTACAGATTCGTTTACTTTCTGGCAGAATCTTTCGGGCCCACAGTAGACTTAATCTGAAAAGATCCAAGGACTTTTTCTATTGCAGATAGTGAATTCTTCAAAATTCTATCACTTTTCTACCTTGAAAAAAGTTGTAATGCACTGTCAACCTAAACGTGCTACAAACTTTCAGTCTCTCGTCCCGTTTCAGGAGAAATTTAAGAAAGAACTGTAAAACAGTAAACAAAAATTTATTCCAAAATTTTTAACATGTTAAACAATAAATTTGGCACAGTTGCTGCAAAAGCAGTTCTTGAACACATTGATTGTCTAAGATATAAAAAATATGTAGTTTTACCCGTGTAAACGGTTTAACAGTAAAAGGTAAGATATTGGTGTACTATTACAATAAACACCACAGAACAATCATATAAAAAGGAAAACGCTAAGCCCCCATTGAACTAAAAATAAAAAATGTGAAGTTGAAATACATTGACTCTGTTAATCATACATGACATTTAGCTGCTTCAATGTTCACATAAAAAAAACCCATTTTGGTGCTAACCAAAAAAAAATACCCGTCTTTTTCCTTAAAATCTGTGGTCATGGCAACATGTTCTTGCTGAATTGAACACCAACATTTTTTTTATCATTTCTGATAAGAAGCTAAACGGTTGTTAACATTTAAAAAGTATTAACAAAAGGTCCATTCGTAAAATGTTGGAATGCATGTGATTTTAGTTTTGAAGTTCAGACCGTAAACGGAATACATTTCTTTTCTAACTTCAGAGAGGCATTTCATATGTATCTAAAATGAAATTTTAATTAGATAGGAGTTAAAGTGTTACTGCATGCTTTAACCCTGACAGTTTGAAAGAATTGCATTTCAACCCTGAAAACTGAAACAGATTAAACTTACAAATAATTAAGGGTTTACAAAAGCATGTGTCCGAAAGTATGAATGTTATTTTAGGCAAATCTGCTTAGTAAAACTGCTTTACACTCTTGTATCATATCAAAATATGTATTTTTCTGTTTTCAGAAACCATGACTAGTTATGCTCAATTTATTTTACTGTATATCACAATCTGTTTAAAGCTAACATTATTAAATAAAATGGTTACATCAAGTTGAAAGGTTCTGAAATTCAAACAGATGGAACGTTAACATGAAGTTTAACATTAAACGAATTACTACAATATGCTAAATGGTCACATTAAGTAAAATGACAACAAAAGGGAACAATATGTTTAACTTCATTTCAACATATGTGAATGTTGAAAATAAGTGAAATTATGGCAGTTAGTGAAAGAATGAGTAAAAACGGTAACGTTAAGCTATAGGGTAACAAGAAGTGAAAAGCAAACGACATTTGTCAACAAGTACCATCAAATGCTGCACTGCATTCACAAGATCATCAAACACACCTACAAAGGAGGTTAAAAACATCAATTATCCAATGGGCGGCTTATTTCCCTTTGATCTTTACGCAATGATAAATCATGCATCAATAAAACTCAACCTATAATTAATACGTCACGAATTTATCACCTACCCTTATTTCCGACCTTCTGATTCGGCAATCGTGAAGGAAAGAGGCAGTTATGGGGCGGAGCTAGGCACATCTGGCCGACGACCTTGAGCCATTCCAACATTGTTGCACATTGAGGAATGTAGCCAGAGATCAAAGGAAAGGAAGTCGCTCGGTGACGACAGGCATCAAAACAAAAACATTGCCCGACACTTCACTCTTTCTCAATTATTTTAAACAACACATATCAAGCTAATCGTGAAACGCAACAAACAGGTTGTAAGTCATCACTGATAATAGGAATTTACTTGCTCCCCCAGAAAACTACAATTTGCTTTGTGAAAGAAATCTGAGTACTCAAGTGTTTCACACTCTTCGTCCATCTATAGATTTACCCTTTGATACATAAAAAAAAGAGGAAAAGACCACTGATGACAAAACTGTAAATCAAACTTCACTTAATGTAAACAATGAAACTGGTTATATATTGAGATATCTTTAGTTTAGTTTAATTGTTTAAACATATTTTATTCACATGAAAAGGATTAGGAACAAGTTCTCCAACTTAGGATACCCTCTCCTTGAGATGTACAATGGTAATTTACATATTTTAAAGACAGATGGCAGAAAGTTAACAAGAGAATAGCATAGAGATAGAACAGAACATATTAAGAAGAATATTGGTTTACATGTGTTCAAATCTCTTTGACGCACTAATGAATGATCGTACTAACTTAAATACAGTTTTATTTTGACATAGTGATAGGTCTGCACTTCCTTCAAGCAAAATGTTATTATTAACAGCAATTCCTACTAATGTACAAATGCGCTCAATAGGTGACAAGAATTTTAATCTCTGTTGTTTATACAACGGACATTCAAAGAAATAATGATATGAGTTCTCAACAACATTACCACATACACAAGTAGGATCAGTTTTAATCCCAAATCTATACAAATCAAAGTTCAAACTACTAACTGAATACCGCAACTTGGTATGAATTATATTAGGATTTCTTTTACCGTACGAGTAGTACATAGGCGCGTGTGCCCCCAAGTTGGATATTGATGATTTAAACGCAGAAATATTATGCGTGTTACGAACATTGGTTAGTAAGTTATTCCAAGAACTTATTGTAGATGGGAAAAAAGATTCTTTTGAATGTTTAAGTCTAGAGAAAGGGATTGAGATATTGTGCGAGCTGCGTAAATTATAATTTGATTTAGAACCCACGTTCATGGGAAGTAATTCGTTCAAGTATGAAGGGGCCATATCATTTTGAATTTTGAACATCAGACTCAACTTTCGTTTTCTCCTTCGTTCTTGCAATGTTTCCCAACCTGTTTCATAGTAAAGAGATCTATTCGATGTATATTTAGGTAAACCAGTCACTATTCTCGCTGCTCGTAGTTGTATCTGCTCTAACTTTCTTTTTTGTTCAAAAGTACATCCGTCCCAAACTTCGCATGCGTACTCTAAATGTGGCCGAATGAACATGACATAGATTTTATTGAGGCTTACTCTACACAATATATATTTCAAAAGGCGCATGGAGGCAACCATTTTCGAAACTTTAAGTATCATACTTTCAATATGTTCAGCCCATTTTCCATTTTTGGAAAGAACAACTCCAAGATGTTTATGATTATTTACAATTCGGACTTCTATATCATCAAAAAACAAATGCGGCAAATCATTATAATTTTTACTAGAAAAAAAGATAGCTTCAGTTTTATCAGGGTTATAATTGATTAACCATTTCTTACCCATATATTAAGTTTACTTAAATTCGAATTCAAGTTAATTTCAATAAGTCTATTGTCAGGTGAGGAATATCCAAGAGACGAATCATCAGCAAATAGAAGCGTTAAGCAGTCTAATTCATCTGCTATGTCATTAATGAATACAATGAATAGGAAGGGGCCCAGCACTGACCCCTGTGGTACACCAGCACTTAGAGTTCTCAGCTTGGACAAAGATCCATTGACAAATACACTCTGACTGCGATTTGTTATATAACTACTTAACCAACCCAACAACTGTCCGCTTATTCCATAATTTTCAAGTTTTAAAAGTAATCCTTTGTGCCAAACACGATCGAAGGCTTTAGATACATCACAAAATACCATACAAAAATTTTCTTTCTTATCCAACGATTCACAAACCCTATGATATATCTCAACTAATTGATGTACACATGAATGACCTGGTTGGAAACCAGACTGATATTTATAAAGAAGCTTATTAGCATGAAAATAATTAAACAAATGTTTGAAGACATCTCTTTCAAAAACTTTACCAACACAGTGATATGGGTCTGTAATTTGAAGCTAAAGTTGGGTCACCTTTCTTAAACAGAGGCATTACATTGGCAATTTTCCACTCAGAGGGATAAACACATGTTTGTAGAGACATATTGAACAGTATACATAAAACGTTACTTATTGAGTATACAATATATTTCAAGAGTTGATGACTTATTTTGTTTGGACCAGACGCTTTTTTCAAATGTAAACATTTTATTATATCTTCAATTTCCTCCTTGGAAATGGTAAGAGTATCAAAAATTGCGCCTGTTCGTCTATTAAAAATTGGAAAAGTGGTATTGTTATCATCCACTGTTGAAATAGATTGGAAATACTCATTCAAACGTTCTCCTTTATCCAAATCAGTAAAACAAGATGGACTTTCGTTTTCATTACTAGATTTAAGAGGAGGTATGCAGGTACTCTGTCCAGACTGTTTCACTAAATAACGTAGTAGCTTCCAATACGAACTTTTATTTTCAACATATGTATCCAAAAGAAAATTATCAACACTAGCATAAAAGTTTTCTTTTGCATAATACTTCATGTTATTAACCTTCTGGCGTTGTTTTTTTGAATTTATTACTCAACCGTGGTGAGATCACTCATTAGATAACAATGAGTTGGTAACACACATATGTGTGATACCAACTCGTGCGAACAAACGGAACTACTTTCGAACGTCACATGAAATCGTCCAATCACGTGACTTGCAAGTTAGAAACTGGCGACTGTCAAGTTTTGCTATCTCAACGAGACGAGAATTTACGTGTAAGATCTTTATCTCAATGTTGTTGTTTTTTTTTTATCTCAATAGCTTAAAATCACAGCACAAATCAATAAGTCGCTTGATAACTCGCCCAACTTCTGTGTCAACGCAAGTTGCGTTACGTCCTCCCTCTGCCGGCCGTTCCACGCCATATAACCTAGCCGTTCCGTCATCTGTTCCAGCCAACCTATCGCTTCCCCCTCAACGAACACACAATCTGAACATGACATCTTGTAACTCCCGTTCCCTAAGTTCAATCTTTGCAGGTCCTATAAATAATTCTGTCATTCAAGAAAATGTCATTAACAAATCCTCCTCAACTGTTGACGCTGTTCCGCCAACTTTTCAAAACTGACTGACCTGACCTTGAGAGGTCACATTCCGATGACGTCACGTTTCGAGTGCGCAATGTGTTGAGATTTTTCGTTGCCTGTTAGCGTTTGTTTTAACATTGAATTTCTTAAAAATTAAATACTTTTTCACCAAAAGGATTTTTGTTTTATCTTTTTAGGCGCGCCATTTATGTAGACACCAAACAATTGGTGAACTATATGTTTTTCTGTGTTTTGTTTGACTGATTGATATTCATACGCCGGTTTCGCGATTAGCTGACCGTTGTTTTGACGATTGATTTATAAGAAATATGGATCCGTTGGGTTGAGTAATAAATAAAATACTAAACTCATGATAATGTGATAACATTTTTATGCAACTCGTGAATGGAATTTGGTATCAGACTCACTTTCGTTCGTCTGATACCAAATTCCATTCACTCGTTGCATAAAAATGTTATCACATAACCATTCGTTTAGTATTCTCTATATCTTTATGAAAAACGGACTGCTCAGGCGCTTTAAATACCTCTCTCACTCAATGGAAAACAAAACGACAAAAGACAGGTCAGTTATATATTAATTTAGTAAAACTAAGATACATGCCTGTTTGGGTAAGGGAAAACAAAAGCCCGTTGAAAGTCGATCAGGTTATCCTTACCTTGCAGTTATTTATCAGATCAAATTTGGCGCCAGGAACATTACGGGTCAGCATTCTTTGGGCTACTTCTTACGACTGATTCAATAGTCGATAATCACTTAGAGAAATGATGTCAGGTTAAAGGTCGCATGGAGCAAAGGGTTACCCATTGGATAAAACAGATACATGACTGACACAAGTGGGTGTATACGAAATATCAGCTTGCTATCACTCACTCGGGGGCTCCGCCCCCTCATGAGTTGATAGTTCGCTGATATTTCGTATACACCCCTTGTGTCATCATGTATCTATTACTTAAATGATAAGTTTGAACTGAAAAAAGATGATATCACAAACTTTCCATGTAGCCTAAAATTAGACAGTAATCAGGTCACAAAATGCAGCCATATTATTGAGAATATTGAATAAATCATTTTGCGTGGATCTATGATAAAAGACTTTTACTAATAATTCATCATTATCTACTATTTTTATATTGTATAAAAAATATTACTACAATCACGACTTCTCACACAAATTCAGTTCACATGATTGGCTAATATAGACTTTAACATATTCCGTAAATGGATGGTAAATGGACACATTCATCGAAATAGACTAAAACTCAACAGCATGATTATTCTGAATCGTAACATTGTCACGGTGTAACGAAATCTAAACTCAGACGATACCCGTTGATACAGAAGGATTATACAATATAAAAATCAAAACAATAAAAGTAAGAGAGAAGCAATGAGTTAATCAAGTGATTTATTTGTAGTCAAAACTAGACGATAACCTGATACAACACCTGGCTACCCGTAGACAACTAAACGGAGTTAATAACTCATTAGGGGAGTCAACGACCCGTGAATAACCAACTAGACAGCATAGACTAGGGAATCACAGTAGCATCGCTAATACCCAGACGGTGAAACAACTAGACAAGCTAATGGCTGTCTTAACGAGATAATATCAATCAGACAAATCAACACTTGGTGTGAATGAACAAGGGTCTGACCGGACAGGACTAAATAGGGTTGAATAAACAATGAATACACAGTACTGTAGATAATCCCTTATCACTACTTAAGTGAGTAATAAATAAGTACCACTAGATAGGTTCAGTAGAACAAAGAATAAAGAGATGGTAAGATAAAACTGTTAGCCTTATAAAGAAGTGATCACATAAAGGAATATTCACCTCACTAATCCAACTTCCATCGCCCAAGGGTCCAGTCAAGCACGCTCGCCCTGGCAACAGAGAGACAAGTCCTGCACACAACCGACCTCGGCGAGCGCCAATTAGAATGTGATATGTTAGCGAGGAGTTTGCCGCATAAAAGCACTGAGTGCGGACGTCGAAGAAAAAGGCTTGTGTTGTTGTGTTTCTTCTTTTCTTTAAATGCTACATGTAATAAGGCTGATAAATGGAGAATGAAAATGACATTTGAACCTATAAAAATAGCCACTGTCGGCTAATAAAGCCATGAATGATAAAAATGGATACATGAATGTAAAGTAAAAAATATGTACTTTTGATAAATACAATAATTTGTGACATTATATAAAAATACATTAGAGGAAGGGCGGGAATAAGCACGCACGCTCAAACTGCGTATGTTATATATCTTATATAACGTACATAAAGTTTATTCTGCATTCGTACTTAAAATAAATTCAAAATTCCATCCTTCGTCAATGTTTTACATTTACAATACACATTTATACTTAAAACTATCACATATGATAATAACATAATATAAATAGAATATCTTAAAAACATTGCCACTATAAGAATTCAACGTTGATGATTGATGTAGCCTACACGGTATTCAATTATGGAATACATGACATTACGTACCTAAGATACTTGGCTAATGAAGCCTACATATTATTCAATTATGGAATACATGACAATACCTAACTAAGATACTTGGCTAATGAAGCCTACATATTATTCAATTATGGAATACATGACAATACCTAACTAAGATACTTGGCTAATGAAGCCTACATATTATTCAATTATGGAATACATGACATTACGTACCTAAGATCAGTGGCTAATGAAGCCTACATATTATTCAATTATGGAATACATGACATTACGTACCTAAGATCAGTGGCTAATGAAGCCTACATATTATTCAATTATGGAATACATGACATTACGTACCTAAGATCAGTGGCTAATGAAGCCTACATATTATTCAATTATGGAATACATGACAATACCTAACTAAGATACTTGGCTAATGAAGCCTACATATTATTCAATTATTGAATACATGACATTACGTACCTAAGATCAGTGGCTAATGAAGCCTACATATTATTCAATTATGGAATACATGACATTACGTACCTAAGATCAGTGGCTAATGAAGCCTACATATTATTCAATTATGGAATACATGACAATACCTAACTAAGATACTTGGCTAATGAAGCCTACATATTATTCAATTATTGAATACATGACATTACGTACCTAAGATCAGTGGCTAATGAAGCCTACATATTATTCAATTATGGAATACATGACATTACGTACCTAAGATCAGTGGCTAATGAAGCCTACATATTATTCAATTATGGAATACATGACAATACCTAACTAAGATACTTGGCTAATGAAGCCTACATATTATTCAATTATTGAATACATGACATTACGTACCTAAGATCAGTGGCTAATGAAGCCTACACGGTATTCCATACTGTAATATGTCATATCTAAATGATATGGAAATGGTGAATACTTATTATTCGTCCCCGAATACAGAGTGCCTAGTTGTGTCTAACTCTCTTGCATGGAACGTCCGCGACGTCTTTCACGTCATCGTGTTTACGCTTCCGGCCTGCAGTGCACACGGCGCTCCAATCTGAAAGTACAATTTGATGCTATATTATGCTAACTGCTTAAAAATTTCCTGAACTATAATCAAGAAAGTAAAACCCTTTCATACAGAGAGCCCATCACTGTTTTACCAAAACCAAACCAATTTAATATAGAACGAACATTGGGTGATGAATGAATATTAATATAGAAATTAACACGTTATTTATCAAAATGTTTATGTATAAAACCTAGCTTTGTCAACCGAAAGAAGACGATGAGAAGATGAGCGATTTGTTTTCGGGTGTTGTTGACAATCACTTACGACACAATCCATCACAGAAAGGACTGGCTGTTGCGGCTGTTGGTTATTGATCTGTGGTGACGCCTGTATGATAACTGTGATGTCTCCACCGTTCTCTGGTAGTTTGAAAGTATAGTTATAGTATATGTTATTTTGTCCTCCGACTTGGGTAGCACCGCCATGATAAGCCATCTGCGCCATTTGTCCTGAAAATATTTTTGTGAACATGGGTGAAATTGTAATTTGAATATTTATGATGTAGTCAAAAACTGACCGTATGAGATTAGGATTTTGGTGAAACGTTTTTTTTTAACAGATATGACGTGTAGTAGGTGAAAAGTTGGCTTTTATATATAGATATATTTCCCTTTTCAAAGATATATTTATATTTAAGAATGGGAATCCTAAAAGAAAAACAGTATCCGCTAGTGAATCAACTTACTCAAAGCACATGAATTGTTTTTTTTTTAATTTACAAGGTTTTCGTTTTCTGAATGACGACATATGCAATTAGCTAATCTGCCTTCATCTATGAACATACAAGGCAACCTGGAGTTAATGGTTTAGCCCAAAGATGCATAGAAATACCGTAATAAATCAGAATGTTGTCTGACACTAGGTGGAGAGGGCAGGCATATTATCTAAAAGGTGTTTGACTACCTCAGGCACTTTATATAGTAATACGTACTAAGTTAGGCCTCGTAAACAGGGAATATCGGCTTCCGTTTTTCTTCTTATGAAAACCGTTTCTTATGATAAATCCCATATTTTAAAAATCTCCTAAATCATGTTTGCTTGTGATTAGCATGACCCTTGAGTGAGCAGCGGAATATTCTCTCAGCCAAACACGTTTGTCAAAGTTCAGCCAAAGCTACGGACTCACTCCTGTGACTTTTCTATCGTTAAGCTAAAACGCTACATCTTAGATCCGAATGTATGAGATACTAACGTTATGGGGGAGTCACACTTACGTGCATTTACCTAGTTAAACGTAGTTCAATGAACGTAGCCATAAACCCGCTAACGTGCCGAAAATGATTGCATTTTAGTAACTAGCTAGGTAATGGGGCAGTCACACTTACGTTCAATGACCTAGTTAAACTTACGTTCAATGACCTAGTTAAACGTAGTTCATTGAACGTAGCCACAAAACCGCCGACGTGCCGGAAATGAGTGCATTTTTAGTAACTACGTAAAACAACGTTTCATTATAAGTTCATTCACTACGTGTAAGTACGATTAACTACATATAATTACGTTTTACTAGGTTTAACAACGGACAACCACGTTCATTAAATAACTTACTAGCTACGTTCGGCTACGTTTAACCACGTTGATCTACATTTAAGAACGTTTGTTAGTACAACTAAGTAGGTTGAACTGCGTTGAAACACGTTTAGGTACGTCAAAGTACGTTAAAGTAGGGTAAATCACGGCACTTCAGTGGTAGGGTATATAAAGACACACGTTAATATATTTCATTCTTTCTATTAATTGTCAAGTCAACAGAGTGTTAGGTAATTTTATCAACTATGGGTAAAACGCCAGGCAGAAAAAGTCGCCCCCCACCTTCTGATTCAAATCAAGCCGCAAAAGATATTTCTGAAACGACGGTCATTTCTGTCAATCCTGACGAAGAAACATCAGATGTGACAGAGGACAATTTTCCCCAAGCGCCTACTACGATGCATGACCCAACTAAAAGGTCACAGAGCAGACGATCGGCTTTAAAACTGACTGAAGATCAGGAAGTTAAGGCATTTGAATTTGTTGAGGCCCATCCTGAGCTCTATGACAAGAAGCATCCAAACTTATGTAAAAGAATACTGAAAGATGCACTGTGGAGTGAGATGGCGACAACTCTCCTAGCTAAAGAAGCTGATGGTTTGTTCAATTTCAAATATTTAACATAAATACCATTAAGCCTTATCTTGTCATTGAATAAATAAGTTTAATTTTGCGTTCTCATTTGAATTCAAATATGTTATTCATATGCGTAATGAATCCATTTGCAATCGTTAGGTACGATCGCAACGGGTCCTCGAATGATGAACTGGTTCACCAACATGAGGAGTGCATTTGGGAAGGCAACTAGAGGCGCTTCTGGAACTGGACGCAAGGTACCCACGCAAAGAGAGAAGTGGCTTAAAGGGCGTCTGCAGTTTCTGGACCAGCATGTGTACAGGGTGCCAAAAAGATGCGGTGTTGATGTAAGTATAGCAATACGAAATAACGTAAAACAATTAAAGACATAGAAAAGGAATGCCTCTTTAATTGGTAACATTAAACATTATTCTTTCATTGGCAGTTAATATCACAACTAAAACAACGTCATCCTGAAAGATTCAGTGACCAAGTCACTTCATCGGACGCCGAATCCGATGAAGCACAAGTATCGGAGAACCCTCTGCCTATCCATCATACTGAAACTACTAAAAGAAAACGAAGGTCATCGGAGACAGCTTCCTTGATGGAACAAATAGAAAAAAGAATTGTTGCTACTCAAAAGCAGCAAGAAGATCTAATGCAAATGGTAAGAATTACATATTTGAAAACGATGTACACAATTGAAATGTAATTTATTAGAATGTTCCAGATATCAGATTATATTTTTGTATTAAATTACAATGATGTACACACAATCTCCAATACTAGTAGCTGTAGCATTTCCGATATTTCACTTACAGGAGGAGAATGAACGCATGGCTTTTGGGAGACTTGTTGGTATATCCGCATCTGAGTTTGATGATGAAGCCTGGGACTCATTCCAACTGAATGTGCAGAGTCTAATGGCAAAGTACCGACGCGAGACAAGAAAACGAAAACTGTCACAGTCAAAGACTCAATTTAGGTCACACACACAGTCAAAGGCGCCAGGACAACAGGCGAGATCTCATCCTCCTATTCATCAAACCCATCAGCAGCAGTCACACACCAGCTCTACACCAGCAGCTACCTCATACACCAGCACAGTCAGGAGTGATTATCAGCTGGCAGCTGACACTGCAGTCTCCCAACACCACCAGTGTCCGACCGGATATATCCCGAGTTGGCAGCATGTGTATCACCCTCCTCAGCCTCCAAACGGGCAGTCAGAGCGCAGTGCAAGTGTCCCCCCTTCAGAGTGTCAACAGGACTTCCTGGAGCTGTAAAGCACAAGAGTGTGTGTTTTGCAAGAATATGTCAGACAAGAAATGTCAAGTCGTTCAAGGAGTATGAAAGATTCATCTTTCTTATTCATTTCATGTATTAGTTTCTGTTCCTTTGTCTTTGATTAAAGTTGATGATGTCATAACATGTGTTCGGTGTTTTCTCATTGAGGTACAAGATAAACACTGGGCTGAAGTGTCAATGTTATCACGATTGCAGCTTAGTAATCTCGAAGATGTGTATCCTGCCATGAAACTGAGCCTGAATTGGAGTTTAGATAATGTTTCAGGTAGACTCGCTGCTGCTTGGCTGTTATGGTGCCACTATTGCCATAGTAAGTATGGTTCATGTCCTCCATATTGGCCGTTTCCCGCCAAGCACCAGGTACATAATTGAAATCGGCATCTTCCCTGTCAAGATTGATAGCATCACTTGAAGGATTCCTGTCTCTTAGGTAGTTGTGTAGAACAACACACGTTCTTGTAATGAGGGTGGCAGTATCAACATGAACCTGGAGAGTGCCCAGTAGACACCTGAATCTGTTTGCCATTATCCCAAAAGCGTTCTCCACCACTCGTCGGGCTCTTGAAAGTCGATAATTGAATATCAGCTCATCGTGTGTCAGACCACGTGGGGAGAACGGTTTCATTAGCCAAGACTGCATGGCAAATGCATCATCAGCAATGATGTAATATGGTACTTGTACATCATCATTTGGAAGGGGATCTGCATCCGGTATTCCCAGAATTCCTTGTTGAATTGCATGTTTAAGGGCACAGTGATTCCAAATTTGACTGTCGGAGCTCGATCCAACATCTCCAGCTTGAATCCATCGGAACTTGTAATCCGCATCGACAAGACCCAATAAGACTATGGAATAAAATCCCTTGTAATTGTAATATGTTGAACCTGAATTGTGTGGCTTCTTCAAAGCAATGTGTTCTCCATCTAGGGCCCCTAGAACATGTGGAAACTGCCATCTGTCTTGAAATTTCTCTGCAACTTGGAGCCAGTCACAGGCGTCCATTGGAGTGTTCAAAGTCTCAATTTCCATGACATCTAAAATGGCCTTGCAAACAGTGATAATTATGTTTGAGATGGTATTGTGAGCAAGTCTGAAGCTGTACATTAGTGAATGGTATGAATCTCCAGTTGCCAAGAATCTTAAAGTCACAGCTAGCTTTAGCCCAGGAGAAACTGGATCACGAAATGTGCTTCTCTTTCCGGTGATTAGGTGTTCGATTCTTGACATGAGATTGTGAAATGTAGCCATATCTACTCTGATAAAATTCATTAATGCTTCAGGATCTTCTACCTCCAATTCGGACATAAGTGTATGATATTGACCGTGTAATGCTCTACGTAGGAGCCAGTCACGGGCCCACCATCTTCTTTGTTTTCTCTTTGTTTCTTCGTCCATTTCGATTTTGTTGATATATTGTGCAAAACATATCATTTCTCTGTTGATAGCAGCTAAATGCTGTATCATTTTCATCTTCCTTCCACTCATCCTCTCTCAGTTGTGAAATGACCAGTGTTAAAATGCATACCAGGTGTTTCACTCACAAGGTACAAATAAATAAATCTACCTAGTTAGGCGTAGTTTATCGTAGTTCAACGTATATATACTTACTTAAGTGTAGTTAGATGTAGGGAAACGTACTTAAACGTCAAAGTCTAAATACGAAACGTACCAAAACGTAGTTACACGTATTTGATATCGTAGTTAACCGTACTAATACCTAGTTTTGTGTACTAAAACGTTCTTCAACTCAGATATAACTAGTGTAGTTTATTGTAGTTTAACGTAGTCAGACGTAGTACAACGTTCTAGAATGTACTTCAACGTACGAAAACGTACTCGGATGCCTAGTAAAGTGTAGTAAATCGTGGAAAAGTAGTACTACGTTAAAGAACGATCTTAACTAGGTTCAACTACGATGAACTAAGTTCACACTTTCAAATAACTACGTGCAACTACATTGAACTACGTTTCTGGGAACGTAGTTCGGAAATGCTAAACTTTGAACATGTCCAAAAGTTAAATCACAAACTACGTTTTTCTCACGTCCATGTCTACGTTTTGAGCACGGATAACTAAGTATAAATACGGATAACTAGGCTTAAGTACAGTTAACTGCGTTAAAGTACGTTTTGCATCACTACGTTCATAAACGTAAGTGTGACTGGGGCATAAAACAACGTTTCATTATAAGTTCATTCACTACGTGTAAGTACGATTAAGTAGGTATAAGAACGTTTTATTCGGTTTAACAGTGGATAACTACGTTTATTGAACAACTTACTAGCTACGTTCGGCTACGTTTAACCACGTTGATCTACATTCAAGAACGTTTGTCAGTACAACTAAGTAGGTTGAACTACGTTGAAACACGTTTAGGTACGTCAAAGTATGTTAAAGTTGGATAAATCACGGCACTTCAGTGGTAGGGTATATAAAGACACAAGTTTATGTATTTCATTCTTTCTCTAAATTGTCAAGCCAACAGAGTGTTAGTTAATTAATGGTCTACGTAGGAGCCAGTCACGGGCCCACCATCTTTGTTTTCTCTTCGTTTCGTCGTCCATTTCGATTTTGTTGATATATTGAGCAAAACATATCATTTCTCTGTTGATAGCAGCTAAATGCTGTATCATTCCCACCTTCCTTCCACTCATCCTCTCTCAGTTGTGAAATTAACAGTGTTAAAATGCATACCAGGTGTTTCACTCACTTGTGACCCAAGGTACAAATACAGTCAGACCTCGATAATCCGAACACTTCCGTTTTTCATCAAAAACGTTCGGATAGTGAAACGTTCGGACTACTGAAACGAACCAAATCTACAGACAGACGAATATTACGAATATCTAATGAGTTTTATTTCATATACACATAACAACTGGGATACGTATATTTATAAACAATCATTGCACAAAAGCATTTCTGGACACTCACTCAGGTTTGAAGAATTTGCCGATTACAGTTCAATTTATTACAATCACAAACTGCTGACACGCTCAACTCTCGTGTCAATCCACTGTCATTGATGTTGATTACCGAACGCTTTGATGAACAGTCGGATTAATGAAGCAGAAATAGCTGTAATTAACTAATCCGTTACAGCTAATTAGCGTTCGGATACGGAGACTGAATCAACGGATTAATGAATCAACATTTAATGAGTTTATAAAGAGATTAGTTTGGTTACAGCTCGCTACCGTTCGGATACTGCGAGATTCGGATTATCGGTGGCCGGATTATCGGGGTCTGACTGTAAATAAATCTACCAAGTTAGGCGTAGTTTATCGTAGTTCAACGTAGTTATACTTACTTAAGTGTAGTTAGATGTAGGGAAACGTACTTAAACGTCAAAGTCTAAATACGAAACGTACCAAAACTTAGTTACACGTATTTGATATCGTAGTTAACCGTACTAATACCTAGTTTTGTGTACTAAAACGTTCTTCAACTTAGATGAAACCAGTGTAGTTTATTGTAGTTAGAATGTACTTAAACGTACGAAAACGTACTCGGATACCTGGTAAAGTGTTGTAAATCGTGGAAAAGTTGTACTACGTTAAAGAACGTTCTTAACTAGGTTCAACTACGATGAACTAAGTTCACATTTTCAATTAACTACGTCCAACTACATTGAACTACGTTTCTGGAAACGTAGTTCGGAAATGCTAAACTTTGAACATGTTCAAAAGTAATATCACAAACTACGTTTGTCTCACGTCCATGTCTACGTTTTGAGCACGGATAACTTAGTATAACTACGGATACCTAGGCTACAGTTAACTGCGTTAAAGTAAGTTCTGCATCACTACGTTCATAGACGTAAGTGTGACTGGAGCATATATTTCATGATTTAAAGTGAAAATGCACTCCAACGATAATTTCTTTAACCTTCTATTAATGAAGATACATTGTATGAATACAATGATAAAATTCATTCAATTTTTCAATCACAACTATTTTGGTTTTTATTATCATAATAGGTATCTTGAAATCGTCAATTCGAAAATGCTACTCGTTTTTTGACTTTGTATCAATTATAAAATTCTTGCAACCTACCCCTCGGGAGATCCGGGAAAAACCACGCAGTTTATAGGGTTGCGTCAATTTTGATAACAGCGTGCAGTTGGTCGACCGATCATCCGATACATTCCACCAATTGTAAGTCAGTTTTAGCTCACGTGATGCATGATATTCAAATGAGATAATTACGTCAGGTTTCCAGGAAAAAGACGAGATGTGATCAATGGGGCATAACATATAAACTTTTCTTAGAAAGCGTGTGCTTTTTCTTGAAGGTTTGACTTCAGAATGCGTATATAATTAGCCAACGAGACCACGCAGCGAAGAAATTAACATTTTAAAGAATACAATGATGCACTGGCGCAAGGTGTTTGCGTCCAAAAAATCAAAATTTGGAAACATCAAAATTCCGAAAGATTGCTTACTTTACAGAGGTTGCAAATGAATACCAATGGTACAAAGAACACATTCATCTTAGTCTTAGCCATCGTATATCACTTGAAGTGAAACTAGACTGAAGTTTGCGACAAGGTGGTGGAACATGATGCAAAAACAATTGTTAACGCTCGTCAAAAGAGCGAGACATGTATCCGGGTTGTCATGTAAATCTAACATTCAGTGTGATATTCATTCAATCAAACCGACTCAAGGACGATTAGGGGACAACAGTGTGTCAACCCAAAAAAATGACATGTTAATGTAAAAATAAATACCACATGTAAGTCGGTTGTTCATTGGTAATTCAACGAAGCGTCTACCAAATGTAACTCTTTGTCTGTATGAGACCGGGGTCCGTTCGATAAACGAGTTAGGGTTAGTGTAAACGTGTTGCAACGCACATTCGTTCATCATGCGATATTAGCTTTATCTAAACCATATCCCCGCAATCGATATTCGCTTTATCTAAACCATATCCCCGCAATCGATATTAGCTTTATCTAAACCATATCCCCGCAATCGATAATAGCTTTATCTAAACCATATCCCCGCAATCGATATTAGCTTTATCTAAACCATATCCCCGCAATCGATATTAGCTTTATCTAAACCATATCCCCTCAATCGATATTAGCTTTATCTAAACCATATCCCCGCAATCGATATTAGTTTTATCTAAACCATATCCCCGCAATCGATATTAGCTTTATCTAAACCATATCCCCTCAATCGATATTAGCTTTATCTAAACCATATCCCCTCAATCGATATTCACTTTATCTAAACCATATCCCCGCAATCGATATTAGCTTTATCTAAACCATATCCCCGCAGTCGATATTAGCTTTATCTAAACCATATCCCCGCAATCGATATTAGCTTTATCTAAACCATATCCCCTCAATCAATATTCACTTTATCTAAACCATATCCCCTCAATCGATATTCACTTTATCTAAACCATATCCCCGCAATCGATATTCGCTTTATCTAAACCATATCCCCTCAATCGATATTCACTTTATCTAAACCATATCCCCTCAATCGATATTCACTTTATCTAAACCATATCCCCTCAATCGATATTCACTTTATCTAAACCATATCCCCTCAATCGATATTCACTTTATCTAAACCATTTCCCCGCAATCGATATTCACTTTATCTAAACCATATCCCCGCAATCGATATTCACTTTATCTAAACCATTTCCCCTCAATCGATATTCTTACCATGCTGCTTGTTTGTGTTGTAAACGGTTGAAATTCGCCATTGCGTAAATTACTAATTGTTAATCGGGAGAGCAGGGTCGAATGTAACACGAGGCATTTATTACAAGGGCCATTACTGTAGTCTACATAGAATTCTCCACCCGACTTCCCGCTGTTGGACAGTTTGGTATTGATCAAGAGTTGCAACAAAGAGAGATCCATAAGAAGAAAAATCTGTTTTGGCACAAACGGTAAAGGTTTTCGATGTGTCTTGTGTTAGTAAATGTGCAATTCATGTACCTATATATTACCTTGAACGATATTACCATTGCTAATAATGTTAGCAACAGGACTATCCTGATTGGGGGCAAATGTAACACTGGGTAACAATTATTGGTCCGCTTTTTTAACCTTATGACGTTACTAGCGGGTTTTTGTTACTACATACTCATATTAAACGTAGATTCTATGCCATTGCTGCGGACTTCACTCCCTCAATCAAGCTCTGGTTCCCAGCTACAGATCGCGCTAACCAATGCGCGATAAGAAAACCGGTGATTTGTTAAGAATCCATTTTTTGTGTAACAAAATACTTTTCAAAATGCTATATTTAATCCGAAAAGAAACTCAAATTACATTTATTTTGTTCCGATGATTCTACTCTGGTGGTATTATTTATGCCTACATGGAAGAATGCCTACAGTCTTATCAAAACATCTTCATGCACCAGTGGCTCTAAGTTTAACAACCTTCACCCTATAAGCTAAGTGGAATGTTCCACAAATGAAAACATTTGTTATTATCCCCATAATAGGGTACGCTCAATACCCTGTCTTATAATATTATATTTGTGATCAAACAGTCTTCAGTAGCAGACTACGGGCACGTTTATGGGACGAGTCCACTACCGTCTTCAAACTGATTATTCTATTAGTGTTCTTCTAGTGTAGCAAACAACGTATTCCCATTTGTCAACTAAACTAATGGAGTGAATCAATATTACCTACATGGACCTATATATACCCAATTGTGTCAAAGCTGTGAATAAGTACTTAGTGCATAACGTGCTGCACAAGTGATATTGAAAAAGTTATATCGTCTGATGTTAAGAAAACTCACAATAACGCTTCTAATTTTGTAAATACATATTTATTGCTTAAAAAATCACTCGTCGATATGAATAATTTGGCACTTTTCCTGCAAAAGCAGGTCTTGAAGATAACAGCAATGTATAAAACGTACTGACACGTGTGGAATAAACATTGTAAAAATTGCATAAATATATGGCTAGAAAAGATAGTTCATGACATGACTTGAAAGACATTATCAGATTCATGATATAAAAAGTGAAGTGCTAATACTAACGAAATGTTAAAACAGTAAAACGCTTAAATAGTGATAATTTTGCATTTAGTAAAATGAGAACATAGAGTGAAATGCTAAAAGTTAAATGGTAATACAGATGTACCGTGCATGTCACAACAACTGAAATGGCTGCATTGTTTTTGTAGTCATTTTGCAGATCTAATTGCTAACAAAGTTTCTGAACATTATTGGATAGGTGAAAATTTATGAGAAAGCTTCAGTGATCCATTATCAAATCTAATTTTACAGTTACTCTAATATTTAGATTATATTTACCCTTTCCCTCAAATAACCTTATACCCAATCTTATTGAAATACCGTCTAGCCATTTGCACTCATTTCGTTTTTTCTATATACCTTTAGAGGGACTTTTGTTTTATCAATGGCAGGTGGCGACCGCTAGCGATATAGAGGGTAGAATGATAAATAAGCGAAATTGAGATCTTTTTTTAAATGCATTGATAAACAAAGCAGAAGCCCGGGGCTGGGTTTGAGGCAAGCTGAATATTTTTTGTTTTCCTTATTGTTGATATTACTGTCATGAAATCGGATTTATCTGTAAAATAATCCAACGTATCTTCGCAACTTAACTACGAAAATTCCAACTTGACAGTTTATAACAAGGTGCCCCTTTATCATATTATGCTGAACATTCAACAAACATAATGCTAAAAATAGCCAAAATAGCAAGCCAAACCTAATATCTAATATGGTATAAGGTTATTTTGTAAATGATTCAACATAGTATACTACACATCGTTAAACATGGCAATGTGTACTACTTTGGACACAATATAAATTATATCATGTTTATCCATGAAATACGACAACCAAGAAGGTAGCATAGTTAACAGTTCTGACAACAACGAAGTAATAGAGTATTTATTTAAAAATTGCATAAATAGTCGCAGTTTCATCTGGTTAACTTATGACATGATCATATTATGTTCACAAGTGTGTATTAAATGCAGAACCGCAATGTCTGTTTCCATCAATAAGCAAATGTAATATGATGGCATTGCAAATCGTTTCACATTATTTGTGTTAGTAGGAAACAATCTCAACACCTATAGGAGATGATCAAATTTAACATCAAACCATATTTATATGCGTTTCGTCATGTCGTCATCAAAGTTAAAATGTTACTATTACATTTGTAGTTTTTAATGTCAGACTTTTATTCAGGAAAGCAATAGAACAACGGTGTTTAAACATAAAAATTTACCAGTGTTCACAATGGTCATTACAATTATCATGATCTTAAATATAATGGACTAACAATAAAACAATCTTTCAGTAAAGGTGACAAGTAAAACAAGAACGTTAATAACAATCAACAAATACATCCATACAGATTAGCTGATACACAATACGGCACGGACATTGATACAATGTACAAATGAGATTGTTGTATGGCCAATGTGGCCTACAAAATATTCCTGACAGGAATAGTACAAATATAAAGGTCATATCTTTGTTAGTTAGTCTCAAAAAAGCTTCTTTGAGAATTAGCTAACAAAGACATGGCATTTATATTTCCCAACCCCTTGACACCCAATTTCAAAGTTCTAATGACAATATATTGAATTATATTAAATTTCCATGACAGTTAGTGTTTAACTCCCCAAAAATCGGGCCCGGTTTTCTGTTCGTCAGGATCAACTTTTGTTCAGCAACAGATTAAGAGATTGACTCCGTGATTATATATAATCGAGGAAAACTAAAATGCTACAGCTGGGAGCCCTAGCTGCTCACGTTAGAAATCGATAGGAAAATGTTTGAGAAATTTCATATTTTGCCTCCAATGGAACAAATGACGAGAGAGAAACCAGTTTCTAGGACCTTCAACCTCTGAGTCCTCCCTGAGTAACTGCAGAAGGACTGATGTGGTCTTTCCGCTGTTACTCCGGGAGGTCCCAAAGGTTAAAGGTCCTGGTTACTGGTCATTCCTTTGTCATTCATTCAATCGGAGCTAAAATTAGAAATTGCTCAAACACTTACCAGGTAATCTCTATCCCGAGCTGCTGAGGCCCCCAGCTATAGCACTTCAGTTTTTCTCGAAAGATCACTAAGATCCTATTGCCATTCGACGCACAGTATCAATTTTGAAATACCATTATGTTTTGAATATTTGTTGAAAATTGGGTGTCATAAAATTTTAACCCGAATCCAAAAAGGATTATATTTAAACGTTTTCAAGCCATTATGCGCTCTACTCTGTTTGCGTCGCCTGGTCTCGAACGTTCGTCTTCTTTCTCACTTTACTTCCATAAACTCTCTTTCTTCTTTTGAGGCTGCATTCAGCTGAAGAAAGAGGCAATTCGTGACATAAAAATTCATCTTAGAACATAGTTGCTAGACTGTATTTCGTTGGTTAAATCATAACTATAAAATCCCTGAACAACAATGAAATGAAATCCCTATGTTTCGCGAACCAAACTTATCGTAATAATCTTAAACTCATTTTCAGAGTGATGTTCATAAACTCTGCTCTCTTGAACTGATTGGCGGGATATTGATTTAACATCAAAATAATAACCATATAGTAATAAGTTTAATGTTTTCAATTTTGGCAACAGGGTGAACATCATATAAATAGGAAATACAATAATTGACATAATGAAAACCCTGAAAGCCATACATACATATATTTAGGAACGCACATCAATATTTTGTAAATATTAATAACATCCAGAAAATACATATCCCTCGGTATGAATAACTTCCCAACCCGATGTTGAATATGACATAAAGTTTGTTTTATGTAATCGGGTTATAAGCTTAAGGTTAATTCTAAAAGACCGAAAGTAGTTTTTCAAACATGCATAAGATACATATGAACTACGATGTCGGCAATATTCAAATTTTGCATACGATATAATAGTTCATGGTCTGCGATTGGCATCAGATATTAACTCGTGTTCATTAGAGGAAGAAGCAGACACAGGAATTATTTGACATATTGGGCATGTTGGTGAAAAAAATGCTGCTGAACCAATATTTAGGTTAAATTCATAAGTTCGTTCAATGGGAGTAATGTTAAGTTATATTTGGCACTGACACTGTTGATGTACGAAAACGTATGGGCGTAAAACGTTACATTAATCTAAAATATTCCTCACTATGCAATGTTGTGCCAGAAAATGCTAAGCTATGATGGTGTCGATATGTCGTTATATCGTTGGAGTGAAACATGGAAATAAACTTACCCTTGTGGATCACAGTCAAGTTCTGGATGATGTTGTTCCCACGCCCAAGTTGAGCTATGTCGACATTGCTGAGCACATCATTCTGCGCACTCGCTTCAGCTGAACATAAAGAAGGTGTAACAATTGCCTATGAGAAGAATACACTAAAATCGCAAGAATATGTAATACATTACTCATATTACCAACCCGATATACGAAACATCATATATCATAAATCAAGATTATCCAAACATTGAAAATAATTTTCACACTAATTTCTTTTAATCAGCATAGAAGAGATAAAGATTACACTCAACGACACAAGAAATGTTACCAAGTAATATGCTGGATAGTTTCAAACAAAAGGGATAAATACGACTTCTTCAAAACCAAATTTTGTGATGTAGTGAGACTTGAAAATACGTTTGAATATAAGATTTATTTGAAAAAGTTCGTATGAACAACTTAATGCTAGACGGAGAGATATGGTATTTGAAAGTAGCAAACGTGTCGATAAAAATTCAATAGAGCAGATGACGCAAAGTGTAGTACAACAAGTGGCAGAAGATTATCAATTAGGAGAAGCACGAATAAGAAGTGAGTTTTAATCATGGTTTACGTAATGTATACTGTAGCAATAAGGATAGCATACGTTAGGTTCGGGAATGTAGAAATAAGGTTAGAAATTGTCTGTTGAGGTACGATGCTTTAAATATGTCCATAATAAATTCAGGAAAAATCTTCTTGAGTGAGGTAAGGTGAGATAATAAGGGGTTTGACGCCGCCTTCAAGATTTTTTAACTTGTATACAACACGACTGAAAGTATGTTTTGCAAAGAGAAAGGCCGCAACACTGCTGAGCTATGCATCGCTGAAATCGCCGTCTTCTTGTGCGTTTATTAAGAAAGTGTACCTCTTGCTTGCGAATGAGCGAGTCCTCAAACATAACTGCGAAAATTCTGCTAAAATGCTTGTAAGAGATTTTTAGGTGTTAAAACCGCTACATCTAATTGTATGGTTTATGGAGAATGTGGGAGATACCC
This sequence comes from Phorcus lineatus, assembly GCA_921293015.1. NCBI lineage: Eukaryota > Metazoa > Mollusca > Gastropoda > Trochida > Trochidae > Phorcus > Phorcus lineatus. The sequence goes on from OV121087.1 coordinate 51,633,736, forward strand.
ATTATATATCGAATCAAACATTAAAATCATTAGGTACTGGTTAAGACTTTTATCAATGCCGTCATGCAGAATACCGAGAAAATGTTACGATATGATGTTACTATATGATAGCCACAGTAAACATAACTGGGTAACACACACTAAAAACCTATTATTTTCTATCGGCTTCGGTAATGTTTGGCACAAACAATTCGTAGAATCGCACTCCCGTTTTATTTGCCTAGTTAAACAAAGACTTAAAGATATATTCCTACAAAACTGGTCAGCTAGCCTCTCACTATCTAACAAATGTTTCTACTACAAAATGATTAAAGATACTTTCTATTCAGAACATTACCTTTCGGTCTTAACGATAAGAAAATACAAATCTTCACTAGCAAGACTACGTTGCTCTTCTCATGATTAATGAGTTGAAACTGGGATATACCAAAGAATCTTAAGAGAAAACAGAATCTTCAAAATGTGTGATCTAAATAAAGTCGAGGATGAATATCATTTTTATGTGTTTGCCCAGCATACAATTCTTTAAGAACTATGTACATAAAGAAATATTTTTATAAGCACCCTGATATTAATAAGTTTATATCTCTTATGAATAACCAAAGTAAATCTCATTTAGAATATTTGTCCATTTATATACACAAAGCGTTTATGTTTAGAAAGAATGTGTTACTACCTGTAAATGTATAACTATTATTTTAATTCTAAAAGACCGAAAGTAGTTTTTCAAACATGCATAAGATACATATGAACTACGATGTCGGCAATATTCAAATTTTGCATACGATATAATAGTTCATGGTCTGCGATTGGTATCAGATATTAACTCGTGTTCATTAGAGGAAGAAGCGGACACAGGAATTATTTGACATATTGGGCATGTTGGTGAAAAAAATGCTGCTGAACCAATATTTAGGTTAAATTCATAAGTTCGTTCAATGGGAGAAATGTTAAGTTATATTTGGCACTGACACTGTTGATGTACGAAAACGTATGGGCGTAAAACGTTACATTAATCTAAAATATTCCTCACTATGCAATGTTGTGCCAGAAAATGCTAAGCTATGATGGTGTTCATATGACCCTCCTTCAGTTTTTCAGAGACTCCCTCAAATTCACATACAGCGCGCAAATCAACAAACCTACATCTTAGGAAATGCTGACAAGACTCATTCCAAAGTTTCCTATCCTGTGGCCATTGGGTGGCGAAAAAAGGAACTACAGTTTCAATGGTTAAAAGGATATCCTTTCACAAGAGATCCGTCGTTATATCGCTGGAGTGAAACATGGAAATAAACTTACCCTTGTAGACGTTCAAGTTCTGGATGATGATGTTCCCACACCCAACTTGAGCTATGTCGACATCGCTGAGCACAAAATTCTGCGCACTCGCTTCAGCTGAACATAAAGAAGGTGTAACAATTGCTTATCAGAAGAATACACTAGAATCGCAAGAATATTTAATACGTTATTCAAAATTACCAACCCTATATACGAAACATCATATATCATAAATCAAGATTATCCAAACATTGAAAATAATTTTCACACTAACTTATTTTAATCAGCATAGAAGAGATAAAGAATACACTCAACGACACAAGAAATGTTACCAAGTAATATGCTGGATAGTTTCAAACAAAAGGGATAAATACGACTTCTTCAAAACCAAATTTTGTGATGTAGTGAGACTTGAAAATACGTTTGAATATAAGATTTATTTGAAAAAGTTCGTATGATCAACTTAATGCTAAATAGAGAGATATGGTATTTGAAAGTAGCAAACGTGTCGAGAAAAGAATCAATAGAGCAGATGATGCAAAGTGTAGTACAACAAGTGGCAGAAGATTATCAATTAGGAGAAGCACGAAGAAGAAATGAGTTTTAATTATGGTTTACGTTGTGTTTACTGTAGCAATAAGGATATCATACCCTAGGTTAGGGAGTGTTGAAATAAGGTTAGAAATTGTCTGTTGAGGTACGATGCTTTAAATATGTCCGTAATAAATTCAGGAAAAATCTTCTTGAGTGAGGTAAGGTGAGATAATAAGGGGTTTAACGCCGCCTTCAAGGTTTTTTCACTTGTATAACGACTGCCAGTATTTTTGCAAAGAGAAAGCGCGCAACACTGCTGGGCTATGCATCGCTGAAATCGCCGTCTTCTTGTGCGTTTATTAAGAAAGTGTACCTCTCGCTTGCGAATGAGCGAGTCCTCAAACATAACTGCGACAATAAAGTTAAGTTCCTAAAAAGCTCTTCAAAATTTCAAAAAAAAAGTTTCGGAATCTCTTATCAAGATAGGGACATATGACTGTTTAGTGTGTTTTATGTCGTTTAACCTCTATGATACGTCAACGAATTAAAGTCAAAGAAGATTATGTCGGAAACATATTTATTAATTGATATTCATGTTTTAATTTAAACTTAAACCTCCAAACATTCTGTTTACTAAGACAGCGATTTCAGCACCTCTTGTGTGTTAAAAATAAAGTTAATATCCTAATCAGTAAACTTGTTTACAAAACATAAGTTCGTTAACGCCGTTCAAAATAACCTTCATTTGCAGCAGTATATAGTTTTTTTGGCACCAATTGCAAAGAACGGTGGTGGCGTTTCTTTTGCCGCTGAGTGTTATTTACAGGCACTTAAATAATAAACATAAATGGCTACAGATCGCACAAAATAATAGTATGTTTTTGTTTAAACATCATTATTTATACTCAACGTTGAAGGTTAACAAAATGCCCAATTATCATAATCTGTCTTAATCCGACAATCCTTACACTGAGTAAAGACACAGTTATCGCTTAGATGAGATACACTCAGTGCCCTCACCAGGTGGACTAGCTTATATGGTCATTGCTTCTTCTGACGGATGGACAGACACGCAGGCATCCAACACCGCCGAGCGGAGATAGACACTGAGCTGTCGTTTGTCTATCTCCCGGACACTTATCTGGGAATGCGGGATGAATAGTCTCCTCCTCCCTTGACGTAGTGTCCGTGTCTTTTCGGTATAGATCGGGGCGGGGTAGCGCAGTGGTTAGCGCGTTCGGCTTCGGATCAGAAGGTCCGTGGTTCGAATCCCGCCAGGGGCTCGGCAACTTTGTCTGTAGTAGAGAACTGTTCTACACGCAGTCAGGTTTGGGTGCAATGCTACACTGAAATTCAGCGCAGTACCACCCATGGTTCGGTAGTTCCAGCCGATGCTCGCAGGTTTCACCGCAATGCATAACCACAACAGTGTTGCGGGCTTTCTCCCTGCAATAATACTAGCAGCCGCGATATAAATGAAATAATCTTGAAAGCGGCGTTAAACATCAACTTACCCCACCTCGGTATAGATCTGAAGGGTTCTTACTGGACGATTCTCCTCGTTCTTTGGATCTATGCTGCCGGAAAGGGACGGTAACGAAAAGGTTCTACCCCTTTCGTCTGCTGCTTGGTTCTTGCAGATGAACTCAGGCGCCAACCCCAGAGTAACCGACCCCCGTCTCTCACATCAAAACGCAAGTGGTACCACCGTCAAGTCCCACTCTGGAGGCCTGAGTTTCTTCCGCCCGTCCTCGTTCCGGTAGGTCTTGATGAGGTCCTTAAGGACCGAGATGTCAACCTGGGGGTCACGCTTCCGTAGGACTGACATGACTGCCGCCAGTTTGGTATTAATTGAAGACGCTTTGAGCTTCCTCACCTCCCTTAGATGTTACTGCCTCGGTATCGTACCCTTCCTTCGCGCAGAGGGTCGCGAAGGCACTCCACTGGGCATCGTAAAGATTCCTAGTAGAGGACCTCTGGGAAGACGCCACCGCCTCGGCCACGGATTTCGAGAAACCCACACCCGTCAGACCCCTTTGGAGACAAACCAAGCGTGAACCTGGAGAGCCTGGGTGTTCTCATGGACCCGCCTGCTCGGTTTGCTCGTCAATAGGTCCCACCTCCTTCTGAGTCTTGGCGGTACATCCTCAGAAGGGGAACGCAGCAGGCCCTGGCTGGCCACAACGGTGCTATCAACAGAAGTTGAAGAACTCGTGTCTGCTGTACCTTCGCCACCAGGTGATTCAGGATGGCGGGAGGGGGATAGGCGTATCTCCACCTGCTCCAGCGTCAACGCCAGCCAATCCGGCTCTAGCGGGCGTTCTACCAGGAAACAGGTTAGAGAGGGGCGGTGTACTACGGGAATACGAAACCCCCGCTCCAAAACCTTGCACACGAACGGGTCCAGCTCCAACTGTCTCCAGTTGGGCACATACTGCGAGAGCCATCCCCCTACTGGGCCGTCCCAAGTCGGTCCAACCTGAGGCGGGATCTCCGGAGGACCCCAGCAGTCACTGCTTCCTGGCGGAACCCCCGTAGGCGCCTCCCTTGCTGCACTGGTTTCCTTTCTTAGAGGCGCGCTCGGGAGAGGGTTCTTCCTCCACCTTGTGTATGCGGACCGCCAATCGGCGATTGCTGTCAGGCGGTCTTTTAAGTCCGGGGCGTCCTCAGGCGCTGTCACAGCTGTCACTCATGCGGCCACCATGAGTGGGGGAAGCTTCCTGATCCGAGGAGGTAGGGGGAGATCACCACTACCCGCCTCCTTCTAGTTGTGGAAGGTGCTGGGGAGGGCGGAGCTGAGGCGGCCTCCTCCTCTACCCTGGCCTGTGCTCGACCTCGGGAGACCAACATCGATGCCAATAAGTCATTGACTGACGACATGATATCGTTAGTCAATTTCTTCTGATCGAAGGGCGGGGGCAAGACGGGTCTCCACCTCTTCCTCTTCCTATTCTTGCGCTTCTTTTTAGCGCTCCGGCGGTGTACCAGCAACGACAGGGGAGGACCTCCTGCCAGGAGACTGCTCAACCCCCAAGACAGGAGCGCAGGCGTGATGAAGTGCAAGTAACAAGCAAGCGCAGGCGCCGACAGGCCGACAGGCGCTATCACAGGCAAGTGCTGACAGGCGCTTCAAAAGCCTAGGCCGCCAGAAGCGCAAGCGGTCCCCGCCAGCAAGCGCGGCCGCAGGCGCATAACCACGGCCCCCGAAGCGCAGGCGCGACCAGCAAGGCAGCGAGGAAGGCCCGGGACGAACTGCACGTGCAACTCGGGCCACGGGTGAAATTGACAGTAGAAAAACTCCGAAATAGAAAAGAGCTATCAAGACACGCGAGTGAACTTGATGGCCGACAGAAAAGCAATGACCATATCAGGTAGTCCACCTGGTGGGGGCACTGAGTGCAGCTCCCCTGAGCGATAACTCTGTCTTTACTCTGTGTCGGATTAAGACAGATTAGGATAATTGGGCATATTGTTAACTATCACGGAGAGGATATTAAATAATAATAATTACGTTGTTAAAGTAATAAAGCTGCATGCTTTTGTTCAATGCTTACGAATAGTGCTTATAAATAGATATAAATCTTATCTGCAATCTGCAACGACCTCTCTTACAGGCTAATGTTAGATCGATTATAATAACATGATCTATTTAATTGTCGATCTGGATTTAATCAGATAGGATATTTTCAAAATTTGAGATTACCAGATTAGACGGAAGAAGTTTTGAGTGTATAAATCCTGCCACGCCCACATTTGAAGGGGGCACAGCCCCAAATTTATACATTTTTAGTCACCATGTCATTTATGTGATTATTTGAAAATTTCGGCTTTCTATGCCAACTGTTTTCGGATAAGTCGCTTTAAGGTTTTTTTGGATAATGCCTGCCACGCCCGTATTTTAGAGAGTCACTCAAGTTAGGTTACATGGTACATTCCCACAACTTTCGAGGAATGGGACTGCATCAGTTCTAGACAAGAAATGGAAATTATGACCGCCCATCTGACCTTTCAGTTTAAAACCTTTTACATGAGATAGATATTTGAACTGAATCCAAATCATGCCTAACGTAAGAGCTAGTTTTGGATTATTGATAATTATAGCTGGAACAATTGACAATAAATATGATGTTCAGATCTTTATTCATTACTATTCATTTCATTTTACAAACCGACAATTAAAACATACCCATCTCGTTAGTTTCTGATGCTGGAAACTAGTGGCGTGTTGTCAGACCTTGGTTGGATTGGCACTGTTCGGTGGTAAAGGATATCTGTGAAAGAATAAGGAACAGCAAGTGATGCAGTCTGGTTAATGGTCCCACTACCACCTATTGTGAATGATACCGAAACAACTGTAAACCTCAAGTAATATTTCCTTTGTTTATTATTGTGCTTACAAGACTGAATGTCTTGCGATCAAAACAATACAAAATGTTTGAATTCAGAGATTGTATTTCTGATATCTGTCAATGTACGATGTAGTTGAATGACGGAGATATGAAACAGTTTCTGCTTTACTCTCTGGTCATTGTACATATTCGTTGATTGACGTCAGTTGGTTTTTATGAGACGTCTCAGTCAAACCGTAGCAACCGTTGAGTTGAGTTGAACTAGGCTCATGTTGTGTAACTGATAAGGTCTCCCTGTGACATTAACCTATTCATAGATAAATATAGACCCGCCATTACAATAGCAATGGGCCTGCATAACTCTTAAGTAAATTTCTGGGGCGTGAAATAATGTCATATAAATATTGAAGAAATATGAATGTAAGTAATTGCGAAACTTAATCCTGGAAACACTGCACCAGCGAAACTATACATTGGTTATATCCTAAGTGGAACATTTGATTAATTATGCTGTCTACATATTAGCAAGCAGACAGAGGGGCTATATCAAATACCCTCCAAGTTGTAAAAGAATGAAATATTGAACAGTAGTTATGAAACTGTATTTCTTAACTATCCCTCAATAACATACACAAATAGATTGCATAACATCCATAAGACCGGTGGTCATTTCTATATCCCAAGAAAAATTCATTGTTGCAAGATATACTAGTAATTACCCATTGAGAAGGTTTGTCTGCAGAAACCGGGCATGGCATCTTCTTTAGCCTACATAAAACTTTAATACAAGTTATCTATTTTGGAAATACGTCACAAATGTTTGACAATTTATTCATTTCACCAACATTTACAAAGTTGTTGCATTAGTTTATTTATCCTTTATCCTATTTTAGTAAAAATACCCTCTGATATGCTGAAACAAGATGGCCGAGGCGGTGTTAATGTTAAAGTGACATTTATTGTACGTATTTGCTGTACCTAAGTCCCGTTTTGTCATCGATGAATATTTATTCTGCTCAATTACATAATTATGAACGTACATAAGATTTATGCTCGTTGAATTGATTATCATTAGTATATCATTACCTTTTTAACGAAAAGTTGTCCGTATGATGTTTGTTGATAGCAGGCTATCTGAACATCGATGTCCGCTCAGGCATAAACCAATGAGCGATAGTTACGTCAACACCGATTGACTTCGTAAGGAGAAAACAGGTTTTAGAGGCACATCAATAGTACTGTATATAGCCACGTGGTAAAACCATGACGCGCACAATAGTAAAGATCAAGTCACACATTGCTGTAGCCTATAGCCTATAGCATATAAATGCGGCCAAAATCCATAGAAGCGGTAAAATTTGCCGTTCTTTCTATCAAATCAAATATTAAGGAACACAATATTTTCTGGATTACAAAGGCGAAACGCCTGTGGCGATGTTGCGGAGAATACGCTTAGTCCTTCATCAAGTGTTGGGAATATGAAAAGGGGTACTCATATATACCATTGCAAGGAAACATGAAACAATAGTGAGAGAAAAAATCAAAGAGATTCAATTTAGAATATTAAACACACATGATCGATAAAATAAACAAAGGCATGTACGCTTTTTTGAAGTAGTGGGTAGATTGTGATTGGTGATAGATTGATGGTTGGATGTACAATTAGAGTTTGCATTACAATTAGAAGCATATGAGGATGGCTGGTCAATGTTCAGGTTATACAAGAGAGTTTTACAAGAAATGGGTTGATTGTGTTGAGTTGTGCTGAATAGGAGCTGGTGGTTAGGAGCTGAGGTAGGCTTTGGTAAGGTCTTTAGCTGCCACTCGAGACTTTTTGACGATGTCGAAAATCTGGTGTCGCAGGTCGTCTACGTTGCCGTTTGGGGTCAATTGTTGAAGTCTCAATGCTGGTGATGAAGGCGTCAGTGTTGGTTCTTGTGTAGAAAGGAAGTTGAGTCCTTTGATAAATGTGTAGGACTATGAAGGGGTGGGAGCTTTCTGAGGAAGTGTACTAAGGTCTTCTTTGTTGTTGTTGTCGTGAAGGTTGTTGAACCTGCTGATTTGGATGGCTTTGGTCTTTTCGTTTAGTTGTTTAGGCCTAGGTTTGCGTTGTATAGGGTCTGTGTTTTCCGAAAAAGGTCTGGCTAAAAGGTGCTTTCTAGTTGATATGGGGTTTTGTTGATCTTGGTGTTCGGGTGAGCTTTCTTATTTTAGATGCTTGATAAGGTGCTTGATAATTCTACATCTGGCATGATGAAGGATTCTGTCTGTGGCAGGGGAACGTTGAACGGGTTAAAAAGCTGAAACCCTGTGGGAACGGGTTCCGGTCTCGGCAAGTAGCAAGAAAGTGAGGTGGTTCCTGATCTTAACGCTCTTGCTGCACTTATAGCACATGTTGGTGGATGTGATCATGTAAATGTTGACGTCGGGTCAAATCTTTGATAGATATACTAATAACTTAAGTGTAAACTTTTCTCAAGGTTTGACTGTAAATCCACATTGTATTACATTATTCTAAAAATCTCTTTTATTAGTTTCCTCACTACTCCGAAACGTCACAATAACGAAGTTATTATTCCGACTACATGTACACTGTATTCCTTATGTAAATCCCTTCTAAGTGCCCTTCAAATCCTCAAATCAAATATTGTTTTAAATATCCGACAAACCCGTAAGAATATGTAAGCATCGCAAAAGTGAAGAGATGCAGGTCTTCTTGGAACTGACCGAATGCGCAGTTCAAAAATACTGATTGAAAGACCTTTTTCTGTTGCAACTAATCAGGACTATGTATTCCTATGTGGAAACACACAACACTGCTTAAGTGGGGCAGCTGAGGAATATTCAATAACAACATCGTATATATTGTGATTCAACATGTTACAATGTTCAACTCGTTACATTTGAAATTGTACTAGCCTTTCTGTCTCCAGGTGTCGCAACAGCATGAACAAACAAACAAGGCACAAAATACGAGATAGGTACACACGATAACGGAAAACGCGCTCCGGTTGATGCAGAGACATGTGTCCGTCTATGGCTGAAATAATGTTTTCAGTCACGACTTTTGGCGAACTGACCAGTATTCAGACATTGGCGAAGTCCCTCAAATCATTCATAACAAATTAAATATTATTTTTACTTACCACTCGTAGTGTGAAAGGATAGTATATAGAAGAACGAAATGCTATAAATCTTTACGAATTTGGTTCTTAGATAAGACCAGGACTTCCCATGTCTTACGTCTCCCGTTCGTATCCCACTCCTGACGTGTCGACTTGTCTTCTGATTTGAATCTGACGAATAAGGGTTCAATTCCTCTGAGCGCGAGTGAATGTACGTAGAAGTTCTGCAAGATTTGACACAGGAGTGATATCCTCCTCGCATTTCATTGCTTACAGCTGTGGCCCAGCACCATTGTAGCTCATCAGTCCTTTATGATTCGTGTCTTTATTTGAAGATCTGTAAATCACATTGATTTGTTACTGTTATATCTTCGAAATAACCTAATTTTGTACTAGTTGTTTACAAAATATATTGGCTACAGAGGGTAAAGTATTTCATTCGGAAGAAAAAGGTGTATACAGCGAAAACTGAACTCTTATTTAGTATTAACACCTTTTAAAAATTTGAGAAAAACATTTCTGATCGCCAAGGTGAAGGTATATCACGACCAGATTACAGGTTTGAGGGTGCAAAGATGAGAAATGTTAAATGTTTACGGACGACGGTTCACGGGCCATGCCGTTGTCTCATCTGACCTTTCAGGCGTGTCGAGCAAATATTCGTGACTTCCATTTGCTGGGAACTTACACATCTAATACACATCTTTTCTGCATCAAAGAGTTTACTTGTATCTTTGCAACACACCTGTTTGGCATCAAAGAGTTAACTTCTATCTTTACAACACACCTGTTTGGCATCAAAGAGTTTACTTCTATCTTTGCAACACATCTGTTTGGCATCAAAGAGTTAACTTTTATCTTTGCAACACACCTGTTTGGCATCAAAGAGTTAACTTCTATCTTTACAACACACCTGTTTGGCATCAAAGAGTTTACTTCTATCTTTGCAACACATCTGTTTGGCATCAAAGAGTTAACTTCTATCTTTACAACACATCTGTTTGGCATCAAAGAGTTAACTTTTATCTTTGCAACACATCTGTTTGGCATCAAAGAGTTAACTTCTATCTTTACAACACATCTGTTTGGCATCAAAGAGTTAACTTTTATCTTTGCAACACATCTGTTTGGCATCAAAGAGTTTACTTCTATCTTTGCAACACATCTGTTTGGCATCAAAGAGTTAACTTTTATCTTTGCAACACATCTGTTTGGCATCAAAGAGTTAACTTCTATCTTTGCAACACATCTGTTTGGCATCAAAGAGTTAACTTTTATCTTTTTTTCACACCTGTTCGGCATCTAAAAAAGGTTACTAGTGTCTTTCTTAAGTAAATCACTATAATACGTGTATTCATCAAAACTTCAATAAGTGCTTGCTCCTTCTCTGCAGATTCCGAGATATCATTTAGTTGCTAGAAATAATTAATTTGTCTATGCAAATGGCTATAGCCTCCAAAATGTGTTATATGGAACACCTCAAACTCCTATTGATGTCAATTTGCAAATAGTTAAGTCCTTTCACCTATACATCATTAAGACCAAACGCTTCGATAATTACCGCTAATAGTGTTATCATAAATGAAGTCAAACTGCAAAGAACATGTACATAAGCACTTGTTGTACACATACTTTATTTTGATTGTGCTGTATATATAAATATATTGTCATATGCTGTGTCTACTTCTCATGTTTTTATGTATCTGATACATGTGCTGGTAAAGCATTCACGTAAGAAGAGTTTTGTTTGTTTGCCAAACCAGCTGCAGATTCTTCTTAAATAAAAATATGTTTAAACCAAACACCAGGACGGATTTTAATTTACTGAATAGTTTCATGTTGTATCAACGGTTTTGGAGGTAGGTAAGAGGGTCAAAACCCCTTTCGATCGTGTTTGGAATGCAGTGTTTTCCGTAAAACTTGAATCCACGTGAATCGCCGGGAAATCATTTAAACCGATTAAGAATATTTTAGTGACAGGCCACGGTCATTTGTTTTAAATGACTATACATCAAATCCTAAAGCTGTATTAGTTTCTCAACGTTCTGTTTTGGGACTACTATTTCTCTTTGTCAGTATTTTATAAATTAAAGTTAAAGGTTATTAAAGTTAAATGCGCTCTCAAGAGTATCTTACGGCTCCTGTTATTATTGCAGGGAGAAAGTCCGCATACTGATTTGGTTACCTATTGCAGTGAAACCTGCTGGAACTAGGTCACCAAGGGTGGTACTGCGGTGAGTGTAGAATAGTCACTTAACGGTTTGGGTCGTGAAGTGGCTAAGCTGCTTCAATCTTCACCTGTGATCACCTAATCTGACTCTAGTACAAACGTCACCCTAACAGACAAGCCAACAATCATTCGTACCATTTTTACCGACAATCACTATTTGCATTATTGACATTTTGTTATGAAGTTGATAAATCTCAGTGTTGATGTGCCGTTTCTTTATCACTTCGGTATAGGTAAAACAGGTCATACACATAATCCAAAGTGAACATATGGTGCCTGGACTACATGTATATTTCTACTATAGTATGTTTCAATTAAAGCATAACAGTTTGACTTTGAAAACACCCTAAATTTATCGAAAAGAAATTCGTTTTTGAAGACACCCACCCTTCAATTAATTAATATATAAATCACATCTTTAGTAATTTCTTGAATTTTGTAATTGCATGTGTTCATCAAAAGAGATCTGAATAAACATGTATTGACTGTAACATCATTAAGCATCTCTTTTTGAGGTGATAAGAAAACAAACAAAATAAAAGTTGTCATCCATAATATTTGTCTTTATTTGAAAAAAAATCTACCGAATGACTCTAAAGTATAGACCAAAATCATCTGAAATGTACAATAGTTACACATGTGGTAGGACCTGCTGCACTAGCTCTCGTGTGTAACACTCACACCATCTTCTTGTGTATGATAGAACACACGTGACCACAGCAATCAGTTGAGATTGATCTAGTGCTTGCTTCTCTCACATCATGAACAGAGGAAACTGCCTGATGCCCACACGAAAGATGACTTATGAATATTCCAGGATGGCTGATTTTTTCCAATGACCGCCCCAAGTAGTAATTATTTTGTTCTCGTAGGAATCTAGATGCCAGAATGAGGACCCAGAACATGAACAGGTTTGTCGTTTGACCATTACAGAAACATGGAGTTTCTAGGATGGTGCCTGTATACCAAATCGATCTATCCTAGCCACGAAATGACTGTCTTGCTACTGTGTTCTATCATACCCCATATCTATCACTAAAAATAGCTTGCATGCCTCAACATACAAGTAGCTATTAAATGACTTCATTCTAGCAATATTGGCAGCACCTGCAGAAGAGGAGCAAGTGGTTGATCCACTTCACACACCTTATTCCTTTGCTGAGTAAATACATGCCATAGCCATATCCTGATTTAAACTGATAAGGTAGGAGCTAGGGAAAACAAATACCATGACGTAGCAGAAGTGATACCTATATACTGGGGAGTTCTTTGATCACATGGGGAGAAAACCAAGCAATTGATCAATATTTGAGTTGTGCTGATTCCGTGAAGTACAGAGACACCCATATAAGCCAGCTTATTTACACACAACATCGTGAACACAGGTCAAGACAAGTTGGTCAAAAGCTTCTCTATAGGGGAAAGGCACCAAAGCCAGTAATTCGTCAATAACTGAATTCATAGACTCTTGTAATGTCATAATAATTTAACATTCACTTTTCAAAAGATTTATAGAAAAATAGTGCCATTTGGTCTGCAACTCCTCAGGTACTTGTGGCTAAGGTTGAAGAATTTCATGCTAAATAATAAGATATTGACAATGTAGTCTCAGTAAAGACAGCAACCAAGTTCAAAATCCATAATTTACATTGGTTTAGGCATGTTTTGAACAAAAATCATTAATTTCCTTTCTAAGGAAGAAGTATGAAATAGGTTTGGAGATAGTGACCTTTCTTTCCTCTAACCCAAACCTTTACAACTGAACTTATAGAACCACTGAAATTGTTCTCTCCACAAAAAAAAGTACCCCAACTTTTTCCAATAAGAATTAAAAAAACATTTCAGAATTAACACCATAACACACTCATATTTGAATGGGGTCAAGACCAAAACAACAGAGTGCAACATCTTAACTTCATTTTCTAAATCCATGCCAAATGATTTGATGACACAATGGGAGGTAACTCCAAGGAATAAGGTGAGATAATTCAGACAGTTAAAGCACCATGGAGAAACACTGAGATATTTACATGTATACATACAAGGACATAACAGTCCTGTAGAGACTTGCAAGGCCCCCTCCTCAGTCACCAGGGCTCACACTTACATAACTCATCACATCTTACCACACAAAATCTTCTTCAGGAAAATTTTTATGCAAATATTTTTTTAGCACTCTCAGAGATCTATGTTTGAAATTAAAGAAAGCCTTCCAACCTTGTAGGCTAAAAACATTTAAGTGTGAGCAAAAGCTGGAATTCAAGCAAAATCTACTCTATACAACATATGTGTTGTTAAATGTCTTTTGAGAGGCTCGCAAGTCCAATCTATGTAGCAGTTTCATTAACTTACTAAAGCAGAGGGCATGTTTCAGTAAAGATATTCCCAATGAAAGTACCTGGAGTAGTGAAGTGTAGAACATTAGAGTGAATGAGTGACTTCTTGTTATGTGCTGCATTAGCAATTTAGCGGAATAAACACGCTGGATAACCAAGGATGAGACCGTCAAGCCTTAATGAAAACAATTCTACACAGACAGGACATGAGATGAAAAAATATGATGAAAAATGAACTTTCTACATTAAAGAGATTAATTTTATTTATTGAAAAGAGATCTAAATGCATTCACTTCCACACAATAAAAATCATTGAGAATAATGTTTCAGTAAGATGAAAAGACATCAAAAAGATTTAGCTGGCTTTTAATTGTTCTCATCAAATGCCAACAGTTAATTTTGAATGATATACATAATGACCACAATGTGAGGAGATATGCTGAGATTGATAGTTTTATTTCCTATTTCTGTTAGCTACATCATTTCTAAGCAAAATCAACTTTGACATACATCAGGAACAGTGTAAACAGCTGGGTAAACTCTGTATATATATGATATATACCGGTATATATAAGTGTAGTTCCAAGTCAACAAAGATTCAGGTGAATCCTCTGCACAAGTACAACATTAAGAAATTCAACATTCAAACATGGCATAACAGATGCAGAATTTAATATTCAATTACGATTTTAAGATCAAAATGTATAAATTTATTTACACATTGCATAAAAAAATGCAAGAAATAATTTACACCTATTAAGAATGAAAAAACGATAATAGAACACATGTTGGATTATTATACTTAATTATTCATATCATTATAATCAGCAAGCAAACTGTTCTAAAAGAACTCAGACAACACTCTTAGAAAATGTGATTATATTTGCCTTTGCATACATTATACATGAAAGAGCTGTTAATCATATAAATCTTTGAATAAGTGGGTAAAAACATATTTTCAAACACACTGGGAAATGATTTTCATCCAATAATATGAAATGTTTGATAAACACGTGGTTTGACAGTTTCAGTTGAACCAGACATGTTAAAACACAGGAACAGAAAATCAATTCATACAAAAACACATTTTCCATAATCTAAAGGCAACTGAGAGGCACTTTGTCTGACAACTAGTACACAAAACTGGCCTGTAGACCTGTCGACTGAATAGGGCTGCATTAACTAGTACACACATACACAAATACGTACCAAATTAATCTTGATTGTACAGAACTTAACCACGGCTTCAGCACTATGTTAGCTGGCATGATCGGTTTTCAATTATCATTCTTAATCCTTTCATCCCTTTCAATGATCTTTTCCGAGGTCTCCTGATCAGAGTTAAGTAAGTTCTGCATTTACTGATTGATAAACTCGGCTAGCACCCCATTAAGTGTTTACAACATGCTCGATGAACATGGAATGAACAGACTGGAGCCACATCTATGTCTGTCAGCTGTACAGAGCTTTATCTTCATCAGGGTTGAAACACATTTCTGTTTTGCTTCTAACCTAATGTACCTTAGATCACTCTTTTTCAGGCTCATGCAGCATAACATTTCTGTCACACTTATGACACTTACTAAACATTTCTTGATTAATGTAACACAAAAGCGACACTTCTACCAACTGTTGGTATATATATATTTACATCAAGATTCCATTGAATAATAAAAGTGATTGCATAATGTTAAAATGAAATATTCTTTTACTCAAAAGTTTTTAAGAAACTGACTACAAATTCCTCTCTCTTTTTTTCCATTCCATCTCTTTACAAATAAAAAGAAGTTGTTTGGAATAAATGGACTGTGGTTTATGAAATCTCATCTATATTGCATTGATGCTGTAGTATAATATAAGAGCTGTAACCATTCCCATATACAAACAAATAACTCTTATAAGTGAACTGATAATTAATGCAAAAAATTTGAGCATTATGATAATATCAAGAGAAAATTTACAAATGAATAATTGAGAAAAGCACTAAGAGTGGAATGTTGTGATACAGAGTGTTGATCCACCAAAGTGTTGATCCACCAAAGTGTTGATCCACCAAAGTTATTACAATCATCTGTAGTCACTTTTAGTTGTTCACAACATGAGTGGCACTACAAACAGCCGACAGCATGACTGGATCAGCACCTGCAGCTCCTTCTCAATGTGGACTCTCAGAAATAGCTGGGTGCTATGTTAAGTCTTCTTCGGAGCTAGCACAGAATAACCTGACGTCCTGAATGGGACATATTGTGTCCCACAATGTTGTCAAATATTCTTTAAAAAATTAACAGCTTCATTAAAAGACAGCTACAACAGATTCAATTTATTGATTTACTTTTTTAAATTGTTTTCTTAAAGATTTGCATTTGGTTTACATCTATGCTTTTGATAACTAAAAATTTGATAATATCACATTACAATACATATTGAATTTCATAAGTATAGGTAAATAGTTTCATGATGAGGTGACTACAGTCATGAAGGTTTCATTGCTCTTTGTACAGTCAATATAGAGCGACAACGCCAGTAAGGTTATCCAAATGATCACCTCGATGACTTGTTAAACAAGGCTCACAGGCCCACTGCATTAAGGCTTATAGGAATGGAGCCTTTATGTAATGCTAAAATAAGAGAACAAGGTTACCTTAGCATAAAGCTTGCTTTGTACACTGATCCTGGGGAACATGTAAGATGTACATCCAGGTCTATAAAACATCCGCTGTTGTCAACAACTAACTAAATATGAAATGTCCCAGCAGCCAACTACGAATGAACTCTTGAATTATGGCCACTTCTTGCGTAAAGACTCATTCTCAATCCATATACCGTAAGGCAACCAATAAAACATCTCAACATATTATTGTGTAAAATGGTGGATCTCCCATTCTCATGCACCAACTTGATGTCTGTTTTATAAAAGTTTTCAACAGAACAAATTAAAACGGTTGCATCATACATAACTAGGGCAAATGAACATAAAACTGGGTTGGCTCTAGAAAAGATTAAATCTAAAATAACCTGTTTACATAATAGAAAACATGGCTTAACAAAAAATAAAACTGCCTGATGCATTTTCCTGACATATTAATGACGGGGAAGGTCAGTGAGGAAGAGTTATTTCCCCTTAGACTCAGTGTCATCCGTCAACAAACTCCACGTAGTTCTCGGGTAAGAGTCCCGTCCGACCATCCAGCGTCCCTTCCAACCAGTGTGGCTCCTTCGATGGGCGAACTGAAACATTTATTATATTGTGTAAATTTCTATGAGTTTTTTTGAGATGAGGTTTATTCTTTGAAAGCAATTTATGTTGATGTTCCTTGATTATAACCATGTCTTCTCAAGAACAACATTGTTCCCTTTAAGAACAACATTGTTTTCTGGAAAAAAAACATGAAATGTTTCTTAAGAACAACAATGTTTAGATGCTCATGAAATGGCACTTGAGACCATCGTTTCCTCCAAGAGCAAAATAAATTGGTACCACTCAAAAATAAATTTATTCAGACGAAATTCATCGACCTGTTAAATGATTTGTGTCTATCAACTTTGTCTTCTACCTACAAACTTAGACAAGTGAGTTTGAAGGCATATTAATGCATCTCTGTATATATATATGTACAGTAACATTTGTCTTCTACTTTCCATTGTAGAAAAGTCAGTTCAATATCATAACAAGTGTTTGCCACTAACATGGCAATGTCCCCCGCCGTTATGAGATATTTGGCATAATTAATATTATCGCGTTAACAATGTATTACAGTGGTCAAAGTGTCATGGTGACCGTGAAAATGAGGTCAAGGTCACCAATGTCCACTGGCATCTGAGTCTTCTGCCATTGAAAGCTGTCACCAAATATGAACACTCTAGGTGTAGAGTGACCTTGAAAATGACGTCAAGGTCACCAAAGTCGACTGGTGTCTGAGTCTTCCTCCATCGAAGGCTGTCACCAAATATGACCACTCTAGGTGCTAAGCTTCATGAGTTATCCCGTTAATAAGAATCCGGACGTATGTGGTGTCATGGTGACCTTGAAAATGACGTCAAGGTCACCAAAGTCGACTGGCGTCTGAGTCTTCCTCCATTGAAAGCTGTCACCAAATATGAACACTCTAGGTGCTAAGCTTCACGAGTTTGCCGTGGTGACCTTGAAAATGACGTCAAGGTCACCAAAGTCAACTGGTGTCTGAGTCTTCCTCCATCGAAAGCTGTCACCAAATATGACCACTCTAGGTGCTAAGTTTCATGAGTTATCCCGTTAACAAGAATCCAGACGTAGGTGGTGTCGTGGTGACCTTGAAAATGACGTCAAGGTCACCAAAGGTGACTGGCGTCTGAGTCTTCCTCCATTAAAAGCTGTCACCAAATATGAACACTCTAGGTGCTAAGCTTCATGAGTTATCGCGTTAACAAGAATCCAGACATACGTACGGACGCCGCTGAATTCATAGTCCCCCGTTCCGCGTTGCGGCGGGGGACAATAATGCATCCGTGTATATAGAGTAACCAGTATCTTCTACCTACCATTATAGACAAGTACGCTTTGTACATATAGTAACCTGTGTCTTCTACCTACCATTATAGACAAGTATGTTGTATATATAGAATAACCAGTGTCTTCTACCTACCACCATAGACAAGTAAGCTGCGTACATATAGTAACCTGTGTCTTCTACCTACCATTATAGACAAGTACGTTGTGTATATACAGTAACCTGTGTCTTCTACATACCATTATAGACAAGTACGTTGTGTACATATAGTAATCTGTGTCTTCTACCTACCATTATAGACAAGTACGCTTTGTACATATAGTAACCTGTGTCTTCTACTTACCATTATAGACAAGTACGTTGTGTATAAACAGTAACCTGTGTCTTCTACCTACCATTATAGACAAGTACGTTGTGTATATGTTACAGTCAATGTCTAAAATCAGTCAATCTGTAGATCGACTGAAATTTTTAGTCAATCTGTAGATTGCCTGATTCACTCAGGCAATGTATAGATTGACTGAAAAAAGCAGTCAATGTACAGATTGACTGAAAATTTAGGCTGATTTTCAGACAGATTGACTGAAATGAATTATGCTCATTAATGAAATCACATAATACTTCTGTTATCCTACAGAAAGTTAATTAATTCATGTGGTATGCTTTGACAACAGATGGGCAGCCAGTTCAAACAATGATTTGATTGCTTCTAAGCCAAAGATTAACTCTGTTCAATGTTTTAAGAGATCAGAAATGGTTAATCAGCTGATAAATGTGATTGTGTGAATAATTAATAGGAAGCCACATTTAGAATCCTCCTCAATCCTGTAATCCTATAAAAAGCTATATGGGACTTCGCTTTGTACAATTCCAAAAGGCTGGCATTCTTAAGGGACACTACAGCAGAAATCAGTTTGATCTGTGCAACCAGAAGTTATTTACCATCGAGGACATGAACAGGGATGTTGAAGTTGGCCTACGTCATGCAGTACAGAGACCCGATGTGGTGGCCAGGGATATGCTAAATGCAACTGTGCAGCAAATCGCAAATAATGTCAGACCAACAGATGTAAATGTTTCAAGTCAGGTGTGAAGTGCAACAGCAGGTGTCACTCCAGCATCACATGTCCAAACAAAAATTGAAATAATCCATGATATGTCAATAAAACTATGAGCATCTACATTACTGTTTGTTATTGTTTTGACCCATTAATGAGCATAATTCATTTCAGTCAATCTGTCTGAAAATCAGCCTAAATTTTCAGTCAATCTGTACATTGACTGCTTTTTTCAGTCAATCTATACATTGAATCAGGCAATCTACAGATTGACTAAAAATTTCAGTCGATCTACAGATTGACTGATTTTAGACATTGACTGTAACATATATACAGTAACCAGTGTCTTCTACCTACAATTATAGACAAGTACGTTGTGTATATACAGTGACCTGTGTCTTGTACCTACCATTATAGACAAGTATGTTGTGTATATACAGTAACCAGTGTCTTCTACATACCATTATAGACAAGTACGTTGTGTATATACAGTAACCAGTGTCTTCTACCTACAATTATAGACAAGTACATTGTGTATATACAGTAACCTGTGTCTTCTACCTACCATTATAGACAAGTACATTGGCGTTGAAGGAGAGCTCCGAATCGTTCTCTGCATGGCACTGATACAGCGTCCTCACCGTCCTGCAACACCAACATCTCTCACGTACACATTACAGGGCAGAACCGAATGTCCAAGGACCATTAGAATACACCAATAATGAAAACTAGAAGGGACAAGAGGTCTAAATCTAAAGCCCTCCACCTCTTCAGATCCCTTAGGCAACCTGCTTTCTTTCAACAGAAATCCCTCGTGACTAGTCCATCTCCTTTACATAAGGGTCAAACCAAAATTTACAGAGCATGTCCACTGAAGCAAGAGTTGAAACATGTATGTAAACCCATGTTAGTACTGACCTGCCGGGTGGCCGGGAGGAGCTGCTGGAGTTGCTGCTGAGACTTCCTGTCATACTGGCGTGCATCGACGAGTTCCTGCAACATTTAACCATGGTAATGAACAAAAAGGTTGAAAGTACATCAATTCACAGTCAAAAAAGTTCTTAAAAAACACTGATATGTACATACTGTTCTTGATTGGCATTAAGAAGTTGGTAGATAATAGAACAAGTATAGTATGCATACACAACTTAATCATTGTTACCAACATGGAGATGAAGCTGTACACCAGTCCTCAAACAATGACATTACATTAAGAAGTTGGTAGATAATAGAACAAGTATAGTATGCATACACAACTTCATCATTGTTACCAACATGGAGATGAAGCTGTACACCAGTCCTCAAGCAATGACATTACATTAAGAAGTTGGTAGATAATAGAACAAGTATAGTATGCATACACAACTTAATCATTGTTACCAACATGGAGATGAAGCTGTACACCAGTCCTCAAACAATGACATTACATTAAGAAGTTGGTAGATAATAGAACAAGTATAGTATGCATACACAACTTAATCATTGTTACCAACATGGAGATGAAGCTGTACACCAGTCCTCAAACAATGACATTACATTAAGAAGTTGGTAGATAATAGAACAAGTATAGTATGCATACACAACTTAATCATTGTTACCAACATGGAGATGAAGCTGTACACCAGTCCTCAAGCAATGACATTACATTAAGAAGTTGGTAGATAATAGAACAAGTATAGTATGCATACACAACTTCATCATTGTTACCAACATGGAGATGAAGCTGTACACCAGTCCTCAAACAATGACATTACATTCAGGATGGACCTGGAATACTCACATATGTGCACTGAAATCATTTGAACTTCTTTTCTTGACGCTTCCACTGAAACACAAAATAATATTCATCAACTTTGTAGCATATTTACGTTAGTAAACCAGACACTTCAGTAGTTTTTAATCAGAGAGATCTTTGAGTCAAAGATGAATTTATTTACATATTTGGAATAAATATGTGTAGGATATTGTCCGAAAAAGTCTCCATTAGTTTGGCACAAGGGACTCGTCCAAGGTCATTAGGCCGCGGACGAGTCCCTTGTGCCAAACTAATGGAGACTTTGAGGACCATATCTTACTAAAAACTAAGTCACTTTCAACTACCCACTGCCATATTTATGTTAACTAAGAGTCAAAACACATCAAATTAATTCAAAAATCTTCTTATTTTGCTTTTAAGTAAAACATTAATGTGTTCAGTTTACTTATTCAATGTATTTACCACAAAACATTGGCAACCCTTGAATAAACTATTGGAGGTTGGACATTAGTTAAAATTATTGGTGGGTAGTTTCAATTTATTATGTCTATTGGAGGTAATGCAGGGGCAAGATGAAAGTAATGTTTACAAAACTTAGTTTTAAGCAAGTTGATGGAGACGAGAGAGAGACAGACATTAGATCAAATGGTATTCTGGCATTATTGACAACAGTCAAATGAAAAGACATGAATGCTACCAAATTACAGTTAACAAGAATGAGATATAATGTCCTGGCAACAGTCAAATGAGATAAAACGAGTGTTACTCAATGTCACTGCACAGAAATTGATTATATGCAAGAGATGAGATGACAAGGAGAAACTCACAAGGCTGGTGTGTCTGGTCCCCCCATGCTGAATCTGTTGGCTGCAAGCAGAGAGACAGCTTCAGAACAGATATTGGTGAAGCTTTAACAAGGTTTGTCTGAGGCAGAGTCTTTCATCATCAATTCTTACTCATAATGTTAATATTTAAATTACAACACATTTTTAAAGTTAATGGAGCATGGGTTTATAATCAGTTTAAAAGATAAATACTGAACTAATTCTACTCATTAATGGACTGTTCGTACTTAATGACAGAAATGTACAAATACAATGCAATATTAATTAGTCTATTCCCTCAAAAATGAAATCATGATCAGAAATATTTGACAAAAATAATTAAATTATCTCGTTTATTAAATGAATTACAAACTCAGACTTAATTTTACTAATCATAAATCATCTTGACGTTTTAAATGCATGCAGTACAAAAATCAAAATGCATGTAGCTTTTTCAAAAAAGGAAATACTCTTGAAAATAAATTTCTTCAACAAACATGCAATCCCCTGAATATCCAGGACAGAGAGAAATTCAATCACCACAGTAAAACCACTCTATAGAGTACCAGCATGTCCACCAATAGTGAAGGTAGTCAATCGAAGTGTCAGTGTGGACATCTTAAAGGTTCTATTTGTTCCCGACCAAGGTGAATGTTGGATTAATGTCATCTGTCTTTAGTTTGCAAATAGTTTCATCTATGTACACATGTTTGTAAGTTGGTACTAACTCAATCTCAGATCTCAAAATCAGATCTAACATAACACTGGCACCGCAACATGTGATGATATGAGGATTGCTATACTTGGCTCATTGCTTGAGTTTTGTCTCTTCATCTCCCATAAGCTCCACCAATGAAAGCTCGTTGATAACTAGGTAACAATGGCCCGACAGTTTTCACATCACAGTGCAGTGAAGTATCAGTGGTATCATAGAACTGATTAATCAGTATTGGTTAGATATATAGAAAGTGATATGTGTGCATTTTGGTCGTTTTAATTGAACGAGAAGAGAGATTTCATGGAAGCTGAGAAACAACAACTTAGAAGAATGAATTGATTCTCCGCTTCCGTGACACCTTCAAGTTCCATTCAAACGATCCATATGCATACGTATATTACATTTATATTCATTATATACCCTCTTTTTAAAATCAAATACAACTAACTTAAAATCGCTTAAATGAGTGAACAATAATGCGAACAAGAAGACTAAAGAAAGTTTTCTTAAGTGCATATATAAATAATAGTAACTTTATATTTTTTATTTAAAATGACTGATTTATAAACTTTGTTTAGGTTTGCATGATCTGGGCTTCTTTCCAACCAATAAACTCCATCAATGAAGCCCATTGATAACTTGGTAACTACTGCCCGACAGTTTTCACATGACAACATGGAAATGACTTCATAATATTTGTTGACATCATATTGATGTAGTATCGCTAGCCAAGCTTCCGAAATTTAGGCTTGGAATTCTTTTTCATAGTGTTCTAGCGGGTTGCAGTTTCTCTACTAACATTTACACTGTTTTGTTCACTTAATTATACAATATCAATATGTGAAAATAATGTTTATTATCAGTGCATTGAAAAGTGTTTATTCCAATGTTTGAGTAAGGAAAATTATTGTTTTGCACCGGAGGTCATGAGAATTGCCGAAACTTAGAATAAGTAGAACCAGCAGCCGTGCAACTTTGACTTCACCATGTCATATGCTTGTATTACTGTTTTAATTTTATATGGGTATATAATGAACTACTCAACCTACTGCTATGTGTATGTACAATACATACAAGTGTCACTATGGTTAAGACTGTTCAGAAGGTCAGTTTGTCATCATCATCATGCAGGCTACCATCTCCTAAAAATCTAGTGATAAGATTTCTTAAATGATCCAGTGTCATTTCTTCATTTATCTAAAATACATACTGTCAAAATATGTCTTAAAGAATAACCAGGTCCAGCCTATAAGATATCGTCAAAAAATATATATAATTTTTTAAAAAGAAGTGTCATGCAAGTAAATCCCTAGTTTGTTCATCTGATCACGAACATGGCAGGAGGATGTGGGGTTGGGGGAGAAGCAGGAAGACAAGACAACTGCAGCACCTCACAGACATCTTAATTAATCAAAACCAGGCTGGTTTGTAGCATGCAACCTCTCTCATTTACAAACTGGGTTAACAGACGCAGTACAGCAGAACAAAACATCTCGAAAACAACTCACTTGACAACTGTCAACCCTACACCCATGAAAGCCATTACCGCTATTCCGAAACACAATGTATGTTTGCACTAAGGAAGTTGTTATCTAGAAATTCTTATATTCATATGTATTAATCAAAGAATGTAACTGACTGACTGTTAATGTTTGATGACTATTCTAGACCTGTCTGAATGGCTTGTTTCTACTATGTAGGCCAGTAGAAATCATGAAAAACCCGGACATTTTCGATAACAGACAAATTTTGTTTTTAAATGGTCCCTTTAGCAGTGCTGATGAACCATGAAAAACCCAACCAAAATCAACCATGGGCAACATGTATTTTTGGGGCAAAAACCTTATGCCTTCAATACTCCAATAGATGCGAAGCACTGAGCACACCGGAGGGAATATCTCCCTGTTTGTTAGATTCACAAATGATGCTGAGAGACGTATGAAGAATCGAACAAAAACACTGATATGCCTTTCACAGGATTAACAAATTATCAGTTTCTCTAAACTATCATACCTTTTCAAATTATTTGAGTGATAGTCAACCATGCATGCTTTGATTTTAAAAAAATTTGAGTTCAGCTGTAAGGTCTCATTTAATGATAAATGGGGTTGAAAGACGCTTTTGAGATTCATGGTTCTGTAAAAAGCAATTAAAATTTGAGAACATTTGATATGGGGAAAAGTATTGACATTTTTGTAGATTTTTAATCTAAGTAATATGTCCAACATAGAATATTTAATCGTAAATTCTTAGTGTTAGATAAATACTGGCGATACTAGTCACACAACTTATCTTATATGAAGAGGCTTCTGCACAACTTTTAGGTACATTTTCAAGTGGCCATAACTATTTTTGCCCATGGTTGATTTTGGTTGGGTTTTTTTCAGAGGGTAAGGGACATGTAATCTTTCATTTTTTCAAGTCATTTGTCTGTTATCGAAAATGTCCGGGTTCACTTAAATTTTGGGAAATTTCGACTGGCCTATATTAACCACATCTTATTGAAATACCTTCCCTTACTGTACTGTTATTGAAATGTGTCAAGCATAGATCAATGATAGACTGTTTCTACTACATCTTATTGACATGCCTTCCCTTACTGTACTGTTATTGAAATGTGTCAAGCATAGATCAATGATAGACTGTTTCTACTACATCTTATTGACATGCCTTCCCTTACTGTACTGTTATTGAAATGTGTCAAGCATAGATCAATGATAGACTGTTTCTACTACATCTTATTGACATGCCTTCCCTTACTGTACTGTTATTGAAATGTGTCAAGCATAGATCAATGATAGACTGTTTCTACTACATCTTATTGAAATGCCTTCCCTTACTGTACTGTTACTGAAATATTTTTATCATTTGATTACTCTGTCTTTCTGGTTGGTCTACTTGGTCATGTGACAGGATTGACACAAAGTGATGTCAACCTGTGTGAATCGCCAGAGGTTGATATAACAATGTAAAAAGCTCTGGTTGATAAAAGTAGATTAGGGAAATGCCAACCATGAACACTTTCTTTGCGTGTAATAATGTAGATCAAGCATTGCCTCAATGAATATCAAGTGTCCAAGGTCGATAAATGATTGGATCAGCCCAGTCTGATTAAAATCGACCGTGTTCCGAGGAATAAAAGTTTCAAAATATTGGGTCTATCGAGATTCGAACTCTATTTGTCTAGGCTATCCTCTCCACTAGGTCTGACCGCACCCTACTGTAGCGCACATTCTTGCGTAAACTCAGCTAACCAATCACAATGAGTGCGGCAAAAGCATTCGGTATCAGTAGCTAGGGGCAAGTAACTCCCAATTTCCATTCGTTAACCTTGATCGCCGCTATCCTTATTTTAAACGCGATGATGTGATTGGTTCGCTATGGACTAGGTTTTGTCTGCGCTAAACTGGTGTCGGCACGTGCTCCACAGTAGGGTGCGGTCAGACCTAGTGGAGAGGATAACCTTGACAAATAGAGTTCGAATCTCGATAGACCCAATATTTTGAAACTTTTATTCCTCGGAACACGGTCGGGTTTAATCAGACTGGGATCAGCCTTACTTGAAGTCAACAATTGTAATTACAAGAGTCTGACTAGTACTTACATTATTAATGAGCAATTATCAGACTGATTATCATTGTTCATACCCTAACAACACATGGCTGTTAATGTCAATGCCTGCAAAACCATTAGCATTCGTGTATCCTAGCAATGCTAGACTGTTGTTTGTATAACTTATTAATGCTAGACTGTTATTGTTTATACCTTAGCAATGCCAGACTGTTGTTTATATACCTTATTAATGCTAGACTGCTATTGTTTATACCTTATTAATGCTAGACTGTTATTGTTTATACCTTAGCAATGCTGGACTGTTACTGTTTATACCTTAGCAATGCTAGACTGTTGTTTTTATACCTTATTAATACTAGACTGTTGTTTTTATACCTTATTAATACTAGACTGTTATTAATCATACCTTATTAATGCTAGACTAAATTTTTTCATACCTTATTAATGCTTGACTGTTGTTTATATACCTCATCAGGCCCGTAGCTAGCGGGGGGGGGGGGGGGGCCTGGGGGGGCCTGGCCCCCACACTAATTTTAGGAGGAAATTTTTTTTGTGCATAATTAAATGTTTGTATGAAAAAGAAAGAATATTATAGGTTTCACCCCCCCACTGAGCTACCCCCCCCCCCCCCACTCTCGAAATAACCAAAACCACCCCCCCCCCCCCCCCCCCTCCACTGAGCTAGTAATTCTCTAATTTCGGCCCCCCACTCTCGAAATTGGTGCTACGGGCCTGCTCATTTATGCTAGACTATTGTTTTCATACCTTATTAATGCTAGATTGTTATTGTTTATACCTTAGCAATGCTAGACTGTTATTGTTTATACCTTAGCAATGCTAGACTTATTATTTTTACCCTAGCAATGCTAGATTGTTATGCTTCTATCAGCCCGGCTGTACCAGTTTTGTGTTACAATGTTACTTTGTTAGAGAGCGGTGGAGCCAGTAAGATTGGGTTGGGAGCTAGTCAGTTAGTACAGGGTTACATATCCCGGGTGCACAAACTCTCAAGCCTCTCTTTGATCCTTCCTACAGTCTGATTGGTTGATTATCTCACCTCCCAGAGGCTGACTGGTTGAGCCCTGAAGCTCAAGAATGTCGGCTTCCTCTCGTGAATCTGGTGTAAAACCGGCAGTGTTATAACTCTGTTTTTCTACATCATAGAGACAGGAATTGGTAAAGTTTCCATGTTAGGAGTGTGTACTCTCAATGTGCAAACAGATAGGCTACAAGGGGCAGGTATTTGAAAAGTAAGAATAGATATTGAAAAAGGCAATGTTCTGACATTGAAAAAAATTATTGGAGAGAATAAAAGATCTTCGAGAGTATTTGGCAAGGTATTATTTGTAACATTATTTACCACCGTATGAAGTAACTAAAGGTGAAAATTAAGTATTTCAAGACCTTTCCACCATATTGCACAATACAGATCAACATATCCTTCAGAGTGTATGTTCAGAACAATCCAAAATGTATCACCATACGCATGTTGGTCACATTCACATCCTCACCGAGCACAATGAGACACCAAATATTTCTATACAGAGTTCACATAACTTCCATTTCTGTCTGACTAAATAACACACATCACAGCACAACACACAGTTACTGCACGTAGCCCAATAAAAGTTCTAGCAATTTGGACAAAAGCATTTATGAATTGACTAGCCTTAACATATTCTAGCTAGCCAAATGGATCTATCTGATTTAATCCTAAATAATCCTTAAAAAAGAACCACTGGCTCTGTAGCTCACCAGGTTTAATGTAATCATTTTATAATTGGACACAGGGTCAGCATTTTGGGGCCACAGAATCACAAAATCAATAAATAATAATACCCATGAGCTGAGGAGTCTGTCCACAAGGTTTTGCAATCTGGGCATTTTGCTTTTGAATGAGGATATGAAAACAGGTTTTTAGGGTGTGGTCCCTGTAGCCCTTATTGGGGGTCCCATAATCACCAAATCCATTAATTATAATCCCCATCAGCTAAGGAGTCTGTCCACAAGGTTCAAACTTTCTAGGTCTTTTGCACCTGAAGAAGATGAAAATAGCTAATATAGGGCAAGCACCTGTGACACTAATTAGGGGTCACTGGGTCACCAAGTCTACAAATTAGAATCCCCACCAGCTTAGGAGTCCATAAACAAGGTTAAAATTTTCTAGGCCTCTTGCTTCTGGAGAATTAGATGAAAATAGGTTTTGAAGTTGTGGTCCTAGTGGCTCTTATTAGGGGTCACGGGGTCATCATATCTATAAATTAGAACTCATCAGCTAAGGAGTCTTTACACAAGGTTTCAGCCTTCTAGGCCTTTAGTTTCTGGAAAAGATGATAATATGTTTTAAAGGCATGGCTCCTGTGGCCCATATCAGGGGTCACAGATCACCAATTATAAAATTATGTCTCTACACAAGATTTCAGATTTCCTGAGTCAATAGCTTTGGACAAGAATTTTACTGACAGTTGGATGGACGGCCAGACGCCAGACGACATGCTATCCCATAATCTCATTGGTGCTTTCAGGCCAGATGAGCTAAACATTAACTAGATCTTTGAACTACATATTATTCTACTGTCTACTGACCTTTAGAATGCTGATGGTGTAGTTTGATTATCAGGTATAGCTACTGACAGACCTTATAGTCTACTCCCAACCAACTAGAATCCCTGTACACTAATGTCTGCATAATGAGAGGTCTCCTCAACACTAATACACTCCACATCAAGACATCTAAAACACTGCACGGCACAATGTACAAATTAACACTTACATGATTCAATCAAGCCACAGTCCACACAAACTCAATTGATAGCATGTGATATACATACCTAGTTCATGCACGCTAACGTTAGCATAAACGTTGGTGCTGTTTGAACCCCGTCTTGGGGCATCAACCGGGTCTAGTCGTGGTGATTGGGAAGGATTGTGACCTCCGACCCCCCGACCTGGCCCCGGTCCCGGTCCATGTTGCTGAGGCAGCACTTTGGAGGAGTTGAGAGAGTCGGAACTGCTGGATGTGCTGCTGTGGGTCTCGAAACCTGCATGGAGAGGGAGAAGAGCGCGATGAAGTCAAGCAGTACCGGTAGATGATGACACATAACCTCTTGAAGACACCGAGGACATTGTCCTTGCAACATATGTTGTTGTACAGTGAATAGTGATACCTTGTCTGACAATATTGTTTTGTTTGTATCATTTAAAGGTTTCTAAAGTCAATAGTTTTGCATAAAGCAAAACAAATTAGTGTGACATGTATCATTAACACTCATTTTGTCCGATTACTTAGAGGTAAGTGTGAACATGAGTTTGTGCTTCTTCCTCTTACCCACTCTATTCTATTTCATACGCCACAAGCGAAAACTAAACTTCTAGAGGGGCTGATAAGCTGGTTGAAAGGCTGACAGAAGGGTAAAGGGACAGATAAGCTGGTTGGAAGGCTGACAGAAAGGTAAAGGGACAGATAAGCTTGTTGAAAGGCTGACAGAAGGGTAAAGGGACAGATAAGCTGGTTGAAAGGCTGACAGAAGGGTAAAGGGACAGATAAGCTGGTTGAAAGGCTGACAGAAGGGTAAAGGGACAGATAAGCTGGTTGGAAGGCTGACAGAAAGGTAAAGGGACAGATAAGCTGGTTGAAAGGCTGACAGAAGGGTAAAGGGAAGGATAAGCTGGTTGGAAGGCTGACAGAAGGGTAAAGGGACGTATAGGCTGGTTTAAAGGTTGACAGAAAGGTAAAGGAACGGATAAGCTTGCTGAAAGGCTGATAGAAGGGTAAAGGGACGGATAAGCTTGTTGAATGGGTGACAGAAGGATAAAGGGACAAATAAGCTGGATGAAAGGCTGACAGAAAGGTAAAGGGATGGATAGACTGGTTGAAAGACTGACAGAAAGGTAAAGGGACAGATAAGCTTGTTGAAAGGCTGACAGAAAAGTAAAGGAACAAATAAGCTTGCTGAAAGGCTGACACAAGGGTAAAGGGACGGATAAGCTTGTTGAAAGGCTGACGGAAGGGTAAAGGGAAGGATAAGCTTGTTGAAAGGCTGACAGAAGGGTAAAAGGACGGATAAGCTTGTTGAAAGGCTGACAGAAGGATAAAGGGACAGATAAGCTTGTTGAAAGGCTGACAGAAGGATAAAGGGATGGATAGACTGGTTGAAAGACTGACAGAAAGGTAAAGGGACAGATAAGCTGGTTGAAAGGCTGACAGAAGGATAAAGGGACAAATAAGCTTGCTGAAAGGCTGACAGAAGGGTAAAGGGAAGGATAAGCTTGCTGAAAGGCTGACAGAAAGTTAAAGGGATGGAAAAGCTTGTTGAAAAGCTGACAGAAGGGTAAAAGGACTGGCGGCTGAGAATTTGTGTTTAAAATACGAAGCTCTTACAGCTTTAAATAAAGAATGACATGTATACTTGTGATAACATAACATGGTGGAAAATATGATGCAATCTCATACATAATGCCATAACAACAGCTATATGTGATTGGACACAAGAACAAATATTCAAACTTTTTACATTACGTGATCATTGTAGCTACCGGACAATATTTTCAAATATATGGCAGGCCTTATCAAAAGTAGGACCAAAGATTAATAGGATGACTTGAAATAATCAAGTTTGCTGAGAAATAAGTACACTGACATATGATGACTCAACTAAAATACATGTCAAATATATGATAAAACATATTGATGGTGAAATGAAATGAACCATAAATTCAAAGTAAGGTGAAACAGAGCAGCACAAGGTGTTAGAGACAACAAGGATGCAGTGGACGTTACAAAAGAAATTAACATTCCTTACAATCTGGGTTAGTGTCACAATTAATGTCATACTTTAGAACCAAAGAAACAAGTGTACACACTGGTGTTTGGGAGGTAGACAACACGTTGGTTATCAAACCTGGTCTGTAGCGCTTGTTCAGATAGCTTGTGGCAACCTAATATGATCTTTGCTCTTACTGAACACCCGGCCAACTCAATCAAGTTCCAAAGTAACCAGGGAATTTTTAACCACTAAGAACAGATTTTTCCAAGGTGAAATTGATATTTTCAAACATGACCAGTAATTATTATCAAGTCTGTCTTGGATGATTACGAAGGATGGCTTTTTTTTTCACTTTAATTAGTCCATTTTAGAACAGAATAAAGGAAACAATTCAAGAATGAAAGCCAAATTTGGTAGCCCCATGCAACTGTTATTAAGATTGTAACCTCAATCTTTACCTTACACAGAGGTAAATGATTCAGATGATCTGCTTAACAAATAAATCATTCAGTGACAAGTGCTTCAGAACATGGGACCTTTGACTTACACAATGCCAAGGTGAGGGTGAACAATACTTGTTGACATGGAGAACATAGAACATTTCTTCCCTTGCACAAACCGGGCGGTTGAACAGATTATGTGAGTAGAAAACAAAAACAGATTTATCCAAGTTATTCTGAACATTTCAACCATGCTGTTGACAAATGGGTGTGACAAGGGTGGGATGAGGGTGGAGTAGATGGGACGAGGGTGGAGTAGATGGGAAGAGGGTGGAGTAGATGAGACAAGGGTGGAGTAGATGGGATGAGGGTGGAGTAGATGGGAAGAGGGTGGAGTAGATGGGATGAGGGTGGAGTAGATGGGAAGAGGGTGGAGTAGATGAGACGAGGGTGGAGTAGATGGGAAGAGGGTGGAGTAGATGAGACGAGGGTGGAGTAGATGGTAGGAGAGTCAAGTAGATAGGAAGAGGGTGGAGTAGATGGGACGAGGATGGAGTAGATGGGACGAGGGTGGAGTAGATGGATGAGGGTGGAGTAGATGGGACGAGGATGTAGTAGATGGGACGGGGGTCAAGTAGATGGGATGAGGATGGAGTAGATGGGAGGAGGGTGGAGTAAAGGGGATACAGGTGGAGTAGATGGATGAGTGTGGAGTAGATGGGACGAGGGCGGAGTAGATGGGACAAGGGTGAAGTAGATGGGATGAGGGTGAAGTAGAGGTATGAGGGTGGAATAGATGGAAGGAGGGTGGAGTAGATGGGAGGAGGGTGGAGTAGATGGGAGGAGGGTGGAGTAGATGGGAGGAGGGTTGAGTAGATAGGACGAGGGATGAGTAGATGGCACAAGGGTGGAATAGATGGGATGAGGGTTGAGTAGGTGGGACGAGGGATGAGTAGATGGGAGGAGGGTGGAGTAGATGGGAAGAGGGTGGAATAGATGGGATGAGGGTGGAGTAGAGGTATGAGGGTGGAATAGATGGGAGGAGGGTGGAATAGATGGGAGGAGGGTGGAGTAGATGGGAGGAGGGTGGAGTAGATGGGATGAGGGTGGAGTAGATGGGACGAGGGATGAGTAGATGGCACAAGGGTGGAATAGATGGGACAAGGGTTGAGTAGATGGGATGAGGGTGGGGTAGGTGGGACGAGGGATGAGTAGATGGCACAAGGGTGGAATAGATGGGAGGAGGGTAGAGTAGATGGGAAGAGGGTGAGTAAGTAACATGGGGGGAAGTGAACAAACAACAAGAAGACTGAACAATGAACTCATGTAGAATGTTGCCTCAAACAGGTCCTGAGGCATGTGAGAAATATGGGGTATGAACCATTTTAAAGATGATGCGTTGGGCATAGTTTTATGTTTCTATTCAAGAAGTAACACTTTTCTTCACTGTCAGAATGACGGATGCCACACAAAGTTATATTATTGAATCCTGTTATATTTCCTATTGATTACCGTTTATCTTGTGAATGGCTATCAATTTGTACTATCAATGAGTATACAGATTTTCATCAATTTTTCTATATCGAAGAAATTTGTATACCAAAACAATAAGATATCAGGGGACATGTTTTTTTTAAATTTTGAAACACCACTAAATTTATGAACACCTAGTAAGCAAACTTCCTGGCAGAGTTCACAGATGTGCGACGAACAACATTGTATCTAGGTGACTCGACTTCTCCACACAGGGTTGTCTGAATCCTACTGACAGTGCTATCATGAGTTTTGTTAGTAGCAGGAGCTTACCCGAGCTATAGTCTCTGCGGTGGTAACGGTTGTTGAGATAGCGAGTGTAATAATTGTATGAGTGATATATCGGGACTGCAAGAAATGAATGACAGGCGATTGATTAGACAGAATCAACTGATTGAAACAATATATCAGAAATTATGATGGAATATATCATGATAGTGAACATAACATCACAGACAGAATCAAAGCGCTGAGGAAGCAAAAGAATATTCAAGAATGATATTACAGCAATGATGATGACCTAAGGAGGATTAAGGATAAAACACAATGGATAATGAACAGCTGTGATACACTGTTGTGAAAATGAGGCTGAACAAGAACATCCGTCACATCACGACTTGAATCACAGACAGAAAAGCTGGCAGGGCAGAAAGAAGCGTGAGAGTAGCCGCTATCTTGAGGAGGATGTTGCAGAGAGAACTCACAATCATTCAAGTATTGTTTGTTTACACTCTAGTTTTACGCTAGTTTGGAGGGTTAAAGGTCATTGAGAATTTAAGAAAGATTACACAAATGAATCAGTTAATGTATATTTTAATGAATGCAGATACAATACAGTTACACAAGTTCGAGAAGGTTTAAAGTTATATATTACTGTGAAATCCAAAGCTGATACAGATAGATATATGCACATATGTATCAACTGGTGCTTACAATACCATGATACAGATAGCATGGATATTACTATTCATGCTACAATACCATGGTACAGATAGCATGGATATTACTATTCATGCTACAATACCATGGTACAGATAGCATGGATATTACAATTCATGCTACAATACCATGATACAGATAGCATGGATATTACTATTCATGCTACAATACCATGGAACAGATAGCATGGATATTACTATTCATGCTACAATACCATGATACAGATAGCATGGATATTACTATTCATGCTACAATACCATGGAACAGATAGCATGGATATTACTCTTCATGCTACAATACCATGATACAGATAGCATGGATATTACTATTCATGCTACAACAATGCCATGTAACAGAGTTAGGAAATAAATACAATAATTTTACATTATCAATTTAAAAAATAATTTTCACAGCATGCCACATATCTAAAAATCATCCATTTTCATCAGAAAACCGACAGCCCAGTCTAACAAGGCATTGTGCATAATAATCCAACTGTAACGGTATCATAGAAGTAAAGGTCCTATTCCAACTGTAACAGTATCATAGAAGTAAAGTTCATAATCCAACTGTAACAGTATCATAGAAGTAAAGGTCTTAATCCAACTGTAACAGTATAATAGAAGTAAAGGTCCTATTCCAACTGTAACAGTATCATAAAGTAAAGGTCCTATTCCAACTGTAACAGTACCATAGAAGTAAAGGTCCTATTCCAACTGTAACAGTATCATAGAAGTAAAGGTCTTAATCCAACTGTAACAGTATCATAGAAGTAAAGGTCCTATTCCAACTGTAACAGTATAATAGAAGTAAAGGTCTTAATCCAACTGTAACAGTATCACAGAAGTAAAGGTCCTCTTCCAACTGTAACAGTATCACAGAAGTAAAGGTCCTATTCAAACTGGTACAGTATCACAGAAGTAAAGGTCCTATTCCAACTGTAACAGTATCACAGAAGTAAAGGTCTTAATCCAACTGTAACAGTATCATAGAAGTAAAGGTCTTAATCCAACTGTAACAGTATCATAGAAGTAAAGGTCCTATTCCAACTGTAACAGTATCATAGAAGTAAAGGTCTTAATCCAACTGTAACAGTATCATAGAAGTAAAGGTCCTATTCCAACTGTAACAGTATAATAGAAGTAAAGGTCTTAATCCAACTGTAACAGTATCACAGAAGTAAAGGTCCTCTTCCAACTGTAACAGTATCACAGAAGTAAAGGTCCTATTCAAACTGGTACAGTATCACAGAAGTAAAGGTCCTATTCAAACTGTAACAGTATCATAAAGTAAAGGTCCTATTCCAACTGGAACAGAATCATAGAAGTAAAGGACACAAACTACGATGAAGGTCGGATATCCATCCAGGACCATCTCGAGAAAGGGAAAACTATGATACCTTTTCAAAGTAAATCTGCTTCAAACCTAGATCTTCACCCGTCTTCACAAAGTCTTGCTAACTGATGTTTAGAGTGAAGGCTTTATTCCAGTTAAGAAGGATGAAGATTTTAGTTAAAGCTAAAAGGGCTTTAAATCATTAGAATTGTAAGATCTCACAATTGGCACTCCTCTATGGTGCTATCACCATTCCTTTGACTGCCTCGTTGAATCAGCAAGAGGCTGTTCTTTTGTAAATGAACCACTACATAAGTTGAAAGGGTGCACGATGGATAACTCCACTAATATCATGTAATGAATTAACGCAAAGAGCTTACATGTACATAATCTTAGAGTTGTTAATCTGCACAAAGTATCATTCTTCTGTCTGAAGATGCCTAATGAATGTACAGAAACAAATGAAATACCAAGAGCCAACATACCCATAGTCTGAGGGTTGTATATCTGCACAGGGCGCTGGAACTTCTGGGGGGGTCTGCTAGCAGCAGAGGGGTGGACCGGGGCCTGATTTGCATAGATGTGGGAAGGGGTGGCGTCCGAGCGGGACATGACAGGCGTAGACGTCGACGATACACTGGGGGCGGGTGACCGGGGACTCGCGTTCCCCCGGTGATTGCTCATTGCCTGGTTGTGTTTGGGAAGTACCTTGACATTGCACAAGTCAACACAGTCCTCTGGCGCAGTCTCGAAAATCTAAGAGAGAAGAATGTAAGTTTGTTACTACCTCTGGGTTTCTTGGTCAACATAACCAACTTTTTATCATTGTATGAAGTACATGTGATAAAATATTGCCTAAATATGCCATTGACGTACATTACATCATCAAAATTCTATTATGTATTCAAGACCAGCATTATCATCAGTGATGTTTTCTTGAAAAAAAAGTCCTTTGAGGGAAAGTGACAAGTGGTAGAGCATAAATAGCGCATGGGTAGCTAATCAAGCTAACCACTTGTCACTTGCTAATTAATCAAAGTCAATTGTACATTGTTATATTGTTAAGCACGTGTACCTATATATTTGCCATGTTGTGAAAACTCCATACTGTTGAAAAGACTAGTTAGCAGGTCGAAATGCGACGTATCCAGTCATCATTAAAATGATATCTTCATCACGTCGTCTGAAGTATTTTATTTTCAAATATATATATATTGACTTATATACCTTCTCATAGTTGTTGATGAGTATTTCCACCACAATGTTACAGAACTTGATGTCCATTATGGCAGCCATTGTCTCCTCCTCCGGTCTCATCAGCGTCGGACCAAAACACACCCCCAGGTTCGCTACCGTCATCTTGTTCCGTTCTGCATCGTTGGCAACTCTGTAAAAAGTAGTAATAAAAAAATCTTAGAAACAAGGACATTCAGTCTGATTAAAATCGACCATGTTCCGAGGAATAAAAGTTTTTAAATATTAACTCTAGCAGGATTCAAATGTCTTCTACCAGGTGCTTTCTCCTCCACAATGGTCTGAAAGCATCCTCCTTGCTCGCACTTTCTTATTCCAGTTTAGCACAGGCGAAACCTAGTCATTAGCGGACCAACCACATCATCCCATTTGAAATAACGATAGCGGCCATAAAGGTAAACGAATGGTAAACGGGAGTTACTTGTCCTAGATACTGATACTGAAAGCTTTTGCCGTTTTCATTGTGATTGGCTAGTTGAGATTGTGTCAGATCGTGCGAGCAAGGAGGGTACTTTCAGGCCGTTATGGAGAGGATAGCCCGATACGATACGGTCAAATCCCACTAGAGTTAATATTTAAAAACTTTTATTCCTCGGAACACGGTCGATTTTAATCAGACTGCAAGGACATTGCTAGCAACCATGTAACCAAAAGCAATAATTAAATTAAAATGACAGAAGAAATGTCCATTGATTCAAAGTCTGTAACGAAAAGCCAACTAATAATCTGAGTAACATAGTATATCCTTGTCAACATAAGATATAAGTATGACGTAAGTAAAAAGTATTATCCCTTCTGTGATAACAAAATATTTCCAGAATGCTACATAAACTTAAATTTGTGTTTAAATTTCACTGTCAGTGTAACCCAGGTAAAATAAGATTGAGGCAATATCCAAATTTAAAGTTTTTGTACCTTTATTCTGTTGAAACCAAAACAGAATAGACATGGCATTTATGGTTAAGTAATGGTTGAAGCCTCAACTAGCCTTCTTTCATTTTGTATTTGATACATAATAGAACAATCATTAACTTGTGAAGTGACTTGGGGCCAAAGGTGGATTGACCTCATCACAACTCTCCAATTGTAAGGTCTTCTTGTTTCCGCCTACAGCAAATGTTACTTTGACTTCACCACTCTAGAGTAATTGTCCTATCATGCAGTGAGGAGGTGTGCGGAGGGCTAACTGAAGGAATGACCAGAAGAGGAGTCCTACCTGCGCAGGTGAGCCACGAGCAGATCGAGCATCTCAAAGTGAGACTCGGGCAGCTGGTGCACCAGGCGATGGATGTCCAGTATTCGCAGCGTCTTTGCTTCCTGCTCTGTAACCATCACACAGGTCAATGAGGAAACCTTCTAGTGACTTACTGAAGGCTATAAAGGCTACAAAGTCTTCTTGATGATGATATCAACACAAGTTATCTTCATCATTCATCAAATCAACCTCTTAATGCCTCACAAAGATATCAGGACTTCGAGAACATCCCTTGGTTTTGGTTGCCAAATTGATTGTAAAGGTAGAGAAAGAATATTGAAAGAGTTGTTTCTCTTTCAGGCAACGAAAATCATTTCAAAGAGTATTTTACAAATATTAGTTAAAAAGAATCTGGAGCATCAGATGGTTCATTAAGTCAAAGTGTTCTTTACATTTCACTTCATAGAATATTTTTCACTGCTTTAGTTTACTTACTGGCTGCTTTGATGAAGTCATCATGAAGTTTGAAAGACATCAGTGGTTCCGGTAAAGACCTGCAAATCATTGACATCAGATACATTTCAGTGTGTTTCTTATTAAGTGGGAGAAATAATATACAAGAGTTGTCAATCCACAAACCAGGATGTTGCTTAGGAACAGGATGCTCAACTGATATCTAGCAACCAGCAGAGTCAGCATTGACAACAGACAACTCTTAAGTAACACAAATGTTTTTGTTATCATGTATATCATGTATTATACAAATGTAAACATATACAACTGATAATACTGTATGATTGTCTATATGTTTATAAACATTTGTTCAAACGCATGTAACATCTGATTGGAAATAGAAAGTTTAACATTAAAATAAATAAAAAAATTAAAAATAATTTTAAAGTTACCGTAGATCAACAGAAAACAAACGGGTAAAAACAAGGAGTTGATTTCAAGACTAACATTGTTCAGATCAAGATAGAGAGGATTGGTGAGTGAGTGAGTTGGGGTTTAATGCCGCTTATAAGAGTATTTCACTTAAATCGTGGCTGCTAGTATTATTGCAGGGAGAAAGCCTGAAATACCATTGTGGCTATGCATTGCGGTGAAACCTGCGAACTTCAGCTAGAACTAGCGAATCATGGGTGGTGAAATTCAGTGTAGCATAGCATCCAAACCTTACTGCGTGTAGAACAGTTCTATACTGCAGACAAAGTTGCAGAGCCCCTGGCAGGATTCAAACCACAGACCTCCGAAGCCGAACGCACTAACCACTGCACTATCCCGCCCCCTAGAGAGGATTGGTGTTTTATCAGACTCACCTGAGGTAATTTTTCACAGCACTCGTGATTGTCTTGGTTTCCCAAGTACCAGGGTCGTCCAGCGCTAACTTATCAGTTTTCCTCCGATCTGAAACACACTCACATATCTAACAAAGCATTTAGGTTTGAGGTTTGATGAAATCACAAATTCGATTTCAAAAATGACTTTTAATATCTTTGATTTGCATCACAGATTTTTGACAGTGTAAATTAAAGAAGATTCTATTGGATTTGAATGTCTTTTTTCTGTAAATGTGATGTGCTGACATGGATTGTTTTATGACATCACAGACAAAAATTGCACCAAATCAATAGATGCTTAGCTAAATAGATATTTGCATGTATTGAATTTTGTCACTACTCATGTTTCACTGTGTGGGTAGTAAGTGTAAATATTAGAGTTGATGACATACCGAGTCCCATCTGTATTAGCCTAGTGACTTTAGAGTTGACCCCGACCACTCGGTACAAGCCCTGCTCCTGGAGGCCTGCGACGAGACAATCACTTGACTCAGAGAGAAGTCTCACAACGTACACAATTCAATGAAAATTCATATCTACAGAACTCATGTATGTACGAAAAAAGCATTTTTGTTTTAGTGAATAACAACAAAAGTAAAACAGACATATCCAATAATTTTTAACTATCCTTAGGTTCAACGGTGCTTAACTACAGACCAATGATTGCGAGTATTTGGACTCTCCCACAAGAATTGAACAACACAAAGAATATGCTGGGCTGTTGACTCTGCAACATACTCAGAAGTGATGATAACCTCAACTACGCACAAACACATTTTCATCATTCGAGATTGCCCTGGCATCGGAATGAAAGCAAGAAACTCCTAAAAGAATATCAATCTTGATCTAATGTTTCTTCCTTAATTTAACTCAATCATATATGTAAGACTCAAATCCATGGCAGGCCTCAAATATGTGGCGGATTTGCAAATCAATGGCAGTTTTTCTAGCGACGCAATTAAAAGGGCTTTGCGACGGGAACAGTTATGAACGGGAACTATTATGACGTCATCGCACAATGATGTCACGTAGCATGACGTCATGAAACAGTCAAACAATCAAACCCGCCACAGATAAGGAAATCCGCCATAAATTAGAGACCCGCCACAGATCTGAGTCCTATATATATATATATATATATATCTACTTTGACCTTAGAAGGAGCATGTACAACACTTGACACTTACCTCTCTTCTCAACCGCTGCCAAACACCTCTTGACAAAGTTGAAGCCAATGTCGTCTAGGAAGGCTGAAGTTACGGAATTATAAAACTAATGAGGTTTTTGTATTATCATAAAAAAACTGAAGTGACTATACATACTTTTACGGATTTACAACTTCTCTTATGTATGGGCAACATTTCAACCAATTCTGGTTTGAGAGCGAGTTATTGTTTGATGCCGCTTGGACAATATTTTCAAAAGATTCTAATATTGTAGGTAAGAGTCATGAAAAATCATAAGATTTTTGTTAAAGTTTCGGGTAAATTA
The DNA here is from genome assembly GCA_921293015.1 of Phorcus lineatus. Taxonomy (NCBI): domain Eukaryota; kingdom Metazoa; phylum Mollusca; class Gastropoda; order Trochida; family Trochidae; genus Phorcus; species Phorcus lineatus. The sequence continues at coordinate 51,674,300 of OV121087.1, forward strand.
TTAAGTTATTCAATAAAGTTATATTTGAAAAAGAAACTCTAAGTTCAAAATCACCTTCTTGAATGGACAGTTAAGAAATCTTGCATGAAAATCAAGAACACAAAATGTTTGCCAACTCACCATCTTCGCTCTTCGCTTTTGGAGCATGATACACCTGTTGTCATGGAAACAAAAAGAAAACAGATAACAGGGATGGACCATATGCTGAAAGTTTAAAAGATATATAATGTTCTCCTTCTGTATACAGGTCTTTTACGACTTGTCACACAACAATTAATGTGCTCTGAAAGGAGGTAGTTTTTCTGCAATTGAACATGTTGGATGCAACACCGTTGATTATTTCATTGAAGAAATCATACATATTGCTAAAATGAACTAGAGAGGGTTATTTAACATCAAATTAAAATCATACCTCTGCTGAACACTTAAAGATTTTACATCAATGGTAATTTATGGACAGGTGGTTGCAACAGTTTGACAACTTTTGGAATAAAAAAGTTTTATCATTAACAGATAATAAAATTCATACAAGCTACAATAACCAAGTACACGACTGACGTACCGGTTCTTTCCCATCCATTGCACTCATCCATGCTTTTCTATCTTCTTCAGACAAACACTGAAGAGTCATAGTTACATTTCTGAAACAGAAAACTCAAACTGTACAATAATATTCGAAAAACGCAATGAGATAATCTAGTTCAGAAAAATATTAATTTCTAAAAAGGATTTTCAGAATATATCAGAATATTAAACTTTTGTCAATGCACTAACAACTTTAATACACTTATGTGAGATTTAGCATCAAACTAGCTTTTGCTTGATTCATACTACAGTTATTCAAACAAAAACCTTGATATTTTCTTATTTGGACATCTGTACATTATTAACTCAAACTGTGCCAGGATCGTGATCAATCTAAGTCTTTTCTTCAAAACATGCACAATACTTCATTTTTGTCAGTCATTCAGATTTATTTGTAAGGTAACAAAATACTCATTCAATTGAATACTCACTTCTCCTTGACTGTAATATCGAAACAAAATCTCTTCTCTATAGAATCAGACGCTCGCCTGAAACAAATATCAGCAAGCATTTCGATATTTTAACAAAATATTCAGGAATCTGAAATGAGGACAAAATTAGATATGATTATAAGGTAGCTGGCCATGTGAGGTGAGGTGAAATGGGGTTTAACGCCGCTTTCAAGAGTGTTTCACTTATATCGCGGCTGCTAGTATTATGGCAGGGAGAAAGCCCACAACACCATTGTGGCTATGCATTGCGGTGAAACCTGCGAGCATCGGCTGGAACTAGCGCACCATGGGTGGTACTGCACTGAAATTCAGTGTAGCATTGCACCCAAACCTGACTGCGTGTAGAACAGTTCTCTACTGCAGACAAAGTTGCCGAGCCCCTGGCGGGATTGCTGGCCCAACTGTTTCATAAACAAAACTTATACTGTATACGTTTCACCACTTACAGTAACACAATGAGGTCTACATTTAAAGAATATATCTACCTTTCACAAAGGAGCCAGATGCTGGCCAATAAAAAATAAGTTAAACTAATATTTGTTTACACTACCAGGCCAGGACAACAAGGTACAACAAGGTACAACAACATACAGTAACATACAACAACATACCTGACACAGGAGTCCACAACAAACTTGTCCGGAGCACACTGCAACATGGTGGATAAATCAATTACATCCTGGTTTCTCAGTAAGTTTATCATTCTGTACAAGTACATCTTCTCTTATAAGCATAAAATATACATATTCCCTGCTTATAATTATGAGCTAAGACCTTTTTAAAGTAAAAGACAGATTAAGTTGACTGCTAGATGTATTATGAAAAATTTGAATGGCATTGTCATCATCTACTTCCAAGCATGACAACTTACCATCTTGCCGCCGAGCTGGTTGAAGAGAATCATCCAGAACTCCTTGGTCTCCTTCTTGTACTGGCAGAAGTACTTGGTCCATGTTGTGCCCAGCGCCTCTGTCATTGAGAAGAGTCAGTCAATACTTTTCTCTTTTTGAAATACTTGAAATATTTAAAATACTTGTTCCTCTCCTCTGATCCTTCATTTATCAATTCTTTGCTTTCATTCTCCTACCCTAATTAAGGGTTACTGTTTTCTGCATCTTAGTCAGATTTTAAAGCTAGATGTAAGAATTACACACAAAAGAAGACCACATAAAATCACTCACTCTTCTCCATAAGGTAGAGGTAGCCCTGCTGTATGAAGCCTCCCCTCATAGTCCCTCCTGATTGGTCCACCGGCCGCTACCAACACACACACCAACACCATCTTACACTGTCTTTTACCTATACAGCTCATTTTATAGATCATTTTCTGGTTAAATTTATCTCAGCAAACATTTCTTGAATTGAATTAATGTTCTTTATACCACTTTCCATGATAATCTCATTATACTTACGTAAATGTGTAATATGAACAAATGAATGTACATATCAACTGAGCATAACTACAGAAACCTGATTAATAGCAATCTTTGACAAAAACAGAAAACTTGCTACAAAAACGGTTGACTACTTGTGCAAAACACTTGTCTAACCTGAAGCAAACTGAAGAGGGAAAATTTGTGATCAATTTTGTTGCTCACAACACCGGTACTAGTTTGCTGGTGATGGGTTCTTCAACACAAGAATCCTATGAGTTCACTGACAAACAAGGGCACACTGGCATCCACAATGTCCTCACCATTGTACACAAGAAGGTTAGAGTAACAGTAATCTGATGCTGAATCAGACTGACTGAACTGACTCTTGAAGAAGAGATACTGCTATCATTTAAAAAAATTTAAATTTCAAGAAAACCTGACAGCCAATCAACATTGTACTAAATCCTCTTTCAAAGAATCCTTGTATCACTTGAGGTTTAGGCATGATCGATTTTTATAAACTTTCTCAACCTTCTACTGAAATAACTTTTCAAGGAGGGATATCATGAGGTAAAGAAATGTAAAAAAACTTATTTTGCATTCAACTTTTCTTCTGAATTGACTCTGAATTAGCATTAAATAAACCTGATCATGAGACTGAACCTTTCTGGCTGCACGCTGTGACTTGGTGCTGGACGCCACCGAGGGCTTTCTGTATATGTATGGAGACTGGCCGTTTGTCTGTCAGAGAGGGCAAAAACATTGATATGTAGTCAATCAACCCAAAGAGTGCACATTTACCTGTCCCCCACTGGCACAAATCAACCTCACACTCTGGGTAAACACATTCTACAGTGATACAGGATAGTCCAGTATGAGTCTGGGGTAAACACCTTATGAATGGTGAAAATAGTAATACAGGATCTACTATAGTAATACAGGATAGTCCAGTCTGAGTCTGAGGTAAATACCTTATAAATAGTGAAAATAGTAATACAGGATCTACTATAGTAATACAGGATAGTCCAGTCTGAGTCTGAGGTAAATACCTTCTATAGTCATACAGGATAGTCCAGTCTGAGTCTGAGGTAAATACCTTCTATATTGATACAGGATAGTCCAGTCGGAGTCTGAGGTAAATACCTTCTATAGTGATACAGGATAGTCCAGTCTGAGTCTGAGGTAAATACCTTCTATAGTCATACAGGATAGTCCAGTCTGAGTCTGAGGTAAATACCTTCTACAGTGATACAGGATAGTCCAGTCTGAGTCTGAGGTAAATACCTTATGAATGGTGAAAATAGTAATACAGGATCTACTATAGTAATACAGGATAGTCCAGTCTGAGTCTGAGGTAAATACCTTATAAATAGTGAAAATAGTAATACAGGATCTACTATAGTAATACAGGATAGTCCAGTCTGAGTCTGAGGTAAATACCTTCTATAGTCATACAGGATAGTCCAGTCTGAGTCTGAGGTAAATACCTTCTATATTGATACAGGATAGTCCAGTCGGAGTCTGAGGTAAATACCTTCTATAGTGATACAGGATAGTCCAGTCTGAGTCTGAGGTAAATACCTTCTATAGTCATACAGGATAGTCCAGTCGGAGTCTGAGATAAACACCTTCTATATTGATACAGGATAGTCCAGTCTGAGTCTGAGGTAAATACCTTCTATAGTGATACAGGATAGTCCAGTCTGAGTCTGAGGTAAATACCTTCTATAGAGATACAGGATAGTCCAGTCTGAGTCTGAGGTAAATACCTTCTATAGAGATACAGGATAGCCCAGTCTGAGTCTGAGGTAAATACCTTCTATAGTGATACAGGATAGTCCAGTCTGAGTCTGAGGTAAACACCTTCTATAGTGATACAGGATAGTCCAGTCTGAGTCTGAGGTAAACACCTTCTATAGTGATACAGGATAGTCCAGTCTGAGCCTGAGGTAAATACCTTCTATAGAGATACAGGATAGTCCAGTCTGAGTCTGAGGTAAATACCTTCTATAGAGATACAGGATAGTCCAGTCTGAGTCTGAGGTAAATACCTTCTATAGAGATACAGGATAGTCCAGTCTGAGTCTGAGGTAAATACCTTCTATAGAGATACAGGATAGTCCAGTCTGAGTCTGAGGTAAATACCTTCTATAGTGATACAGGATAGTCCAGTCTGAGTCTGAGGTAAATACCTTCTATAGAGATACAGGATAGTCCAGTCTGAGTCTGAGGTAAATACCTTCTATAGAGATACAGGATAGTCCAGTCTGAGTCTGAGGTAAATACCTTCTATAGTGATACAGGATAGTCCAGTCGGAGTCTGAGGTAAATACCTTCTATAGAGATACAGGATAGTCCAGTCTGAGTCTGAGGTAAATACCTTCTATAGAGATACAGGATAGTCCAGTCTGAGTCTGAGGTAAACACCTTCTATAGAGATACAGGATAGCCCAGTCTGAGTCTGAGGTAAACACCTTCTATAGAGATACAGGATAGTCCAGTCTGAGTCTGAGGTAAATACCTTCTATAGAGATACAGGATAGTCCAGTCTGAGTCTGAGGTAAATACCTTCTATAGAGATACAGGATAGTCCAGTCTGAGTCTGAGGTAGTTTTGTGAGATCAGGGACTGTTGTAGTGACATGCAGTGTTGCTGGTTAGATCTTGGCACATCTCTTTCATCTCCGCACATCTTGTACATATAGCCACATCTTGTACAAGTGAATTGTGAGAATGTGGGATCACTCTGTGAAGCAGTGAGTCCATGCAGCGTGTTGTACTGAGTTAGGTCTGGTTTGTGGTTATCCAGGCACATTCACATCTAGACTACGATTGCTTTACTTCAACAATCTCTAAGCTATATTAGAGCAAAGGGATTTGGAGTAACTGTGTTGTTAATGGTTCCAAAGCTCTGATGATGCTACTGCATCAGAATGGCTCTGACTGTTTAATGGTCACTTCAACAACTTGAAACAACAAGGGTAGTGTAAAACATCACTTATACAAGAAACTGTACTCTAAGGGCAAAGGGATTTGGAGCAAATGTGATGTGACTTGATCAAAAGTTCTTTGAACACACACTCATGGGTTCGAGCTCAAACAATCTAATGGTCAACACAAAGGTGAAAAGCCAAATTGAGCTTGAAGATGCCTGGGAATAGAAGTGCTCTGAAAACTAAACAGATAATCAGTACCATGAATTAACAGTGGAACAACAAGTATGTTAATCAGTCAGAGAGACAAACATGACTTGCCACATATTCACAACACAAAACTGATACTTCATGAATAAACCCAATATTCTTTTGTCCATAACACAAGAAAAAACCTTAAGTAATTGTTAAAATAATCTTAGCATTTGAAAATCAAACAGTCCAATGTGAAGCAATTGTTTTTTAAACAACAAGTTTGGACACGGGGAACCAACTGGACCAGAATTCATTTTCCACTAACCAAGATGCCAATCAGTGAAAGTCTAGACAATGTTAAGAACGATCCAGACCTACAGGTATAGGTTTAGGGTTAGGGTAAACCTAAAACTTGCTAAATCTTTTCAGCCTGGTGCATTCAAGTTTTTAATTTTAGAAATTTACCTTATTAAAAAGGATCCCATTGGAACATAACTTGATTCTCAATGAACAACCATATAGATTTAAAACAAGACGCAAAACCAAAAGTGCATGCAAAGATGTTTGCTTCCAAAAAACCTCTAAAGTCACAGATGTCCTAGCTGATTTGCATGTCGGAAACTAAGGGAGTCAACCATGAGTCTCTCTCCTCAATGTACTGATGAATTCTTAACTGGATCTGAACCAACCAAAGCCTTGTTGGTCACCTGGGTGGAGAGTACTCTAACCCTGAGGAATGCTAGACTAGATCTGAACCAACCAAAGCCTTGTGGGTCACCTGGGTGGAGAGTACTCTAACCCTGATGAATGCTAGACAAGATCTGAACCAACCAACAGCCTTGTGGGTCACCTGGGTGGAGAGTACTCTAACCCTGATGAATGCTAGACTAGATCTGAACCAACCAAAGCCTTGTGGGTCACCTGGGTGGAGAGTACTCTAACCCTGATGAATGCTAGACAAGATCTGAACCAACCAACAGCCTTGTGGGTCACCTGGGTGGAGAGTACTCTAACCGTGGCTGGTCATAACATGCACGTGAGATTATCATGGAGTTGCTTCTACTTCTATCATGCAAAACGTTGGGGAATTATCCGTGCCCAAACGCATTGTGTAAAAGTTGAATTAGAAAAAATATTTTTAAAATATGATGAGAAATAGTAAACATAATATCTATTTGAAGAAGGATTAATTGGGTATGTTACATCAACTGAAGAGAAAAACATAAAGAGATATAATCATGAATGGGCAATGAAACGTGATGAACAGGACATGCAAGGGTAAAGCCAGGGATTTGTAGCAAACATTAGCCCAAGCTTCGGCATTCAACAACCACGCCCAACACACAGGGTGATAACTGCCAGTCAAAATTAGGTACTTCAGAGTTTTTCAAATTTTTCTTGACTTGGAACTGGTTGTATCCCATTCAAATGTGACTATATTATACATTATACAGCTTTACATTATATCGACAAAAAATAAAAGAACTAACAAAAACTTTTCAAATATTTGCCAAAAAGAGAAAAATTATACAAGACTTCAAACCTTGACATGAGGTTTTTCAAATTCAAACCTTCAGAAATCAAAGTTCCAAAGCAGTCAGTCGTTACGAAAGTATTTTTGAACAAATTGAGATGAAAATTTCAGCCGTCAATTATACTTTCTTCAAAATTTGAGTTTTAATGGCAATATTATGGGAGACATTTTGTCATGTTTTCAGCTACTTCAGCTCTGTATGTTGGTTGTGGTTAAGGCGTGAAGTGTAACAGAGTTATGTGCCCTTACCAGCAAGGCCGGCGCGCCCGAGACAGGAAGCTATAATGTAAGCAAGCGTTAGTCATCTTTCAGCTCATCTCACCGACCAACTGAGACACGTGCATGCTTGTCACACTCTTTTCAGAAACTTTTAAACTCTTTTCAGAAATGCCATAACCTGATAATCGATGTCATTCTGAACCATAATTGCATTTTGATTCTTTAATGATGACCTTCACAGAGGTCACACAGGTAATAAATGCAGGGGCGAGAAATGTTTATGTGTGTTGTACCTAAAGCACTCTCTTTGTACTACATCACAGAACTTTCCTGTAAGTCAAGCAAATTTTAATAGTTGATTGATTTTACAAGTAGGAACTTCAAAATGTTAGGGTGATTTTTTTTAATAAGTCAAAGGAAAGACTTAGTGAATCTGTTACGCATCTTTAAAACCTTTAGTATTTTGGGTGAATGTTTAGGACTACTTCTTCAGAGGTTAAAAGATGTTCCCTCGAGGTATTTCACAAAGAGTTTGACAAGCATGCAACTATCAAAAGCATTTAGAGGCATAAATATGATCATATAGATATCTTAAAAATTGAAACCATTTACAAATTACTGAACATGTTATCTTGTAATGTAGATGGATCTTTAGGATGTAATGAATAGGTACGCTTATTGTCACCGATTAATAAAGCAATCTCAAAAAGCATACACAAAATGAGTAATATATGCATATATGATTAGGAAGATTTTCACATGACAAATTGTTTTAGAAGGATTTGATTGATAATGGTTTATTTTGGTAACAAGGATAGGGGAATTAATTAACTGCTTATGATTGAAAAGCCTCTAATATGCTTTCAACTCAAAATATTAAGAAAAATATCAACATATTGTTATTTATAACTATGTTCAACTCAAAAGAAAAACTGGAATTAGATTCCAACATTACTGAAAGCATTCATTCCTAGCAACAGTCTCAGATACAAATAATGAACTACAGTTTGTTGTCCAAAGATGCAATCTGTTAACATTACCAAGCAATGTTAGCTCAACCTATCCAATGATGCTTAATTCCTCTACAGTGATACAGTCTTGTACCTCGGAAGTAGCTCAATAACAAAGTCTATCTTAACCATCTCAAATAGTTAACAACTCCAACTAACTACTGGGTTTCTGAAAGAACCAGCCGAAACTCATACCAGCTAGCCAAATACATATTTCTTTACATCAATAGTCCTTTGGACTGCCAGTCATTTCTTTGTTTAGTACCCACTGGATACTGGGTCAGGACTGAATAATGATCAAAAGTATGTCGCAGAAATTTTCAAATTTACTTAAAATACATCTTAGATCTTAAGTGTGAATAGTAAATCAGAGACACAAACATTTTTCAAAAACCCTGTATGAATAAAAGGTTGATTCCAGTTCTGAATGCTTTTCTTAATTTAGACACTTCAAGATATTTAGGCATCCCCACTGCTGATAGCCGTAGTGTTTGCTTACCCAAGAGAGGTACAAGACTGGGTTCAACTGTCTCTTCTCTGCACCAAGCGACATGCAATACTGCATTCTTTATAGGTTAGTTCTCAGCAGTTGAAGCATGCACATGATATCATTAACAGTAACATGTCACATTGTTAATATAAACACTTATGAAAACTCAGAGATGATATTTGTGATATGATGATGTTTCAGCGCGACCACTTCAAGATCGGATTGATGGCGCTATATAAATGGACTTATTATATTATATTATTATTATCATTATAAGATGTGTATATCTTGATAGAATATTTTGAAGGCATAAGGAATAGGAGCTTAATATATGGGATATGGAAATATTCTTAATATACAACCTCAATGTCTCACTCACATGGGAGTCAATCTCACCTCCCTGGTGTCTCATTTACCACGAGATGAACACGATTTCATGATTAAAGTAGTTTATCTCTTCTGTTAGGAACATTTATTATAATGACAGTAAAATGTTACAAAATATATCTTCTTGATATAGCGAGTGAGAGATATTATAATAACCGTAACACTTCTTGATGGAATCCACCATCCCCTTGGAAGTGCTTCTTTCACAGAAAGAATAACTGAGTTATTCCTATACTTTTACATTCATTAGTTACGTAAGGTCTCAGGGTAAAATTTTACAGACAGCCACATTGCTCAACACTAACAAGCAAGCATATATATTCCTTCAGAAAATGTTCACAAAACAACTACTTATATTCATTCATCTTTTTACATGAAAGCTGATAAACAAAGCGAACTTATCCACCTTGCTTCAAGAAGCTAGCACTAGAGAAATACGTCTGATGCTGAAGACTAGAAAGGAGAGAAGTAGTTATCTCTCAATGCCATGACTACCACCGAGCTGGCGAGGCAAGAGTGCAGACAGATGCTCCCAAGGGAGGCGAGATTGCCCCGAGAAGCGACCACTTCCTGTGCCTGAGAGTGAGCGAGCGAGTGCACGCCTGAAGCAAGGGAGATAATTACCGTGCCACGGACCTCCAGCATCTTGTTCATGAGTTCCCCGGCCTGGATACTGGTACACGTGAAGCTCTCCCGCGTCTGTAGATAGGGTAAATAGTGAGCTCAAATGAGTGTTCTCTCACTTCACATATATAACAAGTTCCCTTAAGGTTCAAATATATTTGACAAAAAGATATATTAGTAAGATTGAATATAACATCCAGAAACATTGTTCATCAGTTATGAGTTACCGAACATTATCATTATTCCTAATAGTAATCGTAATGATGTCTTAGCATTGCAATTTTGAATGCTGAATTCACTGAAATTCAAAAACATCATCACTGTGACAACACAACAATGTTATGTCAACTTTGTGACACCAGAGCATTGATGTTATCTCACACATTCTCCTTGGAAGGTGTTTTAGATGAATGAGCAAATTGTCTTGGAGTAAGAGAACAAACTTCATGTTTCTTTCAAAACTTCATTAACATCCAAATGAAAGTTACATTGCTTTATAAAGATGAATTTCAAAAAGTAATGCCCATAAACACGCTACTTTGTCCAGCCATAAGAAAGATACCCTAACATTATAGCTGTTCATGTAAAACTGAGTGAGTGAGTTACTGCCTAGTGCTGCTGGGACATTAGTTCAGCCAATCAGGGTGTGATGTTGAACTCAGATGTAAAACTGAGTGAGTGAGTTACTGCCTAGTGCTGCTGGGACATTAGTTCAGCCAATCAGGGTGTGATGTTGAACACAGATTTCAATTTCTACTTACAAGAAGAGATGACGTTCTAATATCACTGTTCAACATTTGTAATCAAGAGCATTGAACCCACCTTCTGGAGCCTCATCTGCAGATCCATCATGTACGGTTTGAACTCTCCCGCTGCCTCGTGACCTGACAACATTATTGCTTCTGATGAGGACTCTTATGGTGCATAGAATGTACTAACAATTCTACATATATCTGCAAAAACTGATTGGCATACTTTTAACTGTCAAACTTGAAGTAGCCAGAAGTATTACACATTAGTAGTATTTAAAATTGATTTATTCAACTTTATTTTAAGGCATAGAATTATTCATAATTTGGAATAACATAATTCCCTCCACTAGCTTGACAAATGCCTTCATCACATGGCATTTCAGACATATGTGCATATCAAGGTTTACATGAAAAGTTTATCAGCTCCTCAACTTTGGTAAAATTGAAATTAAATTTCTTTGAAGGGTTCAGCATCCCCAGAGTGGATGTGAGAGACAGACTCACCCTGATGGTAGAAGGTCAGCCAGCTGTACATGAAGGAGAGCAGCTGGAACACACAACAGGCAAGTAGAAATTATAGATAGTGTACATATAGGTAATTAGTATGAAGTAACATGTACAGTGATTGAAAAATCATCTCAGTGCCAGAAGGTCACAGAACCGTAGCATATTGTCAAAGAACACACTGATCATGCTGGGCATCAAGCGTGAAAGGAAAAGTTCCCATGTTATAACTCGTTCAGTAGGAATCAAATTACGGTCTGCATGGCAGCTCAATAACATTCACAAACTCATACTATGCTTGACTCAAATTTGAATTATCTATTTAACACACTAGAGAGATTTACTTCTTATTGACTTGTTTTCGGTATTTGTGAGACATTCAGCGCTCACATGTGACAGATATAGACTACCAGAATCTTGGTCACATTGAACCATGCTATTCATATATACATGTCACAAAAATCATAAGATGAGGTGGTTCAACGTACAATCTCGACGAACTCGAACTTTTTCTTCTCCTGGACTTCCTGCAGCTGCAACACGTACTTCATGGAAGCCTGGTAGAAACCTCGCTTCTCCATCTCTAGCGCCGCATCAGCCTGGAAGGATAGATATGATATATTTGAACCATGGGATGAGTCTTGATTTATATGATATTCAAACCCACAGCAGTGCTAGTATGGTATGAAACTTGTTTTGAAGATTCATTCCAAGGCCCAGCATATGAGTAAAGAGGCCCTTATACGGGTCACTTGCAGACTGGACTTCAATAGAGTAGAGGAAAACTTTGTCATAAGATTGGCATAGAAAACAAAAGTATGAGCAAACATTCCCATCAAAGGAAGTTGTTTTTATATGAAAGACCAGGATTGTCTTTGAGTTGGTTAAGCTAATGAAGGGAACATTATGTGAGTTAGAGTTTCCATGCTATCTCAAGAACGGACAGTGCAATGGAACATGTGTCAGATTCTGTATATCAGTCATTCTTGGAGGGTTAATACACACACGTATCTTCCTAATTGTCAGCATTAAAAAGATTGAGTGTTTCAAGTTTTCAGTCATAATTGAATGACATTCTCAAATTAGCCTTTGATAAAAGTATAATATTATTTTTTCTCCTTTTTTGATAATTGATCTGTTAAAGATGAAAGATAAAAGAAAGGTTTCAATGGCCGACTAACTCCTATAGACATACATGTATATATAATGAAATAAACAACACATTCTTCAAGAGGTTATTGACTCTAGGTATTGTCTGCCAGTGATATCTGCCGGAATGTAACATGCTCCCATCGTCTGCACACACTACTAGACATTCCACGATATGACTAGCCAACTCGGTGTGACACGCACTGTGGCCTGATGGATCTCTCTCTCACCTCCCGCTATCACTTCCCTCACCTCCCAGTCTAATGAGTAACCCTCGTTAGCAGCTGATTGGGGTCATAGGTCAGAGATAAAGGTGAAATATGTATGTGAAATAACAAGGGAGGGTACCTCACTGAGTCATATCTGTTCATGTATGAAAGCAATCTGTTTTATAGGATGTTATCATTGTCATTGTTCCTAATTGACCTTTGACCTTTCTGTATTACTTTATGACATAGTTTGATTCTCTGAAATGGGCAAAAAATAAGACATCAAAAGTTTTGATGTATGATTCTGTTTTTCATTTTCATTAATGCATACAAGAAACAAATTTTAAACTATGATTGTCAAGTCGTGTGAAAAGACTTCAAGTCCTGAATTCAAATCTATTTGATTTTTTTACAAACAATTTTGTTTGATGAACATAACTGGTGACTTAAACCTGCTCAAATTTCATCATGTGAATGTTGTCAATACAGTGTTGTATCACCCATGAATCTGACCTCACAGTCCACACTCTATCACAGATAACCGACACCTTGACAGATGAGTCAGTTAGTAACTCCTTCAACACCTGTGATGAAACATAACCAGTCATATATTTGGTATGTGCACATGTGAACTTCTAACTTCTAACTAAATTATTATTATTATAATTTGTATTATGCCATGAATCACCATATCATAGATGATCTACTATAGTTGGTCAATACCTTTCTTTTCTAATATCTGTGGTGAAACATAACCAGGCATGTATATGTGCACATGAGTACTTATAAAAAACATGTGAAAATTGTCGTCATTCTCAGAAGGGCTGTGTAATATTATTGGTAAACTGGTATAAACTGTGCAATACAAAAATCGCAATATGATTTTCATTTTAACAATATATCATCCCAAATGATTTAAAAAGAATTACTTCTATCTAATTTAACTCAAACTTCGGTTAATTTGCAGGTTGAAGATGCAAGAAAATACTCTAGATGTGTAAGAACATATGTTGAACTGTATTACAAGCTGCAGAGACTAGTTTTAAAAATATATATTTATACATTAATCAAATCAATCACTAATATCTTTATTCCTTTTAAAAATTTTATGTTTAGGAGATATATCTATTCTGTTTTTTATTTTGGGGTTGTATGTCGTGCATTTTTCACCCCTAAATTTAATTTCAAACCAAGCTTGCGAGAGAGATACGTTTTTCACGTAAATTATACAAAGGTCATCTATCATCCCTACAATACCGACTGATCCAATCAAGGGACATTACTCTAAAAGTAGTTGTTTACTGCTAGCGCTAACTCCTCACGCAACAAGTGAACTGATTGAATGAATGATCAAGAAAGCTGTATAGTTTGTCTTGGTTGAATATACTGTCTGGAAATTCACTTATGAATGAGAGGGGGGAAAGGGAAGCAGTTTGTAAAGTTGAAGAATAACGTTGGTCTCATCTGTTCACTTGACGAATCGCTAGGCCTATTGCCGCGCGTTACGGTATGAAGCGAGCTCGGTTTGAAATTAAATTTATTGATAAAAAAATAAACTACTTTAACAAATAATAACCAAAGAATGGATTTATCTTATAAATTACTCCAAAAATACTGTAATGTCTTTATAGAATTGATTTAAAATTAATTATAAAGATGTCTGTAAGGCAATGAAAACAGTAAGTTCAGCGAATGGAGTTTATAAACGTTCGCGTATGAATGTGAATCGGTCATAAATATTTAGAGGTTTTTGTGTCATGTTAGAATTTAAATTTTGAAAACTTTAGAATCAACTTTTAGGACTTTTGCTTATAACTGAATGGTAAGTATAAAAACTTTGAAATAGAGTAGATACAGTATATACAAACAGGAGCTTATTCTTGCAATATATCGCAACACAAAATTTGGTTTGCAGTGTTGTAACACATCACAGAGGGCTCGGCATCACATTCACAAACAGATTATCAGCCTTAAGTGGGTTCAACGCCGAAGCTATCTGTCTCATTGGTTAAAGTTAAAGTTGTATATTATATATCCTGTTTGGTTTTCAGTTTCTTGTCACAATGGTAGAATGTTGAGGACTAAGAAACTTAAATATTTCCTGTTGAGAGAAAACTTTTATTTACAGCAAACTTCCTTCTTGAATTTTTCCTAATATCAAAAGTAAACCATTTTATTAACGCACATCTTTAACTTGTCAAGAAAATAAAAAAACTTCATATTACTATTCATGACACGTAACAAGGCATTGAAATTAGATAGAAAAGTTTGCTCTACCCCTATGTGTTTCGTAATAAAGTATAATATTGTCCTGAACTACTTTAGTTAAAGCACTAGGAAGGTAGTCCTGTACCTATTATCTACGCTTACGCCGACTCACTAGTTACCAATCAGGGTAAATAAACATCATGTTTTCCAACTATAAAATCTAGATAGTTTGGGGTTGTTTTTTTCTTGCTCCATCAGGTTGTTCCTATCCCTGACGTTCCTATGATTCCCTGGATCACTGGATTTTCCCTCAGATAATTACTGGCTGGTTACTCACAGCTACTGATAGCATCTCATCGCTACTGTTAATATTGGTCACTCTTTAAGTAACATATAAACAATGACTACAAATGTAAAAGAAAGAAGCTGACCTCCTGGAGGACGCTCTCGTTGACCTTGTTCTTCATGTTGAGGTATCGCTCCAGAGACTGGCAGTACTTGTTGGTCTGCTTGTCAAACACCTTCTTGCCCTCCTGAAATGTGGGGTCCTCGTTAGTGAGAATTATTAATTTGCTTAATGTTGGAAATAGAAGGGTATGAGAGTCTTACGCTCAATTGAATTGAAGTAAATAGTTGATTACTTACATCAATCTTTCTTGTCTAGTATTGCAATAATTTTTGTGACGTTTTACCGTTTAGGTAACGTTACTAATAGGCGCGATTTATTTGCTTGATAAGACAATGTGTCAAAAGAGATTTTGATGTCTTTACAAACTCTCTGCTCAAAATATGTGCATTCCCAGCAGATGGGGTGGTACAGCTGTCAAACTTACATCTGATTTATGGATTATTGGTGACATATTGATGATATGACCCCTTCTACCAACACCCACCTTGACCTGACCGATCTTCTCCTTACGGAAGTTCTCCAGTGGTTTGACGAACTGGTCGGTAGCCGTGTCAAGCTGTAATCAGGGAATTAGAATGAGTTGCTGGCTGTCTACTCTTTAATGCCATGTTCATTTTTATTTTGACACAATTTCAGTTTAAGATATATATATTGAAAGAATAGCAGGGTCGATCTTCATTTAACTGTACAATTTCAAAATGTTGATAAGATTTTGACATTGGAATACAGCAAGAAAACAAATCATTCCGCTGTACTGTTTCACTTGTATTTTAAAGATGCTATATAAACTTGAGTTAAAATTTATTGTATTATCGAGAAAACACTGAATTGGCATTTTGATACTTAAAACTGAAATGAAAGAATTGTGAAGACTCACAAGTTTTTCCCGCTCATCTTCAATACTTGTCAACAACCGGCCGAACTCCTTCAGAGATTGGGCTGTTAAAAAAACAGGACATGTTAGTTATACTTGTAACATTCATGATTACAAAACAAGTAGACATACACAAGCTGTAAGATCAGTTCACAACAGCAACAAAGTCATTAATTCTTTCTTCTCTTTAGTCTGCGCACCCTGTCGTCCCTCTGCAGCCCCAGTAGAAGTGTTGTTCTACCCTTATAATTTTGCACACCAAGCATGGAAGCAACAACTTTGATATTTGGTAAAAACTATGATAGGATGAACTCTCCTCCAGCTTCAACACTTATCTATGTCCCCGGTGCTATAATCCTTTACTTGTATCAGCATGTGAATGTGTCCTCGAAAGAACTCCTATTACCAGGAGAAATCCCTCTCCCTAAATGACATTGAAGTTAGTGCTTATATGAGACGGGTTTTAAACAATATTTTATGATGTTATGATAACACATGTGTGGTTAATGTATTACTGCAAGTACTTCATTGCAATTCCTATGAATACAGTCAATTCCTGTCACAGTGTATGAATATCTTCACTTATTCTAGCAGTTAGCATTCAAATGAGCACACATATGAACCCTCTTTGAATAACTCAACTCCCTGGGGATCATACAATCAATCCATAATTTGGACACACAGAGCCATCACACAAGGAGTAAATGGAGTGTACAAGATAGATATATCCATATATACTAGAAGAGATATGTACATATATGTGGAGGCCTTGTGAGCAAGTGGGTAAGCTGTTGGGACAGTCAGTGCTTGCAGTGATGTCTAACACTGAGGGTTTGGGTTAGAGACTCGACCATTCATAGTAAAAGAATTTGTACTATTGCAGATAGTCATATTCCAAATATAACAATGATAAAATCACATATATTTATATGTCATGGATAAATCTAGAGTCCAACTTTTTCTTTCATTTCAGAGTCTAAAGGAGTGTAAACCTGAAGCAATCATAACTCAATTGGTTATGTACCTTAGTGTACAGAAAGCATATCATAAGCTGCAAACCATGGTAGACTAACTCATTCATCATGGTTCCTACCATTCAGGCCACTGAACATCTACCGTATATTACCGTGTATAAGTCGAGTTTTTTATACCAGAAATTGTTGGGTCAAGGAGGGGGGGTCGACTTATATATGAGGTATATGTTTCAGACATAAAAATTCGGAGGTCGAGTGATCGAAGGAGATGAACAGACGAGATGCAAACCGGAAGCAACACGTTGTCAAAATAATGAAATAAAATTACTTTAACAATCATTACATACTTTACTGTTTGTTATATATTGCTATTAATAGTTTAAAAATATCATAATCTATTGAAATACATTTTTAATCGACAATTTTGTAGACATAGCGTAACTAGTGTTTCCCCTAGTCAGTTTTAGCAGGGCGCAACGCCCTGCCCTTTTAAATATGCGCCCTGCTCTTTTTCTGTCCCGCCCTGCCCTTTTTCCTGTTGCTAGTCCAAATCTTCCTGTTGCCCTATTGCAGAATATATCATGTACAATGTAATCATTTACAATGTCGCAGTTGTATTTTACTTAAGATACTTTCGTATGAAAAGCTCAATTTTGCTATGATATCAGGAACTACAAGCAAAAGAAACAAAAGAAGGGAATGGTTAAACTAATGATCCATCCCTTGTGTCACTGGGACACAGCTGCTGACCACATGTTTAGCTAGATACAGGAACAATAGGGAGATTACAGGCGGACACAGCCGAATGATCTCACTTGATGTAATGAGTGAAATGCACATGTTTGATATCCGTAACTCATTTAAAATTGGTAAGAATAAATGTGATGGTTTTTTTCTGAATTTATTCGTAAGATTTATCAAATATATATTAGACTCAGTTTCATTTAATAAAAAGGAGTTCCATTTTCGTTTGAAACATACTTTCAAATGAATTTGTATTTAAGTGCCCTTTTGTAAGGAGTGGTGCCTTTTTCTAAATCAATTTGCCCTGCCTTTTTTCCAACCTAGGGGAAACACTAGTAACGATTCAAACCGGAAGCAACGATGTCAACACGTTGTCAAAATAATGAAATAAAATTACTTTAACAATCATTACATACTTTACTGTTTGTTATTTATTGCTATTAATAGTTTAACTCAGCTTTGAGCTGCACTGTAATTAACAGCACCGGTAATTGATGTGGAAATAGCATTACGATTAAGTTAAACGTTAAATAAACATACTTAACATGGAGCCGGTATATGTAAATGATCATTTCCGCTGCAGATGTAGCATGTATATAACAGACAGACACAACCTCTATCATTATTCATCATGAATAGCAAACGTAAACGCCACGCTTACGAAGCTTCATTCAAGCTTAAAGTAATTGGACATGCGGAGAAGACCAACAACTGTGCGGCTGCCAGGGAATTCTCTGTCAGTGAGAAACAAGTTCGGGATTGGAAGAAGAACAAGGACATTTTGCTTGCCATACCGAGCAGTAAGAAGGCGAGACGCGGGACGAAGAGCGCCTTCCTCGAGTTGGAGAAGATACTAGAAGACTGGGTGATGGCACAGAGACAGACCGGGTTCATCGTCACCAGGATGATGATCAGACAGCACGGTCTACAGCTGTACAAGAAGAAGAAGAACGAGCTGAGTCTACCTGCCACGTTCACGGCCTCTTCGACTTGGTGTACCAATTTCCTGCGTCGCCACAACCTCGCCCTGAGACAGAGGACGCACATCGCACAGAAGCTACCCCGTGAGGTAGATACAAAGGTTGACATGTTCCACGCCTTCGTCTTAAAGGAGAGGAAAGCCATCACCTACCAGTTATCACAGATAGGGAACATGGACGAGACTCCCCTGAGCTTCGACATGCCTGGACATTAAACCATCGATGTAAAGGGGACCTCTACGGTGACAGTGAAAACAACTGGTGCGGAGAAGAGCCATTTCACTGTCGTCCTGGCCTGTACAGCTGACGGAGGGAAGCTCACTCCCCTGATCATCTTCAAGCGGAAGACTATGCCAAAAGAGAAGTTCCCTCCGGGTGTCATCATTGCTGTACACCCCAAGGGATGGATGGACGAGACGCTTGTTCATAGATGGCTCCGAGACGTGTGGATGGCTAGACTAGGGGGTGCGAGGGGCTGCCAGTCTCTGCTGGTGTGGGACATGTTCCGGGCCCATCTCTGTGAGGGTGTCAAGAAGACTCTGAAGGAGACACGGACCCGACAAGCAGTGATCCCTGGAGGCTGTACCTCTCTTCTACAGCCCCTCGACGTGTCGCTCAACAAACCCTTCAAGACGCATGTCAGGAAGTCCTGGTCGGACTGGATGTTGAATGGGGACCACACATTCACGAAGGGCAACGCAATGCGACGGGCCCCTTTGTCCACTGTAGCCACCTGGGTTAAGGACTCCTGGAGTGCAATCTCCCCCGAAATGGTGAAGAAGAGCTTTCTCAAGTGTGGGATATCCAACGATATGGACGGATCCCAAGATGAGGAACTTTTTGCTGATTTCATCGAGAGCAAAAACTCTGACAGAGTTTCGGATGAAGAAGAAGATGACACTTTATCCACAGAACACGATGACTACTACGACGACCAAACAGATCAGCAAGTTTGGGATATGCTCGCAGGGGAGGAATTCGACACAGACTTTGACGGATTCACTCAAGCAGATCTTGACCGAGAATAAATATTAAATATATCGGTATATTGAAGCAAATTTCTTCGTTTGTCTTTATTTACTAGGTATCAATTTAACAATTCACCGGTCACATACCTCACTCAGACTATCAATTTCCGAGAAAAGCAGAGCGCGAGTTTTTGACAGAATTATTCAATGAAATGTATCCATCACATACGGGTATTCTGAATTCTTGGTAATGAGCTATAAATAGTTACGGGAATTTCCAATTTTCGTTATGAAAACCGTAACATTTAAATTGAATTAGAATCCGAATGCTACGCACGATATGCATATAATTGTGTAATGTGTATGTTTATTGCGTATGGTGTGGCCCAGTAGTTATTATTAATAGTTATATATTTATTGTAAGATTTGTTATTTACTAATTACACAAATACGCACTGTGCATGTACCAAGAAGTAAATGACATAAAATTCTTTTTAAAAAAGGACAAACTTCAGCACACACGTATGTATTTTTTATTATTAATAGTTATATCATATATAATTTATTTATTACAACAATTTCTTATTAAACAAATGCTTACCGTATTACAAAACACTGACGTATTACAACTCACTTTTACACTCACAACTCATGTCGACCTGCCTCATAGACGCGCTATTAGGGGGTCGACTTATATATGAGGTATATGATTTTGACAGCAATTTGGGGGCCTGAGAAAGGGGGTCAACTTATACACAGGGCCGACTTATACACGGTAATATACGGTAGTTGTTCTTGTAGTAGCTGCCCCATCTATACAGAGGAGATGATGAAGAAGTACAATACAATACCGGCATACCAGCTCGCCATCAGGATCAAACTCACTTATGGTGAATCGTCTCCCACTCTCATAGTTCTACATAGAAAACTCATGCATCTCTGACTTTGTGAAGTGCTCTTTCATGGAGAATTGTCACTGTTGTTTCATCAAGAATCTCATCAGAACCCTATGCTATTATGTTACTAATGTCATGTTCCTGTGAAAGAAGGGACAGTCATCCTGTATCTGACAATGAGTACATTTTATGATTGCTAAGATGCCACAGCAGCCTGTGTTCTTTGTTAAATCAAATGCTGATCGAGTAGACAACTCCCCTTTCCTGACTGCCTGTCACAAAGCACTAGGAACGATGAATGTTACAACACTTGAGTAACATTACAGCAATGTTAAAGAACTTCAACATAAAAACACAAATAAAATAATTTCAAGAATGAACTTTAGTTAGATTTTGCTCCATCAAATAGGCACCAACTTTTCATCGATGAAATGAGAAGTTGCCAGGATTCCAATCGATGAAAGTATCGAGGCTGTTCAATTGTCACCAGAGTAAGCAAACATCCTGGACTCAAATATAAAGTATTAAGTACAAATTTTATAAAACAAAAACGAAAATCCTCATGTTAGTTAAGTGTTATTTGAATAAAGCATGAAATTCTCTAACTGCACTGTGAAGACTCCCTACACATATCTTCTACAGTTACTTGAGGAATCTCTAAGCATGGTGTACATTACATCGGCTAGATTACAGCATGTTCAATGACTCCCCAGCATGCTCCTATCTCCCCATTTAGCTGTTTTCTCATACACAGCTATCTGGGGAAGTCCAGGAGGATAAGAGAAGATACCTTTACTCAGCTTATCAGACCTATCATGACTCCTGACAGCAGTTCACTTAGCAACTGTGAAAAGACTGCTTCTTACCCAGACATAGTGTAAACTTGTCAAAATAATTTAGAATTGACCAGATATATATGAAACTAGAGTTTATTAAATTCATCAAATTATCAAAGGTAGACTGTTTTTGTTAATAGTTGGAAATCAGTTCCTTTCCCCCTTAATTAGTTTTTAAGTAAACTTAAATGATGATTCACATCTGACAGAATTGGAAAATGAGCACATGCAAAGCTAAACGATGGTCATTTCATTTACAGTGAAATATCTGATTATGGACTGAAAGATAAGCTACTCTAGTTGTATATGCTGATTCCACTCTGAAAGCCTGTCTACTCAATGCATGTAGTTAACTGTTAAAATAGCCAAGATTCCTCACAGAACCTGGTCCATTTAGTACATGTAGTTAACTAGTTAAATAGCCAGGATTCCAGAGTGAAGGCTGGCAGTTTGGCAGATCTAAACAAATGTGAGTGGAGTATAGCCGGAGACACAGTGAGGCAGGTTCTGGCAGCTAGTAACAGACCAAGTAGGGTGGATCATAGTCCAATGTTACCTGCCTGAGATAGGACAGATTTACTAAATGTAACTCCAGTTTGAAGAAATCATTCAACAGTTAATAAATAGGACAGATTTACTAAATGTAACTCCAGTTTGAAGAAATCATTCAACAGTTAATAAATAGGACAGATTTACTAAATGTAACTCCAGTTTGAAGAAATCATTCAACAGTTTATAAATAGGACAGATTTACTAAATGTAACTCCAGTTTGAAGAAATCATTCAACAGTTAATAAATAGGACAGATTTACTAAATGTAACTCCAGTTTGAAGAAATCATTCAACAGTTAATAAAAATTCTGTTTTTCAAGAGACAATTGGATTTCAGATACTCTTTAAATTTGGTTGACTTTTGCTACCGGTCTTTAAAAGAATATGCAATACAAGAAAATGAAGATTTTAACAAAAACTCATAAATTTCAGAGCAAGTGGCTTGAATATAATTGGACTTGTTAACCCTGTCACAAAACAAAAAGATTGACAGGACCTGTTGTAACCCCCCACCCCCTAGGTTAAGATTACTGAATTAAAACCACATGTTGCACATGTTCTGCATGTCCAGATATACAGGGTCAAGTCTCTGTGAAAAGAAGTTGAAGCTCTGTGAAGCCAAAGTGCAGTGTATTGAAACCCCTCAGCGCTGTGTACTGAACCAGATAACAGCGCACATCCGCCACATCTTCTGTGTGCACAATCTGAAGAGTTACTTAATTTGTTGACAAATTGAAAGTATCAAGCGGAAAGTACAGACCTTGATTGTATTTAAATTGACAGAACGTCTCCAGACTACAAGCAGCTTCTTAGGCTAACATACAAGCCGTTGATGAACTTAACTTAATCCTCTGTACAGCTTGATTAGAAAACCATTGAGTACATGCATAATCAAACCAATGGCAGGTTAACCCCCGGGACATTGTGTTGTTGGTATGCATTAACTTGTTGCACACTCAATGAACCAACCCTTATTTCATGCATGTTTGGAAGATTTTTTAAATGATTGAGAAACTTATTGTATGAGGGTACTCTTCAGCTGCCAGATAGGTTGATAATGGGGTCTGCTAAAGTGCCGATGATAAAGAGTTGAATACCAGATAGCTAATGTAAAGAAAATATCCCACAATGCAAAGAAAACACATTTCTGAGCCATGAAATGGATAAATGATGAATGTTTCTGGATGCAGTGGTAGAGCCATTAAAGTGCCAGGCAGTCTGGTCTGTGTGAAACAGCCGCAAGCTGACCGGACCAGAATGACCACAGTTTCACAAGATTGATATCAAATCTACAAGAATGGGAGCTAAGATTAACATCAAGGCACTCAAGATTGCTTGGGATGCATGCAGCAGATGGCAGAGAGCTTAGGATATCTGGTACCCTCTTCACTCAGACAGACAGACAGACAGACAGACAGGCAGGCAGGTTGGTGATACTAGTCAGGTGGAACCCAGAGCTTGGGGTGGCAGGTGGAGGGTGGGGGAAGGGAGGTGGAGCTTGGGGTGGCAGGTGGAGGGTGGGGGAAGGCAGGTGGAGCTTGGGGTGGCAGGTGGAGGGTGTGGGGAGGGCAGGGGGGTGGTTGGGTTGTCAACTCCAATGTTATAACCAATATTTTTTATTGATTCATGTATATCAACATTTTGAAATGGAATAGTGAATTATGGTGTCTCATAGGCCTTTTATGGCCAAGTGCTTTATATCTTATGTGCAGAGATTTTATACCTGTAATATGTTTTACCATTCTGTACATGAACTACTTGTAGCAGAAAGTGACACTTGAATTAGCTTCTTTTCTTCTTCTGTTCTTGACAATTTAGAATACCTCCCAATTCCCTTCCCTACCCAACCAATTGTTTGTCTCTGTATACTTCCCCTAACTGTGATGCACACCCTACCTACCACTGTTTATACTGTAAGGAGTACAGGCCTCACACCCTTCCTACCACTGTTTGCACTGTAAGGAGTCAGTCTGGCTGAGATAAGACCATCATGATCTGCTCTATCGCTTCTGAACCTTCCACTAACACATATTGTATAGAAGGGGTTGGAATAAGAAAGTATAGAGTTCTCTTCTATACCTGCCAATGAAGAAGGGTTTAGTTTACAGTGGGTATGTATTTATACACACAGCACACCTGATCCCACCTGCCTGGTATTGAAACTGACAGACAGACAGACAGACAGACACTAACACAAGGTCAAGTGGAGATCAGTTTACCTCGCCTTATAATAATAATAATAATAAGAGGATTTATATAGCGCGTTATCCACATCACTCAGGGACATGCTCTAAGCGCATACCTGCATTATTACCCTGGTCTAACCCAAGCTGCCGATTAAGCGCTTAAAGGCCTTGATGAGAAGTGGTTGAATTTCTCTTTATATAGATCTGCCTCACCATTGTAAAATGTTCAAATTTGTCAGCCAAAAGGGTTACATAATGAAAATACACGCAAAGTTGAACAAAAAATGCAATCTTGCATCACAAATTGAAGATTAACGATAAACAAGACAGACCTTATCATTCCATAGAAAGACATAATTATTTCAACTTGATTTCAAACTTTAAAGAAACGAATAAGCAATTGAGTGAGAGAATGAATGAATGAATGAATGTATTTTATTTCACATAAGATTCTTCAGGGACATTGACTAAATATTTCCAGGTGCAACACAAGTTGATAAAAGCCAGCATAAGGAAATAAGAGTCAATCTTCCTCATCATGTGTTGCTCCCAGAGTGTTGGCTTCCTGTCAGGGATGGAGATTTAACCATTTCATATGAATACAAGCGAACACAGTTAGGGAAACAATAACACTTAAGTAATATGATTTTTTTAGGAAATATTTCTATTTTGTCACTTTGTATCACTGCATTGTATCTTTTGTATCACTGCACTGTATCTGAGAGCATCAAATATATCTATAATGTTGAAAAGCTAATTTACATTGCCGGTCTTACAGGAAGTTTGGAAGTGACCATTTGGAGTAACATTACACCACCTAGCTAGCTTATTGACTCTCTTACGCAATAGTACACAAGTAAACAAAAGGCAAAACTAGCGCAACTGTTTCAAGTCTCTAGAGTCACTACTTCTGTTTCAGATGAAGTCTCTTAAACAGCTTTATTACAAAAAAAAATAATTTGAAACAAAAAATGACACATTTCTCCAGTCACATTACAATGTTCGTATCTGTTCATTAAAGTCATCAGTTCAGTACTAGACTCTTTTTAGCAGGTCTTTCATCCTAACACTTAACAAGATCGAACCCTGGGCAAGTTTGGTCTGTCATTCTAACACTTAACAAGATCGAACCCTGGGCAAGTTTGGTCTGTCATTCTAACACTTAACAAGATCGAACCCTGGGCAAGTTTGGTCTTTCATCCTAACACTTAACAAGATCGAACCCTGGGCAAGTTTGGTCTGTCATTCTAACACTTAACAAGATCGAACCCTGGGCAAGTTTGGTCTGTCATTCTAACAATAAACAAGATAAAACCCTCAGCAAGTTAGGTCTGTCATCCTAACAATAAACAAGATAAAACCCTGGACAAGTAAGGTCTGTCATCCTAACAATAAACAAGATCGAACCCTGCGCAAGTTTGGTCTGTCATTCTAACACTTAACAAGATCGAACCCTGGGCAAGTTTGGTCTGTCATCCTAACACTAAACAAGATCGAACCCTGGGCAAGTTTGGTCTGTCATCCTAACACTAAACAAGATTAAACTCTGGGCAAGTTAGGTCTGTCATCCTAACACTAAACAAGATCAAACCCTGGGCAAGATAGAAGAGAAGTTTAGAAACCTCAGATTTTCCTTCTCGTATTTTCAAATTATTTCATATTTTGGACTTGTCAGCAAAATGTTTCTTTCAGAGACTCACTGTTAGTCTACTGTTTAGAAGGAAGTGATTCTCCCAATCAGCGATGTAAATCTTGTTGGTTATGTTCCAGCACTGAGTCTCTTATCTTGATGTTGACTTCCACCACACAGGGGGCAGAGCACTGCTTTATTTACTCACTTATTCCCGCTAGTTACAAGCAATGACAGGTGTATAAACAGTTTTGTAGTTCTACCTCCAATTAGCAGAATCAGATTTAAGCTATATAATAAACTGAAATTGACAAACTTCTCATGGACAGTTTTCCTTCAGTGTAACATACAAATAGGTATTTCTCTGTGTAGAATGATACTCAATTGAAGATAATTTCATGGATTAACAACTTCTTTATTCTGAAAAGGCAAGGTTTCAAAATAGATTCTTGCTTTCTTTGAGTGGCATTTAGAAGTTGGATATCAGATATATTCGTCTCTTATTAGATTCTTGCTTGACTACAAAATTAGAACCTATCAGAAATCAGTGTCAAAATTGTCCATATTCAGAACAAAGAAGTTGTACAAGCACAGAAATAGGTTTCATTCTTTATCAACCAAACTGCTAGATGACAACAAGGAGGCAAAATGATGCTTTTTATTGAAATTACAGCCTTATTTCAGCAATAAAGTTAAGACAAATATCTATATCACGCTCAACACGTTATCTCTGACCTGCATTTATGTATCAAAGGGTACACAAGAAGCAGGCACCTTCTGTAGCTACATGAAAGATTTATCTCCCACACAACAGCCCTGCTGAGTGGACGTGGATCTCTACAAGCACAGCACAGCAGGCGAATCATCACTTCAAAACTTTATGACATTTTCATTCTCAACATGATAAGATCTTCGAGGAAGAGATTAATTTACACATTCTTAATAAATAAAGTTTTAAATGGATACAACAAACTGAATAATACTTAATAAAAGTAATGTGCCAGTGTTTTTAGCACTTTTTCAAGCAAGTAAGAATCATATACAACGTGAGCTATGTGAAACATGCCTCCTACTGTCCTGCAGGTGAACCAGATATCTATCACTACCTTATTTATCCAGCAGAGTTAATTACTTAATAACAACAATTGAAACAAGAACACACTGGTGGTCTTTAGTAAAAGCTTTACTTCATTTTTATTGGGCAACTTAGTGTTTACAACATTCAACAAATAACCATTAACTATCTCTTGCAGCTTGTGACACAACTGCTGACTCTATAATCTAAATCTTTATCCATTATTTTGTCTCATCAGATAACCTATCTGTGGTGATATGACTGATGATTATTTTCTGGAACATGATCAATGGTTTTTATTGTAGATCAAACGACTTAATGATCTGAACTCAAGAACTATGGAGACGTGACAGGAAAGAATGAAGGTGAAAGAGAAACAGAGAAAGAAAACCATGTTGTCAATATTTGATTATCAGCTAAGAGTACATAGTGAGGAATAGGGGAAAGGAGGGGAGAGCTGTTAAGGTGGAGCGAGAAGGAATGTCCAACCAGCCAGTTTGTATGTTTGTATGTCAGCCATGTAGCAACAACTTTGTACAATGTAATCAACCATGTAGCATTCAGGTGAGAGAAGAGGGAGAGAGACGAGGAGGGATAGAGACGAGGAGGGAGAGAGATAGAGATGGGAGAGAGACGAGGAGGGAGAGAGACGAGGAGGGAGAGAGACGAGGAGGGAGAGAGACAAGGAGGGAGAGAGATGGAGAAGGGAGAGAGACGAGGAGGGAGAGAGATAGAGATGGGAGAGAGACGAGGAGGGAGAGAGATGGAGGAGGGATAGAGACGAGGAGGGAGAGAGATGGAGAAGGGAGAGAGACGAGGAGGGAGAGAGATAGAGATGGGAGAGAGACGAGGAGGGAGAGAGATGGAGGAGGGAGAGAGATGAGGAGGGAGAGAGATGGAGAAGGGAGAGAGACGAGGAGGGAGAGAGATGGAGAAGGGAGAGAGACGAGGAGGGAGAGAGATGGAGATGGCAGCTATAACTTAACTTCTACAATATAACATCTACAAAAGTTATATTTAATATACAGGGTATGCAAGTTTGTTGTACGGAGGATTGTTGACCAGACAGGGGCCTACGACAAGTGTTCAACAATAACTATCAGATGAAGAGCTGGGGCCTTAAATTATCAGGAAATCTACTAGAACTTGTTAACTACAAAATATGTATTGTCTGTCATGTATAAAAACTAAATAGTAAATGAATGGAATTTTTTCAGCAATATCTATGTCATAAGCTATTATCATCAAATTAGGGTAAACCATATCAATATGTACATAGCAATATGGGTACTACAAGATGTTAGAAATTATTCACAAGAGAAGCAGGGTATAGTTTGTATTTGAGGCACAGATTTCTGAAGCAGTATCATCAGAGGGGTCAGATGGGTATGTAGAATTGTGAATATAATAAAATAGATTTCCCAACAAATTTAAGAGAGTTCCTAACCTTTATATACTGAGTTTCCTAATTAATATTTAACTTGCCCAATCAGAATTGATAAATAACAATTTCAAATTCAGCAGATGAGGTGTTTACAGTGGAAACAAATATGTGGTTGGGAAGAATATGTTGCACTGACGGGTGAGGAATACAAACCATTTGATGGAAATAGAGAAAGGTTGTTACGGGGGAAGACTCAGTTTGGATTGTATTAATACAAGGAAATACAAATACACAATAAGCAACGTCACACAACACTGAATCAAGTGAATTCCACACCTAGAAGATAGTGTGTCTGAGAGAATGCGTGGAGAAGGAAAATGGAAGGAATGCACATGTAATGTGGGGAATGCTTGCCATGCAGGAGAGGAAACACTGTAGCCCAGTGCATCAATAACAGAGGAAGCTAAACTTTACATTTACAATTTTTTAGTAGAAAAATGCCAATGCAAGTCTATCACATGTTTTTGATCTCACAATGTTATTCATCTACTCATGTTTGTAAGTCTAGGTAGGGCTAGGGTAGCTCAAGACAAGGAAGGTCCCTCATATGCTTCAGTTTAAGTTTGACATTTCTGTATGACAGTTTTATTTCAGGTACGATAAATGTTTACTTCAAGAAACAATGATTTGTTTGGGTGCAAGATCCAAAAGCTTTTTGTGCATTTATTCCAATTTACTACTGAATCATAAAGTCCCGTGACCAACCTCAAATAATTTCATCAGTCAAACTATTCTAAGTGTCTTCTCAATGTCAGTGGATCCTTGTTGACAATGCACAGACTGCTTGTACCAACCGATTTCCTCAACAGGATGGACATTTCCTTCTAGGACACGTCTCCAACATTGCTTAAGTGAGGTCACGTTGACCATTTGACTCTAGCAATCTGAGAATGTGCAACATCAGAATGAAGCAAACTCAATACTCTAATGT
This sequence comes from Phorcus lineatus, assembly GCA_921293015.1. Classification (NCBI taxonomy): domain Eukaryota; kingdom Metazoa; phylum Mollusca; class Gastropoda; order Trochida; family Trochidae; genus Phorcus; species Phorcus lineatus. The sequence goes on from OV121087.1 coordinate 51,703,425, forward strand.
ATCTTATACGTACTTCACTCAGTGCACAATAATATATATAACTGACAACAGATATCCAGGTTTATCCTGTGTGTTGAATTAGATCCAACGATAAGGGATGACTTCATACTTCAAGCATTATTTTGGGGTTTGTCATTTGTTATCTGTTGCACAAGTTATGTTTCATTTTCATGTCTATTTATTGACTGTAAAAAAGATAGTTGCTAAAGTAAAATCATGTGTAATTGTCAGAGAAATTACATTTCTTAGATACTGCCAGATGTCAGACATGGGAATTAAAAATCCTAGACATTGTTCTAGAAGGTTTTACTTGACTTCTTCATATTGCACTTCGGAAAAATGCACGACACCCAGACATTTTCTAGTTGAATCATAGATTTCTACTCATAAGCAAGACAGTAAAACCCTCAGAACAACTGAAGCTCGCACGACACTCTGTAGAGCCCAAGCCTGGTTCCTGGGTTAACATCCAGTGCTATCATGGCTCTGGCAGAGACAGAGTTCATTGGCTATATTGAGTTGGGAGTTAGATAGAGGCACAGGAAGTGTCAGAGATTTGTCATATTTCTAATGCACCATCCCCCAGTCCAGTCCACCATATTATTGATGTACCATCCCCCAGTTCAATGCATTATTGATGCACCATCTCCCAGACCACTGTATTACTGATGCACTATCTCCCAGTCCACCATATTATTGATGTACCATCAACCAGTTCAATGCATTATTGATGCACCATCTCCCAGACCACTGTATTACTGATGCACCATCTCCCAGACCACTGTATTATTGATGCACTATCTCCCAGACCACTGTATTACTGATGCACCATCTCCCAGACCACTGTATTACTGATGCACCATCTCCCAGACCACTGTATTATTGATGCACCATCTCCCAGACCACTGTATTACTGATGCACCATCTCCCAGACCACTGTATTACTGATGCACTATCTCCCAGTCCACCATATTATTGATGTACCATCAACCAGTTCAATGCATTATTGATGCACTATCTCCCAGACCACTGTATTACTGATGCACCATCTCCCAGACCACTGTATTATTGATGCACTATCTCCCAGTCCAGTACAATGCATTATTGATGCACCATCTCCCAGACCACTGTATTACTGATGCACTATCTCCCAGTCCAGTACAATGCATTATTGATGCACCATCTCCCTGTCTAGTCCACTGTATTATCGATGCACCATCCCCCAGTCTAGTCCACTGTACTATTGATGCACCATCCCCCAGTGTAGTCCACTGTATTATTGATGCACCATTCCCCAGTGTAGTCCACTGTATTATTGATGCACCATCCCCCAGTCTAGTCCACTGTACTATTGATGCACCATCCCCCAGTCCAGTCCACTGTACTATTGATGCACCATCCCCCAGTTCAATGCATTATTGATGCACCATCTCCCAGACCACTGTATTACTGATGCACTATCTCCCAGTCCAGTACAATGCATTATTGATGCACCATCTCCCTGTCTAGTCCACTGTTTTATCGATGCACCATCCCCCAGTCTAGTCCACTGTACTATTGATGCACCATCCCCCAGTGTAGTCCACTGTATTATTGATGCACCATTCCCCAGTGTAGTCCACTGTATTATTGATGCACCATCCCCCAGTCTAGTCCACTGTACTATTGATGCACCATCCCCCAGTGTAGTCCACTGTATTATTGATGCACCATTCCCCAGTGTAGTCCACTGTATTATTGATGCACCATCCCCCAGTCTAGTCTACTGTATTATTGATGCACCATCCCCCAGTGCAGTCCACTGTATTATTGATGCACCATCCCCCAGTACAGTCCACTGTATTATTGATACACCATCCCCCAGTCTAGTCCACTGTATTATTGATGCACCCCTCCAGTCTAGTCCACTGTATTATTGATGCACCATCCCCCAGTCTAGTCCACTGTATTATTGATGCACCATCCCCCAGTCTAGTCCACTGTATTATTGATGCACCATCCCCCAGTCTAGTCCACTGTATTATTGATGCACCATCCCCCAGTACAGTCCACTGAATTATTGATGCACCATCCCCCAGTACAGTCCACTGAATTATTGATGCACCATCCCCCAGTACAGTCCACTGTATTATTGATGCACCATCCCCCAGTACAGTCCACTGAATTATTGATGCACCATCCTCCAGTACAGTCCACTGAATTATTGATGCACCATCCCCCAGTACAGTCCACTGAATTATTGATGCACCATCCCCCAGTCTAGTCCACTGTACTATTGATGCACCATCCCCCAGTGTAGTCCACTGTATTATTGATGCACCATCCCCCAGTACAGTCCACTGTATTATTGATGCACCATCCCCCAGTACAGTCCACTGTACTATTGATACACCATCCCCCAGTCTAGTCCACTGTACTATTGATGCACCATCCCCCAGTGTAGTCCACTGTATTATTGATGCACCATCCCCCAGTACAGTCCACTGTATTATTGATGCACCATCCCCCAGTACAGTCCACTGTATTATTGATGCACCATCCCCCAGTACAGTCCACTGAATTATTGATGCACCATCCTCCAGTACAGTCCACTGAATTACTGATGCACCATCCCCCAGTACAGTCCACTGAATTATTGATGCACCATCCCCCAGTCTAGTCCACTGTACTATTGATGCACCATCCCCCAGTGTAGTCCACTGTATTATTGATGCACCATCCCCCAGTACAGTCCACTGTATTATTGATGCACCATCCCCCAGTACAGTCCACTGTACTATTGATACACCATCCCCCAGTCTAGTCCACTGTACTATTGATGCACCATCCCCCAGTGTAGTCCACTGTATTATTGATGCACCATCCCCCAGTACAGTCCACTGTATTATTGATGCACCATCCCCCAGTACAGTCCACTGTATTATTGATGCACCATCCCCCAGTACAGTCCACTGAATTATTGATGCACCATCCTCCAGTACAGTCCACTGAATTATTGATGCACCATCCCCCAGTACAGTCCACTGAATTATTGATGCACCATCCCCCAGTCTAGTCCACTGTACTATTGATACACCATCCCCCAGTACAGTCCACTGTACTATTGATGCACCATCCCCCAGTCTAGTCCACTGTACTATTGATGCACCATCCCCCAGTGTAGTCCACTGTATTATTGATGCACCATTCCCCAGTGTAGTCCACTGTATTATTGATGCACCATCCCCCAGTCTAGTCTACTGTATTATTGATGCACCATTCCCCAGTGTAGTCCACTGTATTATTGATGCACCATCCCCCAGTCTAGTCTACTGTATTATTGATGCACCATCCCCCAGTCTAGTCCACTGTATTATTGATGCACCATCCCCCAGTACAGTCCACTGAATTATTGATGCACCATCCTCCAGTACAGTCCACTGAATTATTGATGCACCATCCCCCAGTACAGTCCACTGAATTATTGATGCACCATCCCCCAGTCTAGTCCACTGTACTATTGATACACCATCCCCCAGTACAGTCCACTGTATTATTGATACACAGCCTGGCCTCCTGAGTGTAGGTGAATTAACCAGCTAATCTTATAAGCAGGAGGAGAATTATAAATCAATCAGGAGGCATCAGCACATCTGCATTCTGTCCCCTTCATGGTGTCTGCTGGCCGGTGGTCAGTAATAATTTATAGGATAGCAGAAGCTGGCTTCTCTCCCCCAAGCTGTGAGGTAATAGCCTGAGAGCAACTTTACCGACCATTGGACTAAGAGATACTTTCCTAATTTCAAGAGGGAAAATATTACTGTGTTCTGAGACAAGAAACTGTCTTGCCCTAAGTCCTAAGTCAATGGTGGAACCTTGTTAAAAAAACCTATAACAGATCTCTTGGAATAGGTTTTAAATGATGAACCTTGTTGTTGATTCATCTGATCAACTTCCAAATGGTTCCATCAGAAAGTACTCCTTTAAGTGGCTACAAACTGCAGTGTGCAGGGGGCGGCCATGTGGAGCTGATGAGTATTTGATGGACACCATGTGGCCAACAGACCTCACAACTGCAAGCATTGTTCATTGTTTTGAAATGCATAGGCACAGGTAACTTCAAACCAAGAAGACACACCCAAACTATGCAAACTGCTTCCTTGAAGTATGTGCAGAGCAGATTTGATCAACTTTTAAACCTGTATGACTAACAATGTTTTGACAGAGTTTTAGGTACGATACAGTACTTGTACATTATAAGTATATGTATATGTCATACGTAGGACAGCAGTCATCTCCAGTAAGATAGATAGGCGCCTCACACTAATTAATCAATGTTAATTGCCTCATTCACCTGCTGACATACACTGATCAGCAGGACCAGGCTTCAGTATGTTGGTCATAGGCTTACATATACTAGATTAAGTAGGTAAAGTAATCAGTTATCATTGATGTGATTATCATCTATACTTGGCATTTGTGAGCTATGGAAGGAAAGCTATTCCATACACTTTCAATTCTTTTTACCTCAGACTAGCACTCAAGCCTCTGTACTATTTGCTGTCAGTTGATATATTTTAGTTGCACATTAAAGGTATAGATTCATCATAACTTATTTCAAGCAAGATCATTTTGTGTGAGCAATACTTATGAACAAAATAAAACTTCTTAAGAAAAATCATTTTCTTGGATATGCCCATTGGTACTGATAGGTAATTCCAAAATATTCAGCAATTCAAAAGTTAAAGGAAATATATATAGCTGATTGTTTATTGTTTAATTTCTGATCCCTAAAAGTTTATCAATACAGATTCAGAGAAAGTATTGTCAAACACCTAAGCCTTTGAACAGTTAACTGTTTTCATGTCAACTTCTCCTTTGGCAACCTTACACATATGCAGCATGTTGGCTCTAGAAGTGTAATGTCCAGAGGTACAAAGGTCAGACCATCACCCTGCAGAACACTCCCTGTACATTGATCCCGGAAAACATGATCTCCTCATCCATGCCTATCATTCTGTGACCACTGACGAATGCATGCATACACATAATCATAAAGCTGTGACAATTTATCATAGTATGTAGAATTGTGAATTGTGATTTTTAATCAGACGATATATGTATCGTGATACGGATTCTGTATTGTGAATAGCATTGTTGACTTGAGAATTGGGTTTTTTGCCTCAAAATCAATGTGGTTTTCAAATGTTAATCTTTTCTTTCTAAAAAAATCTCTGTAAAAAGTGTATCATAACTGTTTCATGTAATGAAATGAAAAATGTAATATGGCCTCCATATTGTCTCAAACATAGTCAAGAGACATTTAACCAACACATAGTTGTAAAATAACAAGCTTTCCTCTCTTCTTGACAGCGAATTAAACTCATCATGCAACATACAAACACATAACATATTGCATAGTTTGAATCAAACATGATACTAGTCACTAAGTGTCCCAATCAGAAGACGAGATTTTTTATATCCCTACAACTACAAGCACTGTGACAATCATGAGTGCTACGACCAACTGTCCCTCCTCAACTCTTGCCTACCACACTATTCACTTCACAGACTATTGATCTCATACCACATGGGCCACACCACCACACATCAACTCTGTGACCAGCCAGTGATCAGCACTCCTGCTAATTTGACAGATGGTGGCTGTCTTCAAAGTGGCACCTTCTCAAATGACCAACCTTGTCACCCACTCACGGCCTGACCGATTCTTCCTCGCATGACTGTGCAGACAGGATGGAAAGAATGAGATATGTGCAGAAATGTGTTTGAGTTGATGCTTGAAATCTATTGCATAAACTGTTCAATATATCAACGTCAAGTACCTGTTTCCATGAAGGTGTGTGTAACATGTGACCAGTGGTAGTACACCAGCCTAATGTTCAGTTAAGCTTTCTGGTATAAATTCATCTTTTCTAAACCAAGGATCAGACCCTTAAATGGGCAGGAGATTAAAAACAACAGAAACCATCCACAGCCCTCATAATGCAGACACAATTTCTGGCAATCATGAATTTCATCTAATTTAATCTGATCTAATCCACGACCTGAAAAGCTCTGAGAAATGAAGCCCAAGGCTTCTAAAGTTCTAAAAGACCGACACGTGATATACATCTCTGATAAACAGAGCTAAAAAAAATCAATTCATTTTGGAAAATAAAAAGTTCTATCAAACCTAACTAGTGTTCATATTCTCTTGTTTGTGCCTAATTTGTCATAGCTTATGAACATATCGATAATCAGCACTGAAACAAAAATTGTTGAAATGACTTGTCTCCTGCTCTGATCATAATCAAAACTAAATCAGTTTTCTGAATTAATGTTTTAAAACCAACAGTGATACTGGTCGAGGGTGAAACTATAATCTGATAGAACAATTGGACGACAAGAGAGCACTGAACATTCTGGGTAGAAAGACAGAAGCAACTTCACTGACATACAAGAGAACCTACAACAAACATTGATATCACGCTCTAATAACCACATCATCATAGGAGATAATATTCAGATGTGTGCAGTACGAGTTTTTATATTACATAGAGCCAACACAAATATACCAATCAATACACAGATAAGGCAGCAGGGAATAACAGAAACATAGATGCAACAAACACACGACCATGTCTGACGCTTTTCCAGCTCATATCAGGCTCTGTTCAGAGGATCAGAACTACACAGAGAGATTATTCCAAGTTGAGTTGGTATCATTACATTATTTTACATTCACTTTGAGCCAGTACAACAGTGTAAAAAAGGGCAAGGACACCCAGTGAACTCAAGTGATGCTGCAGAACAACATCAGATGGTGCCTGTAAGATGTCACCAGTGTGTGGATCCATTGGACAAAGATAACATTTAGAATTATTCATTTAATGGATGATTAAAATTGTCAAGGGAAATTATTATATCAAACACTGAGCAATATCAGTGGCACATGGGTATGGTTTGGGAAAAGGAAGAGATCATCCTTTTTACAGTCAATTTTGGATAATATAATTGTATTGTAACAGTCATTATACACAACTGGACGTAACCAATCAATACTCTGTACACCAGAACTGTTTGATCTGACCAAGGACCAATGTACAGCTTCATGTTTCACTACATAAAACACTTGGAGAGTCTCACTTATTATTTCATACACAAAAAAGATTGTAACAGAACGGTGATTATATTGCAGAGGGAGATGGTTTAATTAGATTTAATGGTGAGCACCACTGTACAGCGAGTTCAGCCCAGTTGGAACAATCAATACGGCCGGGAATGGCCTCTATCGACAAGTGGACCAGTTACATAAGAAATGGGTCAACCGTATCGGAGCAACAAAACAGACGATCATTCCCTACTTACTGGTTACCAATATGGAATACTTAATAATCGCTTAGAAATTTACTTGATTCATGAAGCGCTGTTGTAACATTCCAATGACAAGGAACAATACCAACTTCCTAAGTCTGCCCCATTACTGGCCAGTTCAAGCCTTGTAGCATTTCTTTAACTCTTCTGTACCTGCTCTCGGTTAATATACCTGAACTTGAAAATAGATTGAATCAAAAGATTGTATTATTTCACGGACAAAGGTGCTGCATTCAAACCAGGAACTGATTCAAAGCACACAAGTTATGTCTTCTGTAAAAGCTAGGCTAATAGCCGAAGAAATTGTGAAATTTCTAAATCTTCAGAATGATGTATAGAAAACTAAAAGATTGTGATTTTGAGTTCAAATATTTGTTTTGATATGGAAGATGTTTTATGACTCTAACTTGATTAGAACAATAGAAACAAAACTGACTACCATACTGAAAAAGTCTCTCACTTTATAAGAACAATTTTTGGGCTAAACAGCTTCCTTATTCTGCGAAAACAAAGATTCCATTATCATTTAGATTCTAATGTTGTTTATGTAAAATGTTACTTTTACAGAATAAAGAAGATGCTTACCCTTAAAAAGTGACCTTCAACTTCTAGAATGCCAATCAAAGAAGCTTAAATTAGAGATAAATGTCTGAACAAATAAGGAGTACTGTTGATCCATTTCATCATATCATCAATGATTATATTTATAGGAACACATTTACAACAATTTTGACTTCACATGAAGCTCCCATACATATTTTCCAATTCTTTATAAAAGAAATTATCCTTTAGTTTAGTATTTAAGACTTGTGCCCAAAATCTTGCAAAACATCTCATTTAAAACATTTATTGTGGCGAGATTAAACATTGAGCACTTACATAATAAACATTATTTGCACCTTAATCATCTTTATGTAGTCTTGCTCTTATTTGTTTTCAGGAAATAACAGCAATTAGACTGGTGCATGATTGATGTTTGTCCAATTAATGTTAAACCATACCAATACTAGCGAAACTGCTCCATTGAATTAACTGATTGCCTGCTGTTTCAGGAAGCTCATATGATAGCCTATACTGGTTGATTTAAACTGTATCTATTTCCAGATGGTACAGGAAAGGGGGATTGATAAACAGGGTTGCCCCTATATAAATATTGCTCCCTATACAGATTTCAGTTTTTGTTAATGGTTCTTGAGATTGAGAGAGTAGGTGCAGTTAGTTAGAAAAATTCAACAATTATAACCCAAACACATAGATACACAAATAGATGGTAATTCAAGTAAATAATTAAAAACCTTTAATATTCTCTCTATCCCCCGATCATATAAGGCTTTGATATCTTTGATGTGAACAGAACACAGAAAATAATTAAAACCCATGGACATTGGCTAACATATATAGACTAAAGACACACCCGCACTACACGAGGAAGAGAGTGAGGCTGACAGGTTTGCCCTGGACAGGACAGGTGATTGATAGGGCCAGAGCCCCTCGCTCCTCTCACCCTCACCGTCTTACCTCCTCATTCTACTGCTCACCGTCATACCTCCTCATTCTACTGCTCACCGTCATACCTCCTCATTCTACTGCTCAGTCATACCTCCTCATTCTACTGCTCACCGTCATACCTCCTCATTCTACTGCTCACTGTCATTCCTCCTCATTCTACTGCTCACCGTCATACCTCCTCATTCTACTGCTCACTGTCATACCTCCTCATTCTACTGCTCACCGTTATACCTCCTCATTCTACTGCTCAGTCATACCTCCTCATTCTACTGCTCACCGTCATACCTCCTCATTCTACTGCTCAGTCATACCTCCTCATTCTACTGCTCAGTCATACCTCCTCATTCTACTGCTCAGTCATACCTCCTCATTCTACTGCTCAGTCATACCTCCTCATTCTACTGCTCACTGTCATACCTCCTCATTCTACGGCTCACCGTCTTACCTCCTCATTCTACTGCTCACTGTCATACCTCCTCATTCTACTGCTCACTGTCATACCTCCTCATTCTACTGCTCTATTGTTGCAAATGCCCAGATATTCACTGTTAAAGCTGATGTCAAAAACAATTTCTCAGAAATGTAAGTTCTTACACTATGTCAACTGTGAAAAAAACAAAGATATCTACACATTTTTGGCAGTTTTACATTTCTGACATTATTTCTCTCGTTAATAATCATTTATACAATGAATATTTGCATACTTACAAACAAATGAGAACTTGTCAACAGATATGTAAATAAATTTATGATATAGTGTATGGGTGTCATTTCACTTCCATGTATGACCTTTAGTCACGTAAGATGGAGCATGTGATAATATCCAAGTCACAACGTCATCATGTGAGCTTTCACCAGCGTAGACCAACCTGGACTCACACTGCCAACCTAACCTAGAAATGATTCCATAAATTCCTTTGATGTTGATGTAGCATGTAATAAGTGTCTATAACTCTGTATGATACAATCTTTATCACATATAAGGTAATAAAACAAAACAGGATAACACACACTCATAGTCAAATATTACTGTCTGATTAATGTGAACACTGTAATATAACCAATATTAAGTATTGAATAATTAATGATCAAATTACATAAACACATAAATCTTAAACTTTCATAACATACTCAATCATGTCACTGTAAATTATGTAAGATTGCAAACAAATGTCACTGGATAATCAGAAATGCTTTAACTGGTAATTATGACAACATGTAAAACTATCAAGTCCAGGAAATTGATCTCATTAGAAAATGGTAATATTTTTCTTACAATAAATAACTATATGATACATTTGATAAAGCAACGTACAAGTCTCAAATTCACACACATCAACACTGCTATAAGTACACTTACACATTCACACATGCATGCCAATAGAGGTTTTCATGTGAGTGTGTTTGGGATGGTAAATATCCTGCATGAGGATTAAACATTGAATTTTGTGAGATTCAGATGTTAATTGAGCACTAGCATGTTTTTTGCTCAAATAGGTTGCTGAAATGAGATGTTTTGCCCTCTGTTATAAATATAAAGTTCATAAACATTTATTACACACGCTTTGAAGGTGACTGGTTGAGGGGTCTATTTAGCCAAATCATTATTTGTATGACACCATCTCTGCTTTGGAATCTCAGTCCTGACATACAAAAGTTATCAAAAGGTGGGAGTTGTTGCTTCCTGAATTGGCACTCAGCCTTTTAATGGCAGAACCACATTTTAACTGGCAATGAACTGTGGTTGCAGGGTGCACTTGAACTAATACCATCTCTAACTTTGTACTTTATAACAAATAAAAAGTACATAATATTGTATCCATCAAAAGATATTACCAATGACTCTCTCGTCATCTGTCTGCTGGGATCCGATGCACTCGAAGTTGAACTGCTTTAGATCCTCAGCAAATGTTTTCTGTGCCCGGGACAGCCCTGCAAGAATAGGAATACTGATGAATTCATTCAATGGGTTTCATCACCCACATGGTTTTCATATGTGCACAACTGTTACTTTGCATTGCAACAACTGTTTCAGCATGACTTTTTGTATGATGTCATAAAACTACTGTCTCTGCAGCACCGAATAGCAAGCGATGCAGACCTTCTTCTGTGATTAAAGTGATATTGGTAATGAAAAAAACAATTCACTCGGAAGTGTGCCTATATGACTTTTGAGAAACTCAGTTAAAAAAATTTGTATAATCCTTGCTCTCACAATACAAAATTCTACACTCGTTTCATAAAACTCACACGACATACTTGCTCAATTACTAATCTCTATCTATAAATGTTATTGCCAATTAAAAATTGTTTTGGACATGACATAGTAATCAATGTTAAAGGGCCATATAGTATGTTGTTGGAGTCAAATATGTCAAACTTCATAAATAGTTTTATTTTTTCAAGAAGAGTTTGTTCGTTCTGAAAATCAACATCTCAGTGCTTAAAAGTTCAATATAGTGACAATAAAGAGGTTAAAGTCGTGATTTATGATCGAAAAACGGACAATGGTGCATGTCAATGACTCAAATGTAATTTTTTAAACTGATTTACAGAAGACACAAAGACAAATATTGATTGGCAGTGTTTAGAAGGTCATTTAACTACTATATATGTTAATTGCAAGCAGAATTTCGACTTCATGACATTTATATAGCCGTTTTTCATAAATCTTTGAAGACAAGAAAATACCATAGGTTGGGCATTTTAGCGATAAATATGCAACTATAGAGGGGCGATTTGAACTTAACTTAGCACTTTTAATATTTTGGCTCTTATTTCAGCCACAGAAAAAAATCATCAAACATACTCAGTGTCACTTTATCTAGCAAGTGAATGCCACTTACTTTACAGTGAAGAATCTGTTATGTGTCTAATATTCATATCACAGCCACGTACAAGTTGGTCTTTACTACAACTAAAGTGGTAGGGAAGAGAGTGGTATAGACCATGTACATGCTGGTGATAATTGATGCGGTTGTTAATGATGTTAAGTATATAGATGAGTTTGAAATGTTGAAAGTCTAATAGTGACCTTGGAAATGTGGTTAATGTCACAAAATGACTGTATCTAGTAAAATCCCAATATGAGTCTCATCTATGATCTCACAGAATCCTGTAGAGACCCATGTCCACAGGAAGTCATGATATTACGTATCACTTTCGTGCTTTTCAATTTCTGAAAGTAACTTCAAAGTTCAAACATTGTTTTACTGAGTAACACTGCAAAAAGGATATCTTAATGGAAATTGACGGCCTGGCAACCCTTGATAGCTTACTACAGTGACAGTAATTTACCATGGCAAACATGACCCACGAAAACGTTTATACTCTTGCACAAATGTATGTATGCTTTGTGGTATTAATTAATACAGAGCTTATTTCAGGTATAGCCAACTTCATGATAAGCTGAAGTGCCCTTGAAAGCTGGAATCTGATGTGGTCGGATAATGGTGTATATATACACACCATTATCCGAACACATCAGATTCCAGATATATATATATATATATATGTTTGACATGCCTGCTCTCGACATGACCTGATATGTATGACATGCCTGCCGTCTCAATGACCTATATATATATATATGTTTGACACGCCTGCTCTCTATATGACCTGATGTGTATGACATGCCTGTTGTCTCAATGACCTCTATATATATATATATGAATATATATATATCTGTTTGACATGCCTGCTCTCTTCATGACCTGATGTGTATGACATGCCTTCCGTCTTGATGACCTATATTAATATATATATGGATGTGACATGCCTGCTGTCTACATGACCTGATCTGAATGACATCAATGACATGACTGCTATCTCAACGACCGTACAGTGTGTGTGTATATATATGGGGTGACTATTGACTAAAAAGAGACTACTGCGATATCAATAGTTTAATGTGTTTAACTATTGCAATAACTATTGTCATAGTTTGTTAACAAATGAAATAACACAAATTTCAGAATAAACAGTGTAAAAACCTCTCCTAAGGTCAACTTTGGCCTGATTTCTAAATCGGTTCAACACCTTCCTAAGCATGGAGGTCACAATTTTTAAAAGGGATCTCTCCCAATTTCACTTATAGATTCAAGTAAACAACTAAATTGACAACTATCAATATAATCGATTGTTCTAAAAAAATTAATATCGATAAAGTACTATCGGCACAGCAACTATTGCGATAAGTCAAAAGTTAGGTCCATTGGACAATGGTACATTCCATATATACATGTTTGTGACATGCCTGCTATCTTGAACTGATGTGAATGTCATGAATGCTGTCTCAATGACCTGACATATGTTTGTGACTTGTCTGGTATCTCCCTGACCTGACTGTTTGTGTGTGTGTGTGTGTATGTGTGGAAATATACATATATATATTAGTGACATGCGTGCTATATCCTTGACCTGATGTCATGTGTATGACATGCATGCTGTCTTCACAACCTGATCTTTCCTTGATCTGTCTGTACATATTATGTTTGTGACATATATATATATATGTTGCATACATATATATATATATTGTTACATGCTCGTAGATTCAGTGGCAACAGGTGGCATCTCTATCAACAGTTTATGGATGGTGCCCGTCGGCCAGCCCACACTTTTGGTAAGGGCTTGTGTCTTTTTGAGATTTCTTTAATTTTACCATCAAAATTACAAAGTACCTTTTAGGGGGTGCTACTTTTCAAACTTATTTCATACACTGCTATCAACCTGGCTATTGCATTAGATAATTTCCACAGACAAGATGAAAGAACTTGACTTGTCCATGAAAAGTTTAATATATATTACGGCAGAAAAAGTTACTGAAAGATCAATAAAGTAAAGGAATCGCTTATTGTAGCAATAGCCAATACATTGTGAGCTCATGCCTGTCTGTATTTCAAATTTCTGATTAGGAATCCTTATTTTTACTTGGCTAAATGGACCCATTATTGTCCAAATTGCTTCAAAATAAAAATGATTAATGTTAGAGGTAACGTATACTTATTTATACAACAATAAGAGCAAAAAGAAATCTGTTTTGCGGGAGCAATCCTTATTGACAGATTCAGACTTAAACACCCCAAACAAGTATCAGCCATATCTAATTTGAGGCACCAAAAAATAGGTGTTTTCTTGCTCATATCTAGATGGCAGTAAATGTTTAAAAGCCCTTAGTATTTATGGAATGAATTATCTAAACTAAATCCATTCACTTAAGACTCATAAATCTTCTGAACAAGAATATCCATAGTTGGACTTGTGATTGATAATGAAATTGCATCCCAGCAGGCAATCTGACATTGTATCAACGTTGAAACGACGTCGTTTAGCAACGTTGTAATAACGTTGAAATTTGATTGGATTTGAAATTTGCGGCGACGTCGAAATCCGATGTGATTTCAACGTCGGTTCAACGTTGAAGTTAAGACGTTGTATTGACGTTGAAAATAGGTCATTTTGACGTCAAGTCTTGTTGATCAATCAGGTTGTGTTGTTTAGTTTCGTTAGTTTACTTGAAGCAATGCTTTTAGTATCTGTGAGGCTACGCTTTCAAATTTAGCTCTTTCATAGGCCTTGGTGCAAGATTTTGATTGCTGCTCGTGTGAAGTTATCCATTTAATGGAAATTACATAGGTTTATGAGCGTATTACTGTTTATATGACACTGCAACGATTTAGACCAAAGTGTCACGAAAAAATTTTTTTTTTTAAATGCGTAAATGCCGTTTTGTAAAAACTACTAACTTTATTCAAATGGAAAATTTATGTTGTCAGTTGTGAACATAACTGAAAAAATAAAAACTGTTGAAAAATACCATATACCTTGTTTATTCTAATTAGACATAGGGCAGAGTTACTTCCCTTTGTTGTGAAATTGAAAGAAATTAACTTTTATTTATCTAAAGACTCTAATTCCAATATCAATAACACTTTTAAATGTCAGTGATAGCTGTTTGTTTTTGCATTTTTTTATTTCATTCTTTAAAACAATCCGTAACGTATTTGATGTTATTAATAATAATGAAATTTTATAAAAGTAATCACTTTTCAGTTTAAAGTTGTTCTGATGACGTTGAAACAACGTCAAAACACCAACCGAATTTCAACGTCAGGGAACTAACGTTGTTCCGACGTCGAAAATTGGTTGACGTCCTGACCTGGATTCAACCAAATTTCGACGTCGAAATGACGTCAGATGCCTGCTGGGATACTAACATAACCTTCATGAATGCATGAAGAGCTTCTATGTGGATTGTTAATTGTCATCTCTATAAAAAGGTATTTCCAGATAAAACAGATTTCAGAGTGTAAGTGTACAGAATAAGTGTAATTGTTGAAGCTTCAGAAAACTCATGTTTCCTGTTATAAATGATGCTGATATGTCAAGTGTACTAATAACCACAGGGGCGTGTATCGCCGAAAATAATAATAGTAATATATAATGAAGAAAAAAAAGTGTATCTCTACTATATAAGTATTATTATTTTCGGCGATACACGCCCCTGTGCTAATAACAGATTAATTTCACCAGTATGTACCCAGTTAGGAAGAACATAAAGATCCTAAGAAGCAAGAATACTCACCAGATTATTTTTTCAAAAAAGGTCAAAACGGAAAAATATATTTTTAAAATCCTTTTTGTGGAAAAACCATTACACAAGGCTTATGTCATAAATAATGAAGCAGAGAAGACAGATAATGATAATTATTTTGACAACCTACAATCTGCATGACATTGTTTATATGGAGTGCTTGAAGCTAAAAGTCGACAATATTCATGAAAGAACAATGTTAGAGAGTTTTCAACAGTTAACATACCTCTGGCTGCTTCGAACACTTGTTTTCCATGAGAAATAAGACTTTTAATCGCTTTGCTCGTAATTTCCAATTCCCTCTCATGTTCGTGCAGTTTCTCCCTGAAGAAGGGACTGTCCGTTAAACAGTCGGAGAACTCGAGGGGTTGCAAACCCATCTAAACAGACAGCAGTACACGATATTCCATATAATAGTTTAAAATTTTCTCCATTGCCTACTGAAAGTAGGAAGCTTCTTTGGTTAGAGAAAATGCAATGGACGATCATGTACCGTTTGTCGAAAACTGCTTTCGTTTGTATAGGTTTTAGTCGTTGAGAGTTCAATAACATATGTCTTGTTGTGAAATATAAATCAAATTGATGTCATCAAAAGGTTATATATGTTAAATAGACAAACGTGGCAAGTTTCAGAGCCTCATCCGTTGTTTTAAACTGCAGGATAAAATTCTAATTAGTTTTTGTGTAAGCAGTATATGATAGAAAAGGAACTATTATTCACGCATGCGTGAATTAGTAAACTGCAAACCGGACCCTTTTTGCCGGAAAATCCAGAAATTTATAAATATGACAATGGAAATTATTCCGCCGACCATAATGTGAAAATAAACAATTCTTTGTAAAGCAATTTTCTGCACAGAAAGTTATTAGACAACTCGCATATGTGCTATTATGAAACTAAAATAAAAGTTTAACATTGTTTAGCAATATGTCGGTCAATTAATGTTTCAGTTGTTTCATATACTTTTTAATTCTTTTTTTTTTAATGACGCCTTATAAATTGGCCTACAGCAGGAAGAACATACTGACTGATCATTGGAACCCTGTCCTCAACTGATTTTCACAAACAGGAGTGACTGAGAAAGAATGTAGCCTAGATCCTGGAAGCTCATTAATTAGCTCGCACTGATGTAGATCAATCTCATTAAATTCAATAGAACGTGACAATTGTTCCTTGCAGCGAGGTTCAAGCGTTTTCTAGTTTTAATGAGATTGGATTTACTGCAGCCTATTTATTAAGCATATATAAACTTGGGTCCCCAACTAACCACGGCTTTCTCCTTGTGAGTAGTCATCAATCTGTGGAGTTCCCACGTGTACTTTCTTTACTAGCAACCAAGCATACCCTTCGCTTCCAGAGCACGTGGGTAGAAATTTTGATCTAGTTCTTTTCCAAGTTTACACCCAACGATGTTTAGGAATATTTTTCAACAGGCTTATTGAATATTCATTGATGGCTGTTGAGGGACGTCCACACACAGAGTTCCGAATCGCGTATTTGACCATATAAAAAAATAATCTTAATTAAGTTCACGGTGAAAAGAGGTAAACCAAAGCAGTGATTAATAAAAGGACAGTCCTATCTGATTTTCTTGTGGAAACGAAATTCAAGTTTATTCATGACCGTTAGTAATACATGATTATAACATAATTCAGTTCATTCAAGTAACCGAGGGTAACATCTTGGTTGATTTGCATTTGAGTAACAGATAAATGAGAGCGCACACTCGGTAAAATAAAACAAAAATGAGATGTGAAGCCACGGCGTACGTGTGTGAAAATTCATGTTACAGTAGTCACAAGGCATTGCAGCATGCATTTAAATTGCACCAGTTTCTATCTCTGGCTTATTTAACCCTTTCTGCAAACCAGTCAAAATTCTTGTATTGAGTGCAGCGTCCTCTTCGGGCGAAATGTTTCAATTCTCATATGATTTCTCATTGGACGATCTGTCGCAGCAGCTTGGGTGACAAGAACAGAAAAGTTGTGGGAATGCGGCATGAACTATATTTTGGTCATTGGGCCTGGCGTAAGTATAGACCGGGCCATGTGTGGGAAGATGAAGGCATTGTTGATTAGTCTTATCACAAATGATTTGTTAATGTGTGGATATTGTAGGCATATATACAGTTAATTATTGTAATGTTGTAAAATTAGTGAAGGTAAAAACCCTTTTTCATGTCATTTGCCTCATTACAACGTGACGGACGATAGCTCTTTAGATAGTTTCAATTCAAAATCATATGCAATACGAGGGGATATAAAAAATTTCAATTATCACAGACACATATCAAAGGTACAAACTTTATTGTGTTCTCATATTCTTAAGACTTCTCTACATAGTCACCATCCAGAGATACACTTTTGCCAATCGCTTCTTGACCTTGCGCAGACCGTCTGAATAGAAGACCCCTGATTTCATTGAAAACCAAACCTCCACCTCTCGAATGATGTCCTCAAAACGACGTCCACGAAGAGAATTTTTCATCTCGGGGAACAAGAAGAAGTCCCTTGGTGCAAGATCGGGTGAATAGGGGGGATGCGGTAAGATTTCAAAACCACATCGCCGTGCCACCGCAGCTGCCTCACAAGTGTGAACTGGGGCATTGTCAGCTAACAGGCGTACACTTTTGGTGATCATACCGCGGCGCTTCCGTTTAATGGCATATCGTAACTTGCTCAGCAGGTTGCAGTAATGAGCTTTAGTAATGGTCTGACCCTTAGCTAGATAATCCGTCAAAATGACCTCACGACAATCCCAAACAGACACCATGACCTTTCCTGCAGACTTTTGCACCTTGCCCTTTTTGGGAGGTGGTGACGTAGCATCCTTCCACTCTTTGCTCATCTCTTTTGTCTCAGGATCATATTGACAGACCCAGCATTCATCCATGGCAACAAGACGTTTGAAGAAATCCTCTTCGTCTTGTTCCAGAAGCTCCAATGCCTTCCGTGACATGTCCCTTCGATTCTGTTTTTGCAATGGAGTCAGTAAGCGAGGAATCCTATGGAAGGGGATGTGTGCCAAAAATGAAATCATGTAAACTCGTAATTCGCGAGTTGTAACATGTTGTTCTCAACCATGCAATTCTCGAAAAGACAAGTCCAAGTATGCAAACCTAACATTTCAATCCTGTAAAACTCAACTTGCTGTTCTCAACTTTACAAAGTTCAAATGTAATTCTAGAAATTTCAAAGTCGAAACTCATTTTTGTATTTCAAATACGAGGGATATACACATTTAGCAATGCGACAAATTACGTTTTACAATTGGTGAATGAAAAATGAAGAGTTGTAAAATCAGCCTTTGGAAACAGACTTTTTCATCTGGAGTTTTACATGAGTTGCATGGTTATGATTCCAATGTTCCGAAACACATATGTACACGATTTCGCTTTGACCATATTTGGAAGTTTAACGAAGACTGCCGATGACTTCCGAAGATGATCGATATTTGACAACAACGAGACCTCCCTGATCCAAGCTCCATGCAACGCTTTGCAAGCTTTCCGGATAGTGTTGAGCTGAATCCGCCACAATGAGCGGAGCTTGGGCATGCGACCTTCACCTTTCAAAGTTCTTAGTCAATTATTGATCTAGATAAATTGTTTTCTACTGTTTTCGTAAGGGTTACACGAGGTTTATCTCACGAAAGAATATTATGAACTTTAATTCTTGGTTAGACTTTACTGGACACTAAATCTCTGGACAACTTACTGCATCGAGATGATTCACTATAAAAAAAATCTCGTTTTAGATAGGTACTAGGTAGGGTTTAAAAAACTCACCAAATTACGAGACTGGTTTAGAATAATGAAACAACGGCATACTTGTCTCGCAAAGACAAGTAGCGGTAGAAAAAATATATCTATATTGAACACCCACGTTACGCTTAAAACACGGGCATGTAATTCTTTCAAATTAGTAGTTAGAAAAATAACTCCGCAACGTAAAGTAAGGGGAAAGTTCCAAAATCATTGAAAAGAATAATTTTTTCTTTTGTTAGTCTTTCATTCGGTCGTTTAACCAATAAATATTATTCCGTTAAAAGAAACATTCATTTAATACCGTTTAAAGTCATGTTTTAAAGCTATGAACGTTCAAAACCAGACGTTTTTAAAACAGTTTTAACAAATTTGATTGAAGAACATGTCAAAATCAAATGACTGGCATATCATGTGACATGTTATTTTTAAATCTCCGCCCGATCAACAGTTATTATAGGGTCGTCTTATAAGCGAAAGGTCTATCAATTTTTACCTGGTCTGGCAGGCCGCCAGAGAACATCGGGTTCATAGGCTATTTTGCCCATTTTTAAGTCGAAAAGCTCTGGCAAATTCAGATATCAGATACAATTTAAATCAAAATACCTTTGTTATCATCAAGATGTTAAAATTCTAACAATTATTTGAAATACAAGATTATACATTTCCATACGTATAACTTAGGGGTGTACAACTTAGATTTCTCGCATCAGAAAAATCAAGACAAGTGGCACAGCAACAAAAACACGACTATTGTATCGTAATTGATAGTTAATTATCGATTCACGTAGTGTATATCTTGAATTTTATCCAGTGTGTTTCAGGCCCGTAGGGTAAAAAACAACTTTTTTGCTCTTTATTTCAATGTTTGTATGAAAAAATAACATAAGTTTCATGTGCCATCTGACAACAGGCACTAATGACTTTGTGAGTGACGTGAACATTAACTGCCTGTATTTGGTCTCACCGACGTTGTAAGCGGGTGTTTTTCTTAAATAAATAATCTGTCATGACCTATAAAGTATAAACGTTATTCTACACCCCTCCCCCCTGAGATAGCAAATCCCTAATTTCAGCCACCCCCCCCCCCCCCCCCCCCCCCCCCCCCCCCCTCTCTCAAAATTGGTGCTACTGGCCAAATCTTACCAACTGTGTTCATCAACTGTGTTCATCAACTGTGTTCATCAACTGTGTGCAAGTGCACAACTGAAGGGATTATAACGCAAGTGCGGCTTGAGGAGAACATGCATAAAATCAAACTTCACGTCAGTTAATTAATGTAAACCATTATTCTCCTAGTGATAAATCATAATTAGGTGATGTCATAAAATAATAATCATTTAAAATTAATTGCCAAGACGACACAAAAGTATGGTGTTGAAAGATTGTCTACAAAGTAGGCCTACAAAGTAATCATGCTTTTACAAAGGCGTCGGAAACGCTCATATTCCATTGTTATACCAATTACTAAACAATAAACATGTACTTTGAAAAAATGATACTTTTCAGTTTTGTAAAAATTTGTTATGCTACGAAATTGATTAAGTATTTTGAACTATTGAAATCGGCCCCCGAAAAGTTAATATGCGTTGACTACGTCACAAAATCTGAGGGGCTCGAAAAGAGGTGACGTCACAAAAATCTCGATCAAATGGACCTTTTTGAAGTTCGGAAATTTTCTTGCAATAAACACGGGTATATTTCAGAGAATGACGTATTCACGAAATTTTTTAGGATAATGGTCAGATAAGAATTAATTGCAAATGATATTTGTTCTATTACAATTGTTGCTATTTGCCTCAGGGGTCCGAAAACACCGTACGCGAGTTACTGAGAACTTATACAAAAGGTGAAGGTCGCATGCCCAAGCTCCGCGCATTGAGGTGGACTCAACTCAACGCTATCCGGAAAGCTTGCACAGCGTTGCATGGAGCTTGGATCAGGGAGGTCTCGTTGTTATCAAATACCGATCATCTTCGGAAATCATCGGCAGTCTTCGTTAAACTTCCAAATATGGTCAATGCGAAATCGTGTTCAGATGTATTTCGGAACATTGCAATCACAACCATGCAACTCATGTAAAACTCCAGATGCAAAAGTCTGTTTCCAAAGGCTGATTTTACAACTCTTCATTTTTCATTCTCCAATGGTAAAACGTAATTTGTAGCATTGTTAAATTTGTATGTCCCTCGTATTTGAAATACAAAAATGAGTTTCGACTTTAACATTTCGAGAATTAAATTTGAACTTTGTAAAGTTGAGAACAGAAAGTTGAGTTTTACATGAATGAAATGTTAGGTTTGCATACTTGGACTTGTCTTTTCGAGAATTGCATGGTTGAGAACGACATGTTACAACTTGCGAATTACGAGTTTACATGATTTCATTTTTGGCACTCATCCCCTTCCATAGAATCCAGCGTGCTGACACTTTGGACATATGCAACTGGTTATGGAGTATGTTCCATACACTGCCATAACTAAGACCTGTTTCATGCATTATCATTTGTAGAGTTACGCGGCGATCTTCTTGAACCAGCGTCTCAACCTCCTTGATGACAGTAAGTGAGGGGCGTCCGCTTCTTGGCTCATCTAGCTGCGAGGGGCATGTCGCCTGTTTGGAAATTCCTTTTCCACCTCACAACAGTGTCATAGGAATGGCTGTCATTGTCATAAACAGATTTCATATCATCATGAATATGACGTGCAGAATAGCCCTTCAAATGTAAGAACTTAATATTACACTGCGCGCCTAAATTTTCTCATTAATAGGGGGTACTGTGCTATTTGGTCAACAGACGTAACACTGGCTGTCGCGAAAAAGACTATTGTTGACCCAGGAACTAGACAAGGATCACTTATGCTACAATGACCATTTGGTCCGTCTTCACCAATACATTCTTTGTGATAATTGAAACTTTTTTATATCCCCTCGTATATAGAGGATATTATATGAGTGTCCATGACATACTATGTTTACGACACGAGTGCTTAATATTAGTATTTCCCGAGCGAGAGCGAGGGATATACTGATATTAAGGCACGAGTGTTGTAAACATAGTATGTCATGGACACGAATATGATATTCTGTTTATTACCGAAGTCGAGAAATCAAAGAAACTAATCAAAATCAACATCCAAGCATAGGCATAGGTGCATTTGGAACACAACGTCATAGGCGAACTGTGACGTCAAAGCATTGTTTTTTACGTGACGCCACAATGAAAAAGTGGTATGTTGCCCTAGGGCATCGTATGAAAAATATGAACCCCGACATGATTGCCCTCGTAGGTAATAAATATAATTGAGTACTAATGACCTTCTATTCAGATGGGGTATTTGCAATCTCATTGAAATGAAATCTAAATGCTCCACTACATTACGCATGTAGATCTCACCAGGCTCCGTTATGTGAGCCGTCAGGTTTACCTCTGACATAATTCAAATCAGCCCAATCAGCGAGGTCGCCCCGTAATCTATGGTACTGGCGAGTTGCAGTTCGCTTGTACGTTTTTCAGAACTCGGAAACCAAAAACTTCCGAATGTTTTCCGAATGTCGAACTGCCTTAATACCCGAATTAATGTATTTTATGTACATTCAGTTATGTACAAGTCAAATCGAATCTATGGAGTTATCTTTCGCAAAGCAAAATCTGCAATCCTCAACGCTATCCTTTAGTAGACCGTATCAATCCAAATGCTTATTCCTAAAACAGTTACGTTGAATAAACGTTTCGTCTTTTAGTTTGTAATAATCGTTGAATAATTTTAAATTTCGTGAAACAAATTAACCGTTAACATGCTGAGAAACAAAAAACAACCAAAACATGTACAAACACCAATACTAGGTTTCTTGATAATTATATATTAGTCATTTGCGACGTTTATATGCTAATGAGATTGAACCTTGTTTTGACAAAGACTGAAATGTTATAATTAAATCTGCTTGTTTGGATCGTATTAACGGACATATGCAAATAACTTTAACTTGTTCTGTGTAAAATCAAAAATTTATAAGAGTTTCAACTTCTACCTTCGGAAGTACTTGCAAGCTCCATAATGGCTATCAAAAGACGCGCATTGTGATTGCTTGATGGTATCTGCGGCAAGCCAACGAGATTTCGAGGTCAAATTGAAACAAAGGTTATAGTGAGGGAGCCTAGTGAGATCTATATTCTGCGTAACGTAGTGCAGCAATGAAAGATTTTATTTTAATGAGATTGGGGTATTTGAAGTCGCCAGCAGCTTATTTTAGCGATGAACCACTTCACACGTTATATATGTGCCTGTCATATTGCTAAACCCTATGGAGAGGATGATCAGAATGGCTTGCGAATCTCATTTTTTTTAAAAGTGAGTTTGATGAAGAAAAAATACTGGTATTGTTTGGATTGAAAGGTAGAATTGATGACCCTGTGAATGTGATTATTCTTATGAAACAGTTATTGATTTACAGATGTAGTGTAAAGAAAATAAAACCAAACTTGAAATACTTACAACATGAAATAACACAGAGTTAATGCATTCTGAGATTGTCCCATATGCTTTTAAGAAATCTATTAGATGATGTTTCACCTTAGGAATGGGCCTATCTGAGGAACATTTTCGAGACTAAAGAACATTTTTGTATCGTAGCTGATATTGGAATCTATATAAGAAATGAAAATAATAATTTTTGTGGTTCTGTCCTTTAAAATGAATGCATGGTGTATTTAAAATTCTTATTGCGCGAATCAAAGTTAAATAGTGAACAAAATGAAAATCGATCCTTGAGTAGGCTAGTTAGCTACAGCTTTTTATGCCCGGTTACCACTACTGTTTTTTTAAACATTCGAGAATGTAAAGAAAATAATTTATTTGTAGCTTAGATGATTTCCCAAATTATTTCGAAAGCAATTCCGCAACAACTAAAAAACTGTAACGTTGGAAGTCTATCACTTAGCGTGTATTTATGTGACTTTGAGATTCCAGGGGAAAGGTTTTTTCCGGATTTTAAAAGATTTCACTTCCGGAATAACGCATGGGCATGTGTAAGATGCTTGTTGACATGTGGTTTACTTGCTGAATGACAGTGAGTGACAGTGATCAAAGGGTTTGAGAGATTGTTTTTAGAGTGTAAAGACATTTTTAAAGAATCGCTTCCATATTTTTCGCATATAAATAAGAAACATGCCCAAGAAGAAAACTGGCGCACGTAAGAAAGCTGAGAAGCAGAAGGAACGTCAGAGAGAGATCCGAAATGCCCAGTTCGAGAGACCGCTGGCAGAAAGACCATGTAACCTGATGATGGTAGGAAAACTTATAATGTGTCACTGTTAATTAATCAATCAACGGATAATTAGATCAAACTTTCTCTTCGATCTATTTGTCGCGTATTTAGAACTAATAGAAGTCTAAAGTTCGTATTGGGCTTTGGTATAAAATTTATATTGCATTGCCTAATAAGTAGATAAAGATTAACTTACACCTAGTTGAGTTGTAGAATTTAAATTGAGGAATATTATTCAATTTCCAAGGCAACCAATGTGCATCATTGGATCAGTTAAGATATACATTTTGTTAAAAACCATGCAGTTTATTTAATCATTAAAGTTCTGTGAATATTTGATAAATCAATGGTTAATAGTTCTTTATGATTTAGGTTGGTACAATTGTGTTTGATATTTATTTTTATTTATTTCCCTTGTTAATATTTCAGGAATGTGACCAATGCAAGAGGTATGTTAGTTCATAATGTTCAATTTATTTAATTATTTAATATGAAATTGATCTGAAAAGTCTAAGAATGTTGTGTAAAGGACAATGAGTTAACCTATTTGATTTATTGAATCATAAGAAAAGTATATAAAAAGTGGCTTTTTAAAATCTAATTGTATGTATTATCTTGGGATACAATTTTAGTGAGAAATTCTTTTTTTATGAAACAGTTATGATGAGGAAAAAATGTTTTAGGATGCAGAAATCAAGAGCCTTTTGTTACTTCTGTGGCAACATTCAGAGACTTCCTATTTGCGGAGCTTGTGGTGAGTTTGTTACTTTATAGTCATTGTCAAAGTAATTTTTGCAAGGCAAATATCTATGCATGACAGGCAAAAACTTTATCACTATTTCCTCAAAAATCTTAAATAATTATCAGATTTTTGCATACGTGTTAGCTCTTAACAGTACCCCTTTCCACTTTGATACAACTTGCCTTACCAAGTCAATTTGAAAAAGTCACCTGGGATTCCACCCTATATGATTCCATATGACACATGCAAGTTATGATTTCCTGAATAGACTATGGTTATGGTTATCATTTACTGTCCATATACTGACCCTGGACATCCTGGTCAACGAAGGAAACCACACCTTAGAAACATTGTTTGACATCACTAAAACATTTTTTATATTTTCCCCTTGTCAAGATGAGACAATGACTGAATAGAAACTGTTGCTGAATAAAAAAAAACCTGTCTATCTACCTATTTTACAATAAGTAATTGTACATGTTAGTATTGAAAGAAAAACAACTTTTTCCTTGAAATCTTTGTCATGCGGTATCAAGGCCTTTACAACTCATTGCCATAATTAATGGCTTTTCTACTCGTCTTCTATTTGAAAGAATGTGTGCTATTCTTTTATAAATTTTTTAATCTGAAGCAACCAAGATATGTATAGACATGTGTGAATAACAAATGTTTTTAAACTGGATTTCACCTCTAATTCTATTTCCACAAAATTACTTGTGAGGACACTTTCATCAATTTCCAGTTTTTGGTATATATATATATATATATTTATATATCAGATTCATTTTTTAATAGTTTAATTTTGATTCATAAAGCTTTCTATTTCAATTGGAATCAGGGAAATGAAAGTGTCATTTGCGTAGGGATGGATTGTAGTGGAATATGATTGTTCTGTGTTTCAGGCAAGACCAAGTGTATGATGAAGTCCAGTGACTGTGTGATCAAACATGCCGGACAGTACACCACAGGAATGGCCATGGTGGTCAGTATATTCCCACAGATAATTCTTTAAAGGTTTCATAGTCGTCTACCAGAATACTTGCCTATTACCCGTTTGAAAAACGACTTTTTTAAACAGTAACCAGTGATATATCTCCAATCACCTTCCTATGCAAGAATTTAAGGAAATATTTTAAAATCAATAATTCAAGTGTTCCAGTTAAAGCACCTACTTTATCGGAGTATTTTAATTTCCCAGGGTGCAATATGTGACTTCTGTGAGACGTGGATCTGCCACGGCCGGAAGTGTCTCCAGACTCACGCGTGTATATGTCCCCTCATTGACGCAGACTGTATTGAGTGCAAGAGAGGGGTGTACGATCATGGTGAGTGTGAAATCATTTATTGATGAATGATAATCTTAATGATGTAGGAGCATTGTTTCCTCAGAACTCTGGTTCTTTTTCATGATTAACAATGAGACATGTTTTTTTTTTAACTTTTCATTGAAGTAACTCAATAACTTAAACTTTTGGCGTAGTTGAAAGAGTAAACATGATAATGTTAGAAATGGAACATACAGGACTTTATAACAAATATTGCTAACCCAGGATTTGATGATACTGCACCAGGCAGTCATATTTAAAAACACAATGTTTCAGATTTATATCAATTCTCTAGTTTTTAGGCATATTTGTCAATCTGTGATTTCAACAAATGCAGGGGGGAGAATATTCAGGTGTTCGTTTTGTCACAACTTCCTGTGTGAAGATGACCAGTTTGAACATCAGGCCAGCTGTCAGACGCTCGAGTCGGAAAACTACAAATGTAAGTTGCTTAGGAAATCAGTTCGAAGTCAAAATTTTGATGGTTGATATAATTTAGAGTAGAAATAGTGGCAATAGAAAAGAACTAAGGGAGAAGTGTTTAGAATAAGTTTGAAGTCTAAATTTTAATGATGAAATTTATCAGTGAAAATAGAAAGACAAGGGATTGAGCAAGGGTTGTGAAACTCATAAGGAGAGTTCATCAAGTCTTGCATCTTGAATCTTATAACACTTGTGCTTTTCAACATTTTCTCCAATTATCTCAGTGTGATTACTCCATTAGCCCTGTAAGCTATAAGTACCAGTTTCATAGAAAACTTTTGTGCTCAAGTGTTCATCATTTGATTGACTATAGGCACTTTTTTTTAAAAGAGTCATATAAATGCAGATTCATCTATTTGATCAATATCAGAATTAAAAAGTTAATGTAAATAATTTTAAAGAAGCCATATTTCTTTTCTCATTTCAAATTACAAACTAAATATTAACATATATGTTTTTCAGGTCTTTCATGCAATAAGTTAGGACAGTTCTCATGTTTGCGGTGCAAGGTGAGTGGACAACTGCTCACCATCTACTTTCAAATGCTACATGCTATATACTTATACAAGTAATCACACATGCAAAGTGCATACACTATGCTCAATTCTCTGACAGTTGTCTTTTAAATAGCTCTCTTTGGATTTCGTGCCAGTAATAGTGTTTATCATACCTAAATGTATAGTATTATACAATCCAATAGTTGGATAAAAGTATCCCTTGAGGGAATAAGTTAACCTAATGTGAAAAGACAGAGGCCATTGCAAGAGATCTGTGTTTGGGCAGGTTTGCTACTGTGACGACCATGTGCGGAGGAAAGGCTTCAAGTATCCCAAAGGCCAGGCGATCCCCTGCCCTAAATGTGGATATGACACCCAGGAGACAAAGGATCTCTCCATGTCTAGTGAGTAGCAGTTACTTAATGCTCCCTCCCCAGTTGATATACTTGATATTAGACCAAGGATACATCCTTCTCTAGTAGGGCTGTGCAATATTACCGGTTTAGCGGTTTATACCGGTCCAGAACCATGCAATACAATTATCGCGATATGGTTTCAATTCTGCAATATATTGGCCCCCTTTCACAAAGCAACCTTAACAGCATTTTGGTAACAAATTCAACAACAAAACGACGTTTTACACAGTGAGCTGAACATATTTAGGCAGAATCATTTCAGTCAATATATCGCAATATGTATAGCAATATCTCTCAAATTATTGCAATATATTGCAATATGAAAATCAGGGCAATATCCAGCCCTATTGTCTAGTGAGTAGCAGTTACTTAATGCTCCCTACCCAGTTGATATACTTGATATTAGACCAAGGATCTCTCCTTGTCTAGTGAGTTGCAGTCTCAGTACGAACGTCATCAACAATAGGCTTGGCTCACTGAAATAGATTTAATACAAAATAAGGGTCTGTTCACCCAACAGTACAATTTGATACCTGGTTTGGGAATGTAGATAATCGTCTAGTACCTTCACCTCCAGAGAAGTTAGTGTTATCCTCAGGGTGATGAGAATGAAAAATTTAATAATGTCCTTTTATGTTTCTTATAATTTGAAGCCTTAAGCTGTCATTTTGTGTTCATATTTTCTTAGACTGCCATCCGGGATCATTAGTAACAAGCTTAAGGCTTTATTCCATTTTCTTCCATCAGTGGTTACATATCTCTTCTTTCAACTTAACATTGACTTGAGTCATCTCTTTGGGGAGAGAATGGCTACTTATTCTTTGTAGATATTTAGATGTTTAATGACAGTACTTTCTGTATGTCATCATCAGTCCGCCGCTACGAGTATGGTCGTCTTGGAGAAGATGCAGAGACTGGGTTTGCGTCCGGATTCTCCTTCGGAGGGTACAGCTTTGGAGGGGGCGGTTACCAGGACGATGGTGAGAAAAAACTTGTACTGTTTAACTCTTTTCTCCTGATGATATCTAATGTTCTTTGCTCAGAAATAAAATGAAATGTAATCGTTTCTAAAATTGTTAGTAACAGGTTTGAAAGTTTTTAAGTTTGAGCTTACTTGATCTAGTCAAAATAATGTTTCAAAAGTATCTCATATTGGTTGATATCCTAATGCTTACATGACCATGGCAGTCAATGATTTATTCAAGTTTAAAAGATTTATGAAATGCTGAATTGTCAAATATCAGCGGGGTTGTGTTATTCCTAGATGACGATGATGATGAAGATTACATTGTTGATGATGATGATGATGATGACGATGATGATGACGATGATGAAGAAGAAGTTGCCAAAGATATAGAAAAGCTGAAAGTTAAATAGGACTTATTAAACATTAGTGTTACATACATTCTGTCATCTCCTTTGACCATCTCCAGTGGGAATGTGTTGTAAACATCCACCAACCTCAAGGCCATTCATTACCTGCTCTTGTTCATGCATAAAAAATGCAGAAAGGGTCAACCAGTAAGAGAGGAGCTTGTAATTGAGGTATTGCCAACAATTTCTGATCATACAGATCAAGTATTTCCTTCTCAATCGATGATAGAAGGAAAAAGTCACATGGCCAGTGTTTGGTAATCAAAAGTAATGATAACTTTAGTGGCAGTCCTCCCAGTGACGAGTGAATAATGTCTACCTTGCCTGATTGACAATCTCAATAATTCGGTTCAAAACACTACTGCTGGAGATGATCAGGTCGGTGTATACAAGGCTGTGAACTTTGCAAGGTGTCAAACATCAAACTAATAGTTCTTGTTATTTACAAGTTCTCATTGTTGCTCTATAACCTTCATGATATGTTATACAAATCTTCCATAGCGATTATATCAAAAATGAGGGCTGCAGGAGACTTTTATTATCTCCCTTTTGGACTTCTCAGGCTCCAGAAACAAGTAGGGGGCCACATATCTGAAATAGATCATTGTCCAATGTGTGATCATTTCTCAACAAAGCCTGAAAAATTTAATCCTTTACACAATTTAGATAACACAATATATGAAAGGTTTCTCTGTTACAGAGAAAAAGAAATATACACAACAAGTGTAATAAGTAATATAAAGTAATCCCCTGATCTTGTGATGTGTGACAGTCCCTGGTTGGTTCCGCAGCCTCAGTTACAAAGGGAGGTAATAGAATTTCTCACAGGATCTGGTTATTATAGACAAAATAATGATATTCTTCATTCATGATATGAGTTTGGTGATAAATTCAACACACAAATGCATGGTTATGAGGCATTAGTCAAACATGTGATAAGTATGATAATTATATTGGGTATCGACAGATATACCACGACACATTACCTGTCATCATACATTATTTTCTGAAAGTGCTATGATCTTGAGAATAAAGTTTCTAATACCAACCTGTTGTAGTTGATATTTTTTACATCATATAACTATAAAGAACTTGGCACTTTGTTATAACAGACAGGTAATCTATTTATATTTGTGCCATGAAGAAGTTTGTTGGCAAGAACAAACTATGAATTCCTTGGACCAAGAGCATCTCGGTAAGTAAAGTATTGCATATATTGGATGTTCTTGCTCTTGTCAGATCTAGAAAGGTTAATTTGCTGAATATTTTATCTTTCTGTGTTCTCTGTAAAACCGTTCTAGCAGGTTATTGTCAACAATGAAAGGAGTGTACATTTTGCAGCCCATCATGTGTCCACCGTAAATTAAACCGTCTAAATAAACATATGCTTATGCACTCTTATTAAAATCAGGTCAAGCCTATTAATTGAAACTGGCTGGATTATTAATGAGCAATTCCCCACAGTCATCATGTCGAATGACCTCTCAGTCAAGCCAATCAGTTATTAGGCGTGGAAGTTTAAAAATCTCAGTGAGTCAAATTGGTAAGCAGTCACTTAGTCTCTTGACATGACCCCATGCAACAGTAGTCTGATCAGGGTGTGATTGTAAGACCAGACGTTAAAGTTACCAACCGAGTTGGAGGTGTGCCTAGGTGTTTCACTTCAACGAGGTTGGTAACTGACTTGCCATTCAACCATTAAAATCAATTTCAAGCAGTAACAATAACAATAAAAAAAATATACTAAGCACACGTTAAAATAATAGAGGTACTTTTGTTGATGTCACTGGTACGATATTAATGGTGCTTTCAGATAAAGAAGCGGTGCCTAAATACGGTAGGTGACAGAAACCTGAGGAAATCGCGCCGCACGTGCAGCATGCTGAAATATGCATGAAAAATAATAAAGTATAACCAGGATAAACATCACCAGAGTAACCACAAAAAATAATTCACAAAATTAACAATGTATAACTCAATCCTATTGTTTCAAAAGATCTGGTCAGATTTGGTCATTAAAATGTCATTTCTAAGTCAGCTGGATTTGCTGGTCTAGTGGTTACTTCACTCAACATCAATCAAGAGATTACGGGTTCGATTCCCGGTTTTCTCTTAAAAACATTTGCAAATTCACCTCTTCTATAATACCATCTTCACTATGAGAAAGAACTACTTAAAAATTTGAACTTGTTTACAGCTGAATAAGTCAGTTGAACACTGGTGTTCATTAAACTTACCACCTGAGCACGAGCAAAACACGGTGTTCAACTTAGTTGAGTGGATTTCAGAATTCGTCACTTTTTCAAGACCTCAAACACAGAAAATGAACTCTATGTGATAATAATTTTTTTTATTTGAATAACAACCTTAAACATTGTATTATCGAAAAATACAAAATGGCAGGCTTAACTGTAGACAGTAATGTGTTTAATGAGTCATAACTAATTAACAGTAATGAAAATTGTCCTGACCGTTACCATGATAATTACATGAAAAAACTATCCTGGTCTTTGCCAATAAATAATAATTTAAATTACAAATGGACTTTTATAACTCTTAATATATTAACATGAAAGTTAAAGTGCTTTTCAAATGTATTAAGAACAAGATATAGCATATTAAACCAACAACCAGGCAAATTTACACTTCGGAAACCCAAAGAAGTTTTATTATTTTCTTAGTGAGCTAATTTTTTAATTTTTTTGTCTGAAAACATTATACTAATAATGATTTTCTTTGTCTTCATGTCGATAAATTTCTTGCATTTTTTTCAAGTATTATTAAATAGGTGTCATTTATTAGTGGTAACAGTCAGGACACAACTGGTAACAGTCAGGACACAACTGGTAACAGTCAGGACATATGTTTTTGTAACTCATAATTGTACCTAAGAAAACCTATGAAATGACTTTGTTTTGTTATTGTGACATCACAGCAGAAGTAAAGAGTTTAAAATGAAATTACATCAGCTTAAAATAAAGAAATGATATATTGCTGTTGTTGGTCTTATGGGTTTGTGAAACAGTCAGGACACTTTAGGTAACAGTCAGGACCCCCTTGGTAACAAGACCAACTTTGTGAAAGAACACAATATTTTGTTAACATTTGAGATATGATTTTAAAAGATGGTAACAAATTAAAACATTTTGTGCAAAACAGTCATGAAGATACTGTAATGTTTTGCAGGTGATGCATACCCAAAAAAATAGTAACAGTACAGGACAAATATGGTAACAGTCAGGACATTTACATACTCATATGTATATTAAAACCCGTCATATGGACTTTTAAAGAAAACAGTAATCTTTCATATTTTGGAAGATTACAATAAAATAGGTATCTTTTCTTGACCGCAATTAGATATTCTTTGATAGCTCTGTTTTAAGTCAAAAACCAATTATTTTTAAAAAAACATCTGTAACATTGCAAATAAATTCCCGATACAACAGACTAACATCAATACGGTAACTGAAACTAAGTAAGTAACTTGAAACATAAGTAACTTCAGCAAAATATAT
The DNA here is from genome assembly GCA_921293015.1 of Phorcus lineatus. Taxonomy (NCBI): domain Eukaryota; kingdom Metazoa; phylum Mollusca; class Gastropoda; order Trochida; family Trochidae; genus Phorcus; species Phorcus lineatus. Next base: position 51,736,269 of record OV121087.1, read on the forward strand.
CTGGTTGCTGACTGTACCAGTTTTGACTAGAAGATGTTAATGTTAACATAATACCAGTATAGTACATGTATTGCCAATTAACATTAACATTTTAACTTGAAATCTATCAATTGAAATTTTTTTTTAGGGGCCGACCATTATATTTTAGGGGGAATTGGATTGAATTTTTGGTGATGATTGATTATTTTTTCAGACATTCGTTGAAAACTCAGTCACCTTCAATAAAAATTACTTTCTTCCGTTTTCTAAGCTGTTCAACAAATTTTGGACAACATTTTTCTTGCCCAGGCTCTGAACAAAATATTATAAGAGAAATTTTGGTGACATATTTTGTGCAAAATAAATCAAAGCCCACCTCTCCAGTAATATAAAGATCAACCCCTTAGCAAAACAATATAGGAATTCAAACTATACACCTATAAATTACGTAAGCATATTTTTTCTCAGAGTAACACCACCCTTTTAATTCCAACTTCAGCATATTTGTTTCATCTGATTAACCTCAGTTACAGCTGCCACTCTGAAAAGGAAAGTGATGTTTTTTCAAGTACTGAACAGCTGCAACTGAACAGTACTTACCTGTAAAATGAAATCACTACCGGGTAAATGCCACTGTTAAATCAGTACTTTACATGAAGATTTATTTTGTATGATAAGGAGGGTGCTTAATTAATTTCAAGGTGTATGGTCTGAATTCCTTTGCTCTAATTCTTCCACTATCAGTTTCCATATGTCAGGGTCCACATTCTTGTGTCGAGAATTGTTGCTCCCTGATGGCTTTGGAATGAGAGCAAGTACACTACTATCGTAGTCATAATAAAAATTGTTTAATGATTTTTTTTCCCTCAAATTTGTAACAACTTTGTCCTGACCATTACTAATTTTGTCCTGACTGTTACCCAAAATCAACCCATTTCTTTTTAACTAATTCAATGTCTGTTTGATTGTGAAATTGTAGGTTTGGGTGGTCAAAGAGCTCACACTTACTAAATTAAGAGAAGTTATTCTGAATCAAAAGTAAAACTTTTCATTTGTTTTAGATGTATTTGACAAATATGTCCTGACCATTACCCAAATGCCTTGTTTTAATCATAATCAAATTGTTTATCTAGTCTTTTACAAATCATATGTTGTAAGTATTACTTACTTTAACACGCATTAGATACACATTCATGTTTTTATTACAAATTATAAGTTTTATTTGATTATGCAAAAAAAAAATGTTTTGTCCTGACTGTTACTGGTATCTGTCCCGACTGTTACTGGAAATTAACTTATCTAGTGTTCTTTCATTTTTCACCTGTATTTTCGTACAAAATGGATTTAGGTACACGTAGCAGTAAACAATAAATAAATTAGAGACTGCTATTTTGAATAATAACAATAAGAATTTAATGTTTTTATGAAATTTGTAACAACTTCGTCCTGACTGTTACTATTTTTGTCCTGACCGTTACCCCAAACCAACTTATTAACCTTTTAACACATTTCTTATCTGTTTGATTGTGAGATAGTAGGCTGAGTGGTCAAAGGGTTCAAACTTAATAAATTAAGAGAAGTTATTCTGAATCAAAAGATAAATTTCGTATTTGCTTTACATGTATGTGATCATTTTGTCTTGACCGTTACTATTTTTGTCCTGACCGTTACTATTGTGTGTGGTTACGGTCAGGACAATAACAGTCGGGACATTTTTAATTCAATCACAGTTAAAATAATGATGAGCCCAAATGAATCTGAAGAGCACATGGCATCAGCTACTATTCACACAAATAGGTATATCTTATGAATTAGTATTGCAAAAAATGCGCATTTTCAATATAAAGTATTGGTAACAGTGAAGGACAACAAAAGGTGACTTAGGTGTAATTCTTCTTACCTCAAATGGGAAAAATGTCTTTAAAACAGCTTTGTGCTTGAATCCATTAATTCAAATGGCTTGACAGGAAGTAAACTCTCCAGAGCAGGAAGTAGAGTAACAAGACAGCATGAGGGAGACCTCATTTTTGGCATTTTTAACATTGGTAACAGTCAGGACATGAATTCCAGGGACAAGCATATTTTGAAAGAAAAAAATAATAAAATATTAATGAAACTCGAACTCGATCATAGTTGTTTGAAGTTTATTGTCTAAGGAAAGCAGAACAACATGAAAACCAAAAAAATATTGTTAAATTTTGTGAGTTTTAGAACATAGCAGAGAGTGGGGGTCACCCAGGGACAGGGTATTTAGACCAATATTGGCAACTAAAATGCTGAAAAAAATATTATAATTAATTTTCAAAATTGTAAATAGTACTCCACTTGTTCAGAAAATGTGTAATAATAATTCAGAATTAATAAAAATGCAATTTTATAAGTCCTTGTACATGGGAGGAGGAAAGGACTTAAAAAGTGACGAATTCTGAAATCCACTCAGTTACCGACCTTAAGAGAACAATAGAGTTGAATGGTAATTTATAGAGATTGATTTTAATGCTCTTGAAGAATATAAAACTGTTATAGTAAACAGTTCAGTTCAGATTGACTTGAAGGCAGACACCTTGTGCCAGAATTTCACAATAACAAGGCCTCATCTTACTTCACAGTATTTATTTTCAATAGAATGATGACATTCAGATATGAATAAATAAGTCATTTATAAATCTCGTGATCAAAGTGACAAAATGTTGAAGCAGTACTTTGTTTATCCCTGATAGATAAGCTGACCATGTTGAAAGTGTGAGAATCAACATAAATATCCTTGTAATACAGGGTGAACAATGAGCTTCCATACAAATGAACATCACAGGTAAAATTGCTATACAATTCGATGATACTATTCAGGATAAATATTCAAGGGAATAATTAAACAATACCTCGAGTTTTGTAATAAATGGATAGCATTTCAGAATGTTAGCCATAAAAAAGCAATGTCTATATTTGGAAATCATAAATTTAAAAAAAAAATATTCACATTGTACATTATTTGAATCTGACTTCTTTTGCAAAATGGGTGATCTTTCACTGGTATTGAATGACTTGAGTAAAAAAAAAGATGATAAAGTCCTTTTTGACGCACTCGACAACAAACTCGGTCCATGCCTCGGCTGGAGTGTCTCAGAACATCCAATGTGCACACAAACATTTCGGGACACATCTTCATAAGGGAGGTAACTCCAGCGTAGCCACGGAGTTGGTTAGTTATCAAATGTCTGACATTGTAGGAACTTAACTCTGTTACAATATGGTACAACCAGGACTTTCGGAGTCATCGATTTTCACAGGTTCAAGGCCTTTTTGAGCTTCTTGGACAGCTTGAAGAACCTGAAACATGAATCACACAGTTACAACCTGTTTCTATGTACAGTACTTCCATGTTTCTACGGCCCTCACATCCTTTAAGTTATGCATTTGATGAGGTAAGATTAACTGTACCATGAATTATCACATTTATGCATCTTAAATATTTACGATACCTTGGTTTCATTTCAGAAAAAGTATCTTTTGGTCTGAGATGTGAAGGTATAATACATATTATATTGGCATATGTTGCCCAAACCCTTTAATCTTTATTCAGTTTTAATCACGGAAACAGTTTATACTGTTTCCCCTATAGATAGATGGATCATCAATATCACTACATCATAATAATCAGTAACTTAATCACACTTAATGTAATGGATGTTGCTAAGCACAAACACTTACATCATTATGTTTTGGGAATCCACCAAGTTGGAGCTTGGAGAAAACCAGTTTGTCATTCACTGTCACCTCGAAAGAACCTGTGTTTAAGAAGACATGAAAATTGAATTTGGCTAGACAGGTACAAGATCTCTAGTTTTGGATATTTTTATTGAAAATCAAGTAAGCAACAAATGATGGGTACTGATTTTTGTCAAGAACTGAAAGAATCTTCTACTAAATTTTCACTGTTCAGGCACCATAGCTGCTGTCAAACTGATACCATGACATTTGCAGGTCTCATTTTTCAAAGCATAAACATTATTTCACCAAAAAGGATAAAATCTTATGATAAAGGGGATAAATAGATAAATTGCTCCAAGACGTCAAAAAACTTATTTTGTTGAGATATTTTCTCATTTCAATCATAACTATTCATTTTCTATTTTTAAGCAGACAAATACAGACACATCTAGAGGTCATTTTGGGATTGAATGAACTTACTACTGCGTCCGACAAAGCCTGTGATTGTCACTTCACCCTCGGTATTTGCTAGGTTGGAGGAGAGAAAATCCCTCAACTCCATATACCGAGGTCCGTAACCTCATCCGCCACTGCAATCAACAAAACAGAGACTAAGGGAGGAGTAGAAAGGACAGTCCTATCAGGGTGTTTTTTGTTGAAACAAACTTAAAGGGGACATTTCTGTCTTTACAAGTATGCTATTAGTACATGATTATAATATAACCCAATTGAAACATGCTACTTACTCGGTAAATGTGTGGATATTCTATCCTTGTAAGTTTTGTGAAAGTATAGCACCCTTTTTCATTTCATTTTCCCTAAAAAAAACATGGTAGACCACAGTCGATGGGCCAGCCTCTTTAACTAAGACACATATCGATTGTTGTGTCTATCCAGCATGCTGGACATCTTCGAACAGCTTAGACTACCTTACTGGGATGATATTGCTGATAACTTATTTGTATACAGCCTTTACTCAAAACTACCTGTCATGGTTCAAAACTGAGGCCTACAGTAATTTTATGGTGAGGGATTCTAAAGGTGATCTAAAAAACCCAATTGCTGAAGTAGAAAAATATCTAATTTTTATCAAGAGGGCTCTAAGTTCTCACACCCTCATTAAAAAATTGCAATTTGTCTTCAATAAATACATGTAATTTAACTTTGTAAGGAATTAGATTACAACAGAATATCAACATTGTATTTTCTATTGGACAACTCAATAATCAATTGAAATCATATTTTTAAAAATCACAGGTTTCAAGATAGATGCCAAATAAATTTTAACAAAAACAGCAGTTACAGTTGCAAAACTTGTTGCTTAAACGTGTCTTTCCGAAGCTGATTGAATGAGATAGCCGTGACATAACAAAATTACAACTCGCAAATTCATCGAGATCATTTTCAATATCGACGATTCTTTGAAAGTTTTATCCGTCTTTTTTCTTTTTGTACCAGTATTCAACTTGTACAGTCACTTTCCCCATTCTGATTTAGGGTAGGTCTTCTTCTCTTGTCGAAAAGAAAGAAACTGTATCTAGTCCTAGAGTGTGGATCGTGAGTTGAATGAAACCTAAACAGGAAGTGCAAACAGTTAGGAACGATAACCCTACATGCTCCGACTCTGCATACCGCGAATAAAATAAAATAACAATCAAAACTGATTTTCTAAATTTGGCTTTACCACAACAACATAATCAATTGGTAGTAATATTGAGGTTGAATCGGCGCGAATATGACGCCGCTTTTGATAGTCACAATAGGAAAGGCCTGCGTATTAATCTAATTTCATATCAACCGAATATGTCACATTCTGTGTGGTGTGGTAGTATCGATCTTACATTATAGTTTTGCTACTTGCATTGAGTATTTTACAGGTCCTTTTTCGAGTGGATTGCAAATATCTTCATTGTATGTCATTTGTTTTCTATCAATGGAATGAATTAAATCAGATGAATTCATCAACTTGAAATGAATACTTTCTAGATACATGTCTTCAATAAGCTCAACGGAGATTAAGGAAATATTTCAAAAGAGACATTGTTTAAAGAAAAAAACACGTTTATTAATGAATTATGTAGCCCTACACTGAATGAGTTAGTGAAAAGGGGCGTAACTCGGGAGGTCTTCGAATCGTTTTCAACCGCACTTCAAAACCCAAATTTATGAATATTTGCGGTTGAGCGAGAATATCGTGCCGTTAAATGTACTTTATAAATGACAAGGAGTGTCTACGAGGTATTTCAATTTTTGATAGCAACTCGGGACAAGTACGAGCAAGATAGTAAGACGTTACGTGCGTGACAGGAGTATGATAGAAGCCATCCACAAGCATCCTGTAACAAAAGACATTATACTTATGTCAGTTTTAATATGTCGAAACAATAAGGGGCAATTGTAACATCAATAAAAATTATGTGGGGCAATTGTAACACTGTGTTACAATTGCCCCTTTGGGTATCGGCCATCTTTCACACCATACCACGAGTTAACCAAGTTTGACAGCTCAACCATTTCTATTTCAAAGTATGGCGCAATGATTCAAGGTATTATGTGAAAAGTTTATCTCATATATATCAAGATTGACTGCATTAAAAAACTTTTATCAATTTTTCTGAAAAAATTACTTACCTTAGTCAAAAACGGTTTTTTCTCCACTGTAACTTTCGATGTGTGAGTAGCTCGAAAACGCCCGGATGTTAACAAGAAGAACAAAAAGGGAAGTAACTCTACTCATTTAGACTCTGTTTGAGCACATACATTTCGAGTAATGGCCCTTGTTACAATTGCCCCGTGTTACAATTGACCCCGCTCTCCCCTACCTACGGTTAGGTACTAATACGTATTGTAAGTCACCATAACAGGAAAATAAAATAAATTATGTAAAATAGGGATATCTTATTTGGCAAAAGATCACACAACCAAGATGTAAGCTCATCTATTTATCAAGATATTATCTGATGTTTAAAGACACAAGCCAATTAACGTTACACATATTTGTCAAGACACTGAATATCTTAAGAGATGTACCTATTCAAAGGAATCATCAACTTTAAAAGGTAGTGCGAGTCCTCCGGGGAACTGTTACACTACAGAGAGTTTCACTATTATATCCCTTAATTAGAACTAAACATTGATCAGGTCTCAAGACATCCCACAGAATACAACAATCAGAAAGGTCTTTAAGCCGCAACCCTTTGGTCAAAATTGACAGTAATGTCAAGTCAAGATAAACAAACTGGCAGGATAGAAACAACCCCGGACACTCCAGAATGTTACCAGGAGGCACTAAGGAAGAAAGGATATACCGTTACATCGATATCTGGATGTATTCTAAACTGAGTGTCGTCACAATCGACATGGCTTGAGAAACCTAGTATGACAGCCACCGAGAAAGCCACAAGAGTAGCTCGAAACACCACGGTTGACAACCAAGAGACCGATTCTTGGACATGGTACAATAATGAATGACGGGTGAGTTGCCGAACGACTCATGGCTGGAGCACATGACATAAGGCAGGAGCGAGTTCATTCTGTTATCACTGAAACTTAGGAAATGTCAAGTGTCTACACGGTGGGGGGAAAACATTTGAACTATAAAGATGTGTTGAGCTTGGGTCCACAACTTTCAGCCACGCACAAACGGAACAGCGGTTCCAGTAGTGGAGGTCATGACACTTAAGAATGCATAGTCTGTATGTCAGCATAAAAGGGGATGGCGTCAGTATTCTGATATTTTGAAGGTTTTCATTGTGGAGAGATTAACGGTCAAATATTTAACTGCACCCTAATTGACCCCAATTAATTAGGCAATTTAGGCATGAAATTAAGACGGAAGTGACTGGGAATGATTACCAAAGGTGCGATTTTACCACCAGGATAATAAGCCAGTATATACAGATGTGTCTATGGGTTCCAACTTCATCAGCCTCCACCTTACTTTTGCTTTCTCAGACTCAAACCTTTTTACTGATAAAACAAAATTATAAGCATCCTCCCGCGCATGGCCTATACTTTCGCCATCCCCAATCACTTGCTAAGATAGCCATTGATAGAGACTGATGCAATTTCAAGCCATGCGGGTGAAGGTGAATAAATAGAGAGTATCTGCCTTTTCTTAACAATTATCATGTTTATCACAACGAGCGAGCTAGAAAAGTAGGTATTTCACGAGTGTGGCACCTCACAAGATGAGACCAACTTGGTATTTGTGAAGGGAAAGCAGATAATCTATTTGAGCTGAAGAGCTGTTCCCGGACTGAAGCATGCGACAAAAACGCAGCATGTAACCATGTTCATTTCAGCTCGTGCATCACCGTGCACGTGCGAGGTGTCTGACTTTGAGACCAGACCAGAGTCACCTTGTTCGCTGTTGAGGCAACATGTGTGAGGAGAAATGCTTATAAATTATTTAAACAAATTTGGTTTTTGTCAATGAAAGACTGTAATTCATAGTTGGTGAATGGTAATGTAAACATTCCTACCACAAAATATGTAGGAAATTGAATGTTATTGTAAATATTGTAAATATTGAAATTGGGGGGAAATTAAATGGTTGTTATTTAATTTTCTATTTTGTTATCTTTTGAATTATCGGAGTGGGCTGCATTCCATGTTATGGTAGCAGAGCGTGGTTAGTTTAGTTATAAAGGTTAATTTGCTTATTGAAAGGTGAGTTAAAATGAATTTGTAGATAAACAAAACTTGTCAATATACTACTATGGCCGACCTTGAACCCAAAGAAGGTGCCGAGCCAGTAGATAAGCAATCCGCTGTCAACAGCTATGATGTTGCTCTAGAGCGTTTAGAACGGAAATACGGGGGTAGACGTCGGTTGATAGCTATTCAAATGAAGCAGTTGCAAAATTTCAAACCAATTAGAGAAGGTCATGCTCAGGATGTTTGAGAGAGGTTTGCAGATCTTTTAGATGTGGCAGTCGTCCATTTGATAGATACTGACAGGGTTGAAGAGTTAGGGAATGGCTTATTCTATACAACACTTCTCAAAAAGATGACAAAGTCAATGGTGGTTAATTTCCAGAGATGGGTTTTTGAGAATTGTAGACAAGAATCTGTAGAAGTATTACGAGAGTGGATATTGCAAGAGGCAGAATTCTTGACGGTTGCTTCTGAGACTGTTCATGGTGTTGATAGAAGGAATGTTAAATATGAACACAAAGTCCATTTTGACTCAAAGAAAAAGATGTCATTCTTTGTAAGTTCAAAAGTTGAAGCAGACACAACACAAATGAACAAGGTCAATCAATGTCGCATTTGTAGTGCACATCATGAGATTTGGCGCTGTAGAACCTTTCGTGGCATGAACATTCCAGATAGGTGGAAAACAATTACAAAACAGAATCTTTGCTATCTTTGTTTAGGCAAAGGGCATAATTCAAAGACATGTTCACGTCTATTTGAGTGTGGCATAAATGGTTGTACCAAAAAGCATAACAGAATGCTTCATTCTGAAACACACAGTAATAATGTTACCAATGAACCTGTCAGTGATAGTACTCAAAAAGCAAATCATGATCGTGATGAACAACATTCTGATGTTAAAGTTGTTGAGGGTGAAAGGTCACATACAACAATGCCTTGTTTATTTCCAAGATCACTGACAGCTCTTAGAACTGTACAAGTAGTTCTTAAGAATGGCAAGAAAAGTATCAAAGTAAATGCATTGCTTGACGATGCTAGTACTCGTTCGTACATTAATGAAGATGTAGCCTCTGAGTTAGGTTTGCAAGGAGAATTACAGAAAATTTCTGTGAACGTTTTGAATGGGAAAACAGAAACCTTTGAAACACAACCAGTTGAGTTCATGCTTCAGAATATTGATGGTACAGTGAAAACAAAAATGAGTGCTTTTACAACAACTAAGGTTACTGGTAACATGGGTGTTATTGATTGGCAAAAACACAAAAATAAATGGAATCATTTGAAGACAATTGATTTTCCACATGTTGCCTCGTGTCAAAAAGTTGACATTTTGATTGGCATAGACTACCTTGATCTTCATTGCTCAAATGAAGAAGTTCGTGGTAATCCAGGGGAACCATTTGCAAGGAGAACTCCGTTGGGATGGACTTGCATTGGGAACGTTGGTTCAAAAAGTTCTCATACTGGATTTTCGGATGTATTCTTCACAAATGAAGCTGATGTTGAGTTGAATGCTTTGATGCATAGGTTTTGGGATATTGATGACTTCAAAACGGATAACTCAATTACATTGTCTCCTGATGATAAAGTAGCCATGGCAAAGGTAAAAGATACTCTTGTGTATGAAAATGGGTCATATGAAGTTGGTGTTCCATGGAAAATTGATCCAAAAACCCTTCCAGATAACTATGACATGGCTTTCAGTCGTCTGACAAACATAGAAAAGAAACTATGTAAAACTGAAAATGTTGCAAATGCTTATGAGGATGTGATTCAGCAATATCTTCAAAGGTTACATTCGCAAAGTACCGGCTGATGAAGAACAGAAACAAAATCAGTGGTTTTTACCTCATTTTCCTATTGTCAAACCAGATAGATCAACAACAAAAGTCAGGTTGGTTTATGATGCTTCAGCAAAATATGATGGTTTGTCATTAAATGATGCAATCTACCCTGGTCCTAAACTACAACGTGAATTGTTGGATGTGCTTCTACGTTTCAGGAAGCATCCAGTTGCGTTGGTGTGTGACATTGAAGCTATGTACTTGCAAATCAAAATCCCACTTTCTGATAGACCGTATCACCGATTTTTCTTTGGCGATCGTTGGATAGAAATGTTTCTCCAGATGTATATGAATTCAATAGGGTTGTTTTTGGAGTGACATCTTCTCCTTTCTTAGCACAGTATGTGACGCAAGAACATGCTAATAATCATGCTGATGAGTTTCCCTTAGCGGCTGAAACTGTCATCAATTCAACTTACATGGACGATTGAATGGATTCTGTTGAGAATGAGGATAAAGGTTTTGAGTTGTATAGACAGTTGTCTGAGTTGTGGTCCAAAGCTGGTATGCATGCACGTGAGTGGCTCTCAAATGCAGTTCATGTACTAGAGCATATTCCCCCTGAAGACAGGGCATCTGAGGTTGACCTTGGAAAAGGTCATTTGCCTACAACAAAAACCCTTGGGTTATTGTGGAAGGCTGAAAAAGATATCTTCACATTCAAATCAGACTTACCTTCAAAACCTGAAAAAGTAACAAAAAGAGGTTTTTTGAGTGATGTTGCAAAACTATTTGATCCTTTGGGTTTTGTAGCTCCCTTTGCTGTTGCAGCAAAGATCCTCTTGCAGCAGGCATGGATGGCTGGTGTAAGTTGGGATGATGACATCACTGGAGAACTGAAAGAAAAAATGACAAAATGGTTACAGGAAGTTATAGAGTTGAAAGATCTAGAAATACCCAGATGTTTAGGCATTGAGCATACTTACCTAGTGTCTTACCATGTCTTTGTTGACACATCAAATGATGCTTTTGGAGCTGTTATCTATGCAGTTCATACGTATGCAAATGGGACAAACTCAAGTAGATTAGTAGTGGCTAAAAGTCGTGTGGCTCCATTGAAAGCAGTCAGCATACCAAGATTAGAATTGATGGCTGCAATGGTTGGTTTGCGGTCAGCTATGTCAGTTTCAAAGGCTTTGAAGTTTGAAATCCAAACTGTTACATTTTGGTCAGACAGTCTGAATGTCTTTTGCTGGATCAAGAGTAACAGTAGATCATTGAAGCCGTTTGTGGCCAACAGAATTGGTGAAATACAATCCATTACGAATCCTTCCCAATGGCTTCATGTTCCAACTGATCTAAATCCTGCTGATATGATATCACGAGGTGTTTCAGCTTCACAGTTGATTGGCAATACGTTCTGGTGGTCTGGACCATCCTTCCTTGAAAAAGATGAATCCAAATGCCCTCCTCAAAGAAGTGTAGGTAAACATGTGGAAGTTAAGGATTTTTCTTTGGTGGTCATGTCTTTAGATGTTGAGTTCAAGTTGACAACTACAAGGTTTTCTAGCTGGCAAAGACTTTTGAGAGTTACAGCTTGGGTTTATAGGTTTTTGAACAACTGTTTGTCAGTTCCTGAAACAAAAAAGACTGGTGAATTGACATTAGATGAAATCAAAGATGCTGAAATAAAAATACTTAACAAAGTTCAAAAAGATGAATTCACTGATGAGTATCAAGCTTTGTCAAAAGGGAAGAAGGTATCTTCAAATTCAAAGCTCATCAGCTTGCAACCTGTTCTAGATGATGATGGTATCATGAGATTTCATGGCAGGCTAGAACATGCAGAGTGTTTGTCAATTGAATCCAGGTTTCCTATCATTCTGCCTCGTCACAATTGGGTGACCAAGTTAATTGTTAAACATTACCATGAGACGGGTCATCATGTAATGGGAACAAATCAAACTTTGGCTTTGATCTCGGCTAAGTTTCTGGATAATATCTGGCAGAGAAGCAATCAGAGCATGGGAACATGTATGTTCCAAGTGTAGGAAATCCAAGGCTAAACCAGTGCATCCAGTTATGGCACCTTTACCAAAGTTGCGAGTTCAGCCATCTCTGAGAGCCTTCACAGAAACAGGGGTCCATTTTGCTGGACCTTTCTTTACGATACAGGGAAGAGGTAAAAAGAGACAAAAAGATACCTTTGCCTCTTTACATGTCTCAAAACTCGTGCAGTTCACTTGGAAATAGCCTTGGGGCTCGATACAGATTCCTTTTTGAATGCCTTTTTTAGAATGGTCAATAGGAGGGGACTTCCAAAAGTCTTGCTATCTGATAATGGCACTAATTTTGTGGGGGCTGTGAAAGAACTCATGGAATTTGCTCAGCAATTGGACAAAAAGGTTATCAGTAGGTCGTTGGCAAACAAAGGGGTTAGATGGCTTTTTAACCCTCCACATGCTCCTCATTTGGGAGGAGTATTTGAAACCATGATCAAAGCAGCTAAACGGGCTATTTATGCCATGCTCGGTTGTCAAGGATAAAGAAGATGACTTCTTTATTCAAACAGTATTGGATGAATTAAAGAAAGCTGGTCACTTTCAAACATGGCTAGGTTTGAACAAATGATTGCGAAGAAAGATTTTTCTTTGGATTACATTGCATTTTTGCTATTTGTGGATGTTTCAAATATTTTGTCTCTTGGATATTCACTGTCAATGAGATTTTCTTGTTAGTTCTTATTAAATCTGAAATTGAGTTCCCTCCATACCCTATAATGTCCACTCCCCATCCTCAAAGGTCCCCTCCCAACCTTTATTTCTGAGTCCCCTCCGCCGATTTAAAACCGAGTTCCCTCCGCTGCCTTGTTGATTTTTTAATTTGGCAATAACTATAATTAATTACACAAGCAAATAACTTCCAATTTCACAGAAATCTTTATTACGTCAGATAGCAACTGTGTGTGACGATATCTATAACATTCAAGCTAGGTAAATACACTTTCAGAGTAGTAAGCCCCGCTTCGAAAATATAAGTGCGATAAACTTCAACTTTATATGGCAATTACGTTTTTTTCTTGAAGTTTGTGCAACCAAACGCTGCACCAATATATTCCTTATTCATATCCTGACTGTTCAAAGTTAAATCTAACCATTTAATCCTTGACAATTAGGAGGAACGAGCAATGGAATCAGACACCTATCTCTGTCGTACTGTTTTGGTGGCCATCTTCGAACGTCCCCTCCTTACCGAATACACGACAGTGGATAAAGCCACTCCAGATTCTCCACAAATTTGATTTTGGATCGGAGGTACCAGGAGAACGTATATATAGACCTAGTTACCTGTATGGGAGAGGGACTGGTAAAATGGTAAAATCTAAACAAAGAGGGCGTTATTTAAATTGACAATTTCTAATTAACCAGGGACAATTAATTAATCAGTTAATTGAGCGTCTATGAGTATATTTATAAACTTAGTGGAAACACAAAATGTTTATGGATAAATATCTATTTAAAACTATCATATTAATTAAAGAATATTTCAGGAATGTTTTGCATTTATATCTTTTAAAAGTCTTGCACTGTTAATTGTTTGCTCTTAGTGTCGTTGCTACGTAACACGATGGCTAACATTTTCTTAAATCACGTGACCTGTGACCAAATGGGAATTCCCTCCCTAAAATAGTAACACGCATGTTTAGAGCTTCGGAGTTTGTTTACATTATTTTTCATCGGTTACCTTACATTTTTAGCCAATAACACAACTGTATGACGAGAATGAGTGACTATCAACCGCTGTTCAATTTGCAATGCCTAAAGTCTTTCTATACAAGCACTGCATTATTATGTTCCCTTCAGAATAATCTTAACTTTTCTTTCATACAAAATTGAAATATAATTTCCTCAATTGTTTTAAATACTTTGGATATCAGTTTTAACAGTTCTAGGTTGTTTTTTTTAGAGTTAAAGCACTGGCTTCTCAATTATCCAAATAAGTTCAGAGAATGATTACGCTTGTGTAATCAGTAACAATATGTACAAATCTGAAGCATTGCCATTTTGTCTCAGGGAACAAAACTACCTTTGTTCTTTTACTCTTTGCGAAATATTCTTTTCAGAGAAATTATTTGAAAGTAAAACATCGGCTTCCAATCTGTTTATCAGCAAAGAGTTAGCAAATAAAGACTGAACACACAAACTGTTCAAGATGTTCAAGTGGAGAAACAAAGCGTGGGTGACAGTGTCTGCACCCAATTACAAGGCAGGTTCCAAGGAACTATAACAGAATGCGTTTCCAACCCTAACAACATACTGTTTAAGTTACTCTGAATCATCGATGAAAGATCCAAGAGTTTTTATGTAGATAATTGCCTCTGTTTTACACACAAATCCATAATACTTTTTAAAAAGTCTTAGTTATCATTATTTCTTCTAAACTAGTGGGGGCGGGATAGCGCAGTGGTTAGCGCGTTCGGCTGCGGATCAGGAGGTCCGTGGTTCGAATCCCGCCAGGGGCTCGGCAACTTTGTCTGCAGTAGAGAACTGTTCTACACGCAGTCAGGTTTGGGTGCAATGCTACACTGAAATTCAGCGCAGTACCACCCATGGTTCACTAGTTCCAGCCGATGCTCGCAGGTTTCACCGCAATGCATAGCCACAATGGTGTTGCGGGCTTTCTTCCTGCAATAATACTAGCAGCCGCGATATAAGTGAAATAATCTTGAAAGCGGCGTTAAACACCAGGTCACGTCACCTTCTAAACTAGTATTATGAAGGATCGGTTAAAGGGACACTCCTTGATATTATATATTTGATATAAAAAAAAACTCGTTTGTTGCCATGAGACACACAGAGCACTTACAATATACATGTCATTTCAACCTAAATTATCTTACAGGCTTGCTCTTAATTTTCCATTGAATTAACTGATTACCTGCTGTTCCAGGAAGATTGTGTGATAGCGTATGCTGGCTTCAGTTGATAAAATAAAGTTCTAACTCTGGTAAATTGACTATAGTAATTTGTTCGCCACAAGAATGTCAAGAACTACAGTGATAGGGAGTAGGTGCAGTTAGTTAGAAGAAAAAAAAACCTCATGACCATTTCTTTAAAATGAACACAGCTATCTTATGTCATGTCATGATATTCTACACATCTTAATAAAACCACTTAGATATCAGTTGTCGTCTTGCGCCCATTTTCATTACCAAGTCAATGCCTATAGGGAACATGTGTGTGAAAGTGTCAAACTCATCACATTTCTATTTGTTTATTGACCTAACACCATATGACATTTAAACCATTGCCATATTTTGATTGAATGGAATCTTAAGTTTGCATACAATCCTTATAAATTTGACAGCGTAGTAACTAACACACTCTGACCCAACATTACCCATGTACCTTGGCTTCTTTTCATTAGTATCTTATTTGTAGTAAAACCAGAAACTTTTCTTTTCTTCCCGATTTCCAATTGCTACCTGATACATTGATACCTTTGATGACTAATGTACCTAACGATCTCATTGTACCAACCGTGTATTTCTGCCATCTTTGTTTCAATGTATATACTCGATGTAAATCTATAACGTCTGGCTAATCTCTCAGTATTACCAACAGTATACGAAAGGTTCGTTTGATGCAGAACAACCTTCTGATCGCCTGAGCATCTTAGATAATAACACATATATGCAAAAGACAAAGCCTGGTGGAGTAGTCTAAAGAGAATGACCGCGCTGCGACTGTCTCATGATTTTGCCGGTCATATCAATCAAACCTGTGCAACTGTTTGTGAAATAGGGAAATGTTGGGAAATGATCTGCTTGAAATGTTTCTTGTTATACTTGAAACATAACGTTATGTATAATGTGAACCAAATAATTATTTATCAACATAATTATCTCCTATAGATAATTTCGATAAATTAGAAATATAAAATGTTTTGAAATTTAAAGATAAACACGGACTGCATGTTTGGATTACAGATAAAATCTGAAAACACACGTTTCGATTTTAACCACTACCATAAAAGAACAAAGTCCAAAGCTACTAGCCGGCCTTTCAGACGCTATATCCGACCATTACGTTGTCCATCACAGTGCAGTGCGTGCCCTGGTCGAATAGGCATATTGAGACGAGCTCGGAGTTACAAGTGACTGATTTCGATATCCACTTTATTATAGTGAATCAACGATGAGCTGTCGATGGTGATGGAGAGTGTGGGTTTCGATTGAGGAATCTTGTAAAGTCAGAGGAAAATGGTTAAGAGGACTGACACTTTCATTATAGAATTGACCTAATGCCATCAATGAAAGAAAATTTGCATTACTATAATTACTTTTTAAAAAAATGATGGAATGAAGGGTTACTTGGCGTGCTGGTATTTCAGTAATGAAGGGCTTTTTGGCGTCCTTGTATCGAAGTAATGAGGAACTTATTGGCGTCCATGTGTCTTAGTAATGAAGAGTTACTTGGCGTGCTGGGCCTGCTTTCACAAAGCTCTAAGGTGATCGTAAGTCCTTAAGGTAGCCTTAGTGCAATGTTAAAGAATGGGAGTTAAGGTTAACCTTAGTTAAGGTTGCTTTGTGAAAGCAGGCGCTGGTGTCTCAGGAATGAAGGGTTACTTGGCGTGCTGGTGTCTCAGGAATGAAGGGCTATTTGGCGTGCTGGTGTCTCAGGAATGAAGGGTTACTTGACGTGCTAGTGTCTCAGTAATGAAGGGTTATTTGGCGTGCTGGTGTCTCAGGAATGAAGGTCTACTTGGCGTGCTGGTGTCTCAGGAATGAAGGGTTACTTGGCATGCTGGTGTCTCAGGAATGAATGGCTTCTTGGCGTGCTGGTGTCTCAGGAATGAGGAACATGTATCTCAGTAATGAAAGATTACTTGGCATGCTGGTGTCTCAGGAATGAAAGGTTACTTGGCGTGCTGGTGTCTCGGGAATGAAAGGTTACTTGGCGTTCTGGTGTCTCAGGAATGAAAGGTTACTTGGCGTGCTGGTGTCTCAGGAATGAAAGTATACTTGGCGTGCTGGTGTCTCAGGAATGAAGCGTTACTTGGCGTGCTGGTGTCTCGGGAATGAAAGGTTACTTGGCGTGCTGGTGTCTCAGGAATGAAGGGTTACTTGGCGTGCTGGTGTCTCAGTAATGAAGGGTTACTTGGCGTGCTGGTGTCTCAGTAATGAAGGGTTACTTGGCGTGCTGGTGTCTCAGGAATGAAGGGTCACTTGGCGTGCTGGTGTCTCAGGAATGAAGGGTTACTTGGCATGCTGGTGTCTCAGGAATGAATGGCTTCTTGGCGTGCTGGTGTCTCAGGAATGAGGAACATGTATCTCAGTAATGAAAGATTACTTGGCATGCTGGTGTCTCAGGAATGAAAGGTTACTTGGCGTGCTGGTGTCTCGGGAATGAAAGGTTACTTGGCGTTCTGGTGTCTCAGGAATGAAAGGTTACTTGGCGTGCTGGTGTCTCAGGAATGAAAGTATACTTGGCGTGCTGGTGTCTCAGGAATGAAGCGTTACTTGGCGTGCTGGTGTCTCGGGAATGAAAGGTTACTTGGCGTGCTGGTGTCTCAGGAATGAAGGGTTACTTGGCGTGCTGGTGTCTCAGTAATGAAGGGTTACTTGGCGTGCTGGTGTCTCAGTAATGAAGGGTTACTTGGCGTGCTGGTGTCTCAGGAATGAAGGGTCACTTGGCGTGCTGGTGTCTCAGGAATGAAGGGTTACTTGGCGTGCTGGTGTCTCAGGAATGAAGGGCTTCATGGCGTGCTTGTTTCTAAGTAATGAAGGACTATAATTCAGCGTGTTTGTATCTCAGAAATGAAGAGCTTCTTGGTAGGCTTGTATCTTAGTAATTAAGTGCTACTTGGCGTCCTGGTCTCTCTGTAATGAGGGGCATCTTGGCGTCCTGATATCTCAGTCATGAAGGGCTTCATGGCGTCCTTCTGTCTCAGTAATGAGGGGCTTCATGGCGTGCTTGTCTCGCAGTAATGAAGGGCTGTATGAGGCACGAAGACAAGTATTGTAATGGTTATATAAGAGGGGGGAGGGGGGGGGGGGGGGGGGGGAGACAAGTTGTATGGACAGTCAACATCTATTGTGAATTGAATGCGACGATCCCGTGCTGCTACCACTACAGATAGTTAACCTGCTTCACGACAGTACTGGTATCTACACCGAAAGTTGCATCCCATGAAATGAAATTGTTGAATTTCCCTAAAATGTATTCGCTTAAAAAGAAACACCAGTACATCGAACAAATGACATGTTTTCATTGTCATGTCCAGCGGTGGATTATTTGAACAACGTTTAAAGTATTCAACAGCATTGTTTCTATTAAGAAAAACAAACAGACATACTGAGATGATTAGGGAATGATCATGCTCAGTAAAACATTACAAAAATCTTTGTAAGCAGCATTGATAGAGTCTCTGTTACGCTCTTTACCCAACATCCGTCGCCCCCAGCACATTAATATTCAGAACATGTAATTATATTCTCACTAAATGATCAACGCCCAATCCGGGATCTGGAAAATAATTAATATTTTCTTGGACCAAGATTACTTGATATGAGTGCATAATGATCGTTTATAACCTTTGAAGAAAATGTTATAATTCTGTAATGCATTCTTTTTATATTGTTTGTCACATTGCCAAAAATGATTGATGTTTTTCCACGCTTGGACCTCTTTCACCTAGATTATGTTAAAGTGAAGAAATAGAAAAGTCACAGTCTGATGATAATTAAAACTTTCTTCTTGTTGTTTTTATAAAATGTTTGTAGAAAGATAGGTGTCATCGTCCTTCGTGTCGATTCTGGTTGAACCTCTACATATTATTGGTAGACTACTACGGTTTCGTCATTCAAAAACAATAGTTATCAACCCTACGCTACAACGATATTCAAAGTTGATTAATATAAGACACAAAGTATCGCTGATTTTTTTTCAGTGACTGCATTTTTATGAGGCATTCAGAAACTTTAACTAATTTCTTAAATACGTTATTTATCATATAAAATGCCATGAACATAAGTGTGGTCGTAACATTGTTTTTTAAGTAAGGTACGTTTTCAAATTCTATTTGAATATGATATGTGTTCATGTTTTATACTGAAATACTGACCAAGCACTTGCTCTTGGTCAAGTAATTTATAGGATATCAAACGAGCTTCCCCTTTCATATCAAGTTTATGTCCCAAGTGAAATAATTTTGCTTTGTCACGAGCCTTGGCGAGTGACAAAACAAAATTATTTCACGAGGGACATAAACTTGATATGAAAGGGGAACGAGTTTTGTATCCTATTTATTACCCACGTTTTTTACAATGAAAACATCGTCAAATTAAAGTAAAATTTAGCTTCCCTATAAAGAAACTCAAAACGCGGATTAATACATTACACTGGTGATTGGAATGTCGGCACCTTCACTTCGGAAAACGTACGCTGCTTTGGTGTAATGTAGTTCATTACATTTGATAAAGAAACACATGAAAATAAACTACAACTGAAAGCAAAAATCCTTTAATTCATTTCATTTAAAGACTTGGTTTTGGCTACAAATCTTTTCTTCAGCATAAACACGCGAAAACTGTCAACATTTTGAACTGATAAACGTGACCTAAATCTCGGCTCAACGTCAGTCGGCCGTCACTCAAGGCGAGTCGTGAGGTCGAGAACTGTTCGGACACAACGCATACAAGACACGTTTTGAATGGCACACGTAACATTTGGCCTCAAAAGGGAATAACATTAAAATTCATGTCTTAAAAACTGTCAACTGGTAAAGAAGCTTTTCATTCAATTACAACTATTCTTCATCAGAAGACAATTAAGTCACTGTACATAGATTTAATTGTAAACAATACGGCGACGCTTGGTGGATGTCGACAGTGGCAATGGCTAAACAGTAAGTCTATATCTAGGTATTTGCTTTTCCCCCTGAGAAGTCTTGACAACATATATGCTAAAAGTGTTCAAAGGCCGAATAACATTCACAACTCGTCCAATAACTTTTCCACCGATTTTGACCAAATCATTGATTTTTACGCGTGACGCCATCTTTGTTTACATGAGTCATCTAGCAGACGAATTTTGTTACTTATTTAGATTGTATCGTTTTTCTATTCATTTACGGACATTTCAGTAATTAAAGGAAAGAAAAGCTTTGCATGTAGCCACAATGAAAATTAAGTTTTCGATTATATTATGAAAATTTTCGTTTTTCTTGACTGTGCTTAGGAACGAAAACTTATGAATGGAAATAATGAATGAAATAGCTGATGAAAATAGTACCGGGAACGTCAAAACTCATGTATCAGCCAATCAAATCACTGCAAGTTGTTATGACACATATGTGTCATAACATACAATGTGTATCATCAACGTGACAGGTCTTCTTATGTGAAGGAAAGGCAAGTATGACAATTGGATCTAGATATCCTCTTGCTATAACAATTGTGAGTCTGCAATCTACAGTTATAATTGTACATTTCTCCAATGTCGTCGTCTGTCCTAGCATTATCGTTCTTTTTATATCAAGTCATAATAATTGAATATCAAAGTATTTGTCCCGCGCACCAATATAATAGAATGGAAATTTAATGATGATAATTGATATGGTATAACATTTGAATATTTTCCATTGTTTGTGTTTTAATCAAATAGATATGAGATAAACATGCTTTCAAATACAAATTGCTTTGTCGTGTTTTAGTACCATTTCATCTATTTTTGGCTATTAATCCAGGAAAACATATCTATTAATTTATCAACTGGTTTGGTCTTCTAATTATATAGAGAATAACAAATTGTACACGTAAATGAACATTTCCTGCAAGAATATCATTCTAACAGATCTAAGCTTCACCAATCAATAACTGTTGTCAACCATTGGAAGCAAGTCTAATTAACCTAGATTCAACGGCCAATTGACGTGAACACTAACTCACCCAAGTATCATTTGTCAATAACATCAAGTAACAATTTATGATTTAATTAAATATTCTTGCCAGGGAATAAATATACAAAAATCTTGTAGATCAAAGATACGCAAATACATTTATGTTGAAATATGTAATCAAGACAGATATTCTAATTACTCGATATGGTTGAATATTTAAATATCTTAATTTACCGTTGTTGAAGTTAGACATATCAGAAATATAAGCATACGAGATCGGAAATAAGTGTTAATTCGGATTGGGATTACTGTGATAACTATTTTAGCATCCTGTTGTGTGGAATGGAAGATATTTATTGATGATTCCGCAATGTGCTGCCAAGTGGCCCACGTGTTCTGAATAGGAATAATTTCTGAATCGGATTTTAAGACAACCGGAATGAATTTAAACCGACTCATTATACAGGGATTTACCTACTCGACCGAGTGATCTCACTGGGTAGAGCTGAATACAGATATGAATTGCCTGTTCTAGTATTGTATTGTACCAGAGATTGATATTTCCTAAAATTCTTAGACATACACGTGTTGATAACTTTGTAATACAGTTATTACACATAAGCGTTTTGATAATAGAGGCTTCTCACTTCTTGAAATAGAATCATGATTTTCTTTTTTAAATGTTGACAGTAAATCTTTGCATTCAATGTGCCAAAACCCTCAGTCTGTGTTTTCAACTTGTGAATATTGTATTTGTATTCATGATGTGAGGTATAGTAACAATTCTAGTCGGGAAAAACATAAAATGCCGAACAATGGAAGCCTCAGAATTTGGTCAATGTTCTTCACCTTCCTCCTGCTCCCAGTTTATAAACTAGGACTGCCAAGACGGTAGTGAAAGTCTTCAGGGCAAATGATTTTCATCATAATGTATCCCACCAAGTCTCCATTAAACTTGACAACCAATCGACTATACAAAGCTCTTAATGAAGCATATATCCACTATATATCATGTCATCTTAAAACGTAAGTCAAATGTCATTTACTTGTGTTGACATCTTTGGCTCCAACACCAATGAAATAGAACACTTTAATGCAAAACCGCGATGTCACAAATAAGGTTTCTAACAGGGAAGAACAATAGAGAAGAATACAAACCGGGTCATATGAATTAGCAAATTCAGCTGGTACTCGGAAAGACACCAGTGGTTGTTGAATTTCTGAATTAAAAGAATCTAAAGTTCCCATACAGTTGATATCTTGACACAGTCAGGAATGACCACTCAAGTTCATGATGGACAAAGAAAGATCCTTTAGCAATAATAAAATCCAACATTCGGAAACAAGTCCAATTAAACTAGATTTAACTTTTCAAAACAATTATTGAACCCAACCTTAGGAAACGTACATTCAAATTATATTCAAACTTTTTACGTATCTCGTTGTTTAAGGCTTTACAAGCCATACATGCCTGAAACGTTCCAAGGCTAAGTACAAGAGTGTATGTACAATGCTAATAATAATGAATGCTAATAACCCTTATACAAAGCGGAAATTCATTGTGCAGTTATGCAATTGAAATATATCTAATGTGACTCTCGTGAAATCTCAGACAATCTTAGACCCCACATATATATTCTTCAGTATGATAATGTTTTTGGTACCATTTCAGCCTACACTTTATATTCTGCAGTATAATAACGTTTTTTTAATACCATTTCAGCCTACACTTTATATTCTGCAGTATGATAAGGTTTTTGGTACCATTTCAGCCTACACTTTATATTCTGCAGTATAATAACGTTTTGGGTATCATTTCAGCTTACACTTTATATTCTGCATTATATTAACGTTTTTTGGTAACATTTCAACCTACACTTAATATTCTGCATTATAATAACCTTTTTGGTATCATTTCAGCCTACACTTTATATTCTGCAGTAGAATAACGTTTTTGGTACCATTTCTGCCTACACTTTATATTCTGCAGTATAATAACGTTTTTGGTACCATTTCTGCCTACACTTTATATTCTGCAGTATAATAACGTTTTGGGTACCATTTCAGCCTACACTTTATATTCTGCAGTATAATAACCTTTTTGGTACCATTTCAGCCTACACTTTATATTCTGCAGTATAATAACGTTTTTGGTACCATTTCTGCCTACACTTTATATTCTGCAGTATAATAACGTTTTGGGTACCATTTCAGCCTACACTTTATATTCTGCAGTATAATAACGTTTTGGGTATCATTTCAGCCTACACTTTATATTCTGCAGTATAATAACGTTTTGGGTATCATTTCAGCTTACACTTTATATTCTGCATTATATTAACGTTTTTTGGTAACATTTCAACCTACACTTTATATTCTGCATTATAATAACCTTTTTGGTACAATTTCAGCCTACACTTTATATTCTGCAGTATAATAACGTTTTTGGTACCATTTCAGCCTACACTTTATATTCTGCAGTATAATAACCTTTTTGGTATCATTTCAGCCTACACTTTATAGTCTGCAGTATAATAACCTTTTTGGTATCATTTCAGCCTACACTTTATATTCTGCAGTATAATAACCTTTTGGGTATCATTTCAGCCTACCTTACAGTCGAAAAGAGGAGAATGGTACTTGATTCAGTCTTCCGTCTCGACATGAGACAAAGGACAGTTTTTTTCCGTATGATTATCATTCCTTATGAATTATCGGAGGGCCTTTAAATATGACCTGTTTGTTCTTTAATCCATGCATGAACTATGTATTTTTAAGAATGAATATGTTTAAATCATATATCAGCTGCTTGTCTCCTCGCTCAAACAATATTTGTTATACTAGTTAAAGTGACATTGTACGTCAATTTGAAGTCTTAAGACATGATTGAAATATGTCTATTAGTCGACATTTGCATTCTTCCCCCTCATTAACCAGGATGTGTAGGTTACAGGATTAATTATGATAGATTTTGCATCCACAACCAAGCGAATTCGGGGGAGAGGTTACTCTAGAGGAAAATAGAGTCTAATCGACATGAAAATAATAATAATTCTATTTAAATCGTGAATCGAAAAATGAACTTTGGATTGTTAAACACATGATGTCAGTGTCTGCATCAGAGCAAAATTATTAGATAAGAAATTCTAAACGAAGTGTCATCATTCGCTTTTTCTCTCTTTAAAAAGATTATCGAAAGTTTAAAATGCTCAAAAGCAACCGTGCGGACGTCCAGGTCTACCGTCGGGGCAAAAACAGTTTGAGAGGCATTCCTGTAGTTGATGGTACAGCTATGACAGGTCTCTGTGGATCCGTAACTTCCTCTTTGAAAAGTGGCAACATTTTGATACTTATTCCTTTTTTAAGCAATTCTTAACGGATGTTCAACATCTTTATTGCAGATTATGGTTTTATATGTGCTTTAAAAACTTGAACACAAATCTCAGTATATTCTACACATACTGATTTGTAGTGATGTACTCTCACAATCCCTATATGTGCTTGACACCCTCGGAATACTCTCACAATCCCTATATGTGCTTGACACCCTCGGAACACTCTCACAATCCCTATACGTGCTTGACACCCTCGGAATACTCTCATAATCCCTTTACGTGCTTCACACCCTCGGAATACTCTTACAACCCCTATACGTGCTTGACACCCTCGGAATACTCTCACAATCCCTATACGTGCTTGACACCCTCGGAATACTCTCACAATCCCTTTACGTGCTTGACACTCTCGGAATACTCTCACAATCCCTATACGTGCTTCACACCCTCGGAATACTCTCACAATGCCTATACGTGCTTCACACCCTCGGAATTCACTCACAACCCCTATACGTGCTTGACACTCTCGGAATACTCTCACAATCCCTATACGTGCTTGACACCCTCGGAATACTCTCACAATCCCTATACGTGCTTGACACCCTCGGAATACTCTCACAATCCCTATACGTGCTTGACACCCTCGGAATACTCTCACAATGCCTATACGTGCTTCACACCCTCGGAATACTCTCACAATGCCTATACGTGCTTGACACCCTCGGAATACACTCACAACCCCTATACGTGCTTGACACTCTCGGAATACTCTCACAATCCCTATACGTGCTTCACACCCTCGGAATACTCTCACAATGCCTATACGTGCTTGTGTATGTATGTATGAAACCGAGTCGAGTGTGTAGTCGTTGAACAAAACACAGACGATGGTTGTTGTTCGCAATATGGCCAGCAATAGTTTATTGCAAAACAATGAAACTAAAATAAATAAACCCTGAAACAATAATAACAATATTTTAGAATTACATATCACAATCGGCTGTGTGCCAATACATGTATACATTGCATGATGTATAATAGATATGTACTTATATTTAAGCATGGTTACATTTGAGTAATGCAACAATTCACACATACATGTTGAGCATGGAGTAAGTTCATATGAAATAAATTACGCATATGCGATGCATCTATGTCACATAAATAGATTACATATATACAATAGAATAATAATAAAGACTTGACTTGAATAGAAGATAATGAGTCATGATATAAAAGTTAAACCCACCAAGTGTGTGGACTTGGGTTTCAACCACAAGACTTCATGTTACGTCATCATCATCATCAACATCTGCATTAATAAAATATATACGTATTTACAATGCCGGCGAAAATAGATAATACAGATTATTAAAAGACTTATAAAATACTTCATCATTAAAACCCTGTTTCATTCATTCATCTATGCAATCATACATCATAACACACATTGCATTTACATACGTTCAACCGAACACACATTGCATTTGAAATACACATACATTCAACCGAACACACATTGCGTTTAAAATACACATACATTCAACCGAACACACATTGCGTTTAAAATACACATACATTCAACCAACCACACATGAATTAAAGTTTCACATTCTTACCTTCCATACAACACACATGTTTAACCTAACTTTATAGAGAGTTTAGTTTAAGTTTAACATTGTTTAAATTAATGTTTAAGTTAGAAATAATTATGATTATATAACACATATAATGTGTTAATAAACTTTAAATAATACAACAAGACACAGTGTATTATGTGTCCATAATCACAAGTACTAGAATACCATTGAACACATTGTACTATGTGTTCTGAAGAACATAATCATAAAAAAACAATACAAGCCAAACATACATGATATGAAATGCCAAACAACTAAACATAATATTCCTACAATTATAGAAATACACATTTATGCAATATACAATATAAACCAAAACTAACCTTGCTAATATGATTCCAAATCCAAACGATCCTTATGAATAACACATAGATCCGATAAGAGAAACACAAATGCAACAGACAAAGTCTCTGCACCTCCTGACAGAAATCTAAGGAGTAAATTCTAAAACTATACCTAAACACTATATCTACAAAGACAGAAGCTGAAAAGCATGAAACAAGAGAAAGAGAAGGGTCGCGCTTGGGGCAGGCTATTGTTTGATAGTGCACTGGTGATTACGTGAGTGCAAAATGCTCATGCAGAAGCTGAAGTGAGATTGTTAGGTAAGCTAAGTGTGAAGTACTAGGTTAAAAGATTTGCTTGACTGAATATTGTATTCAGTCACATTTAAATTAAAAATTACAATAAAATATACACAATATTTGATGCTGTTACATGTATGTCAACTCAAAGTGGTGCACAAATTATGTTGTACGGGATACTATCTGTACGCCTGATATAGAGCTGCTATGTGTATCTTTCAGACCGTTCTATCTACCTAGGGAATTTGGTCAAGTGTTTGTGACAGTGGTTTACATTCCACCTGACGGAAATGACAAACGTGCAGCGGATATATTATGTGATTCTTTCAACAAACTGGATCAGTTATCCGCGGACGCTCCTAAATTTATCCTTGGTGATTTTAATAGTTGCACTTTAAAAGCCTCCCTACCAAACCTTTACCAATATGTGAACTGTAAAACAAGAGGCGAGAAGACCATTGACCTTTGCTATGGGACTATTAAGAACGCCTATAAATCATGTTGCCAGCCACCCATTGGATCCTCTGACCATAACACAGTTTATTTAATTCCTTCTTACAAACAGAAAATTAAATCAGAAAACCCAGTGGAGAAAACACTGAAGATATATTCTTCAGATTCAATTGAAAACTTGAAAGCCTGTTTTGACAGCACAGCTTGGGACGTATTTGAGCAGGACTCTGACAGCGTCGATACATTGTGTGAACTTGTGACCTCTTACATAAACTTTAGCGTGGACTGTATTATACCCTCTAAAACAATCAAGATCTTCCCGAACAACAAACCATGGGTTACAAAGGAACTGAAAGCTATACTTAATGAGAAGAAGCGCGCGTTCTGTTCAGGAGACAAGCTCAAGGTCAAGTTAGTACAGAAGGATATTCTACGCTGCTCGAAGGAATGCAAAAGGAAGTACAAGGAACAGATTGAATCAAAATTTCGGGAAAATAAACTTCGGGATGGTTGGAACTGTGTCAAGTCTATATTAGGTACAAATCGGAGATCAACAGACATTAATGTGAGTAACAGTTTAGAATTTGCAAATGAACTAAACAACTTCTATTCTCGGTTTGATGTGAACGACTTTACGGAAGAGAGAACTAATTTTTTGGAAAACCTCCCTCTTTGTCAGATTCCAGATATCACCACTGATGACGTCAGAGAAACTTTCCGAAAAGTTAACCTTCGTAAGAGTTCAGGCCCAGACAATTTATCTTGTGCTGTTCTTAAGGAGTGTTGTGACCAGTTATGTGACGTCTTTAAGCGACTATTTCAAAAAACTCTACAACTCCATCAAATACCTACTATCTGGAAAACATCAAACATCATACCACTCCCGAAGATGCATAATCCCAAAGTGTTAAACGACTATCGCCCAGTAGCTCTTACATCAGTAGCCATGAAGTGCCTGGAACGTGTTGTGAAAAAGCTACTCATGCAAGAGGTTGAGGACCATCTAGACCCCTCCAATTTGCTTACTGACAGAGAAGAGGCACTGATGACGCTACACTTACTCTTCTAAATATAATTTATAAGCATTTAGAAGAAAATGGATCCTATGTAAGAATTCTATTTGCGGACTTTTCATCAGCATTTAATACCATTCAACCACATTTACTAGTATCAAAACTTTCAAACATGTGTGTAAATAGCAGTCTCATCAGATGGATAGACTCTTTTATGATTGGTAGACCCCAGTGTGTTACCGTTAACAGCATCAGTTCCTCTCTTACCACCCTGTCCACAGGAGCTCCACAAGGTTGTGTACTTTCACCCATATTGTTCATTATTTATACCAATGATTGCATTATCAAGGCAGCTGACTGTTTCATTATTAAATTTGCCGATGATGCAGCTATTATTTCACTTTTAAAGTCTTCTGACCTTGCTTACCGAAATGCAATCTCATTGAAATCAGCCCGAAACTAATCGCTCATACCTCGCTGCGTTTCTTGATCTGACCACGGCTCCGTAAGAGCCGCGTCAGACGGCCTTGACAGCCAGACTGTGCCAGCCAATAAGAATCGAGGCTGGAAAGACTTAGGCAACTGTTGAATTGACATTCAAATTCATCTAACCTTTGTATCTCGGGATTGGAGATTTTTCTGAATGGACCCGAGAAAAGCCGAGCTGGGATGAATGCAAAATGATCGTGGGTGTGTTGACTATCATGATGAATACGCTGGTCGGAAATTTAGCTATGTCTGCGACCCGAGGAGGATAGTGATTAAGATGTATAATCGTGACAATATTTGCGTTTGATTTGGCATATTCTTCGTCCAAAAGACGTTTTTAAAAAAATTAAAAGTTATAGTGAAGAAATTTACCAAAAACAAACTACGACACATTATTGAATAGGTCTACAAAGTTTATATCAAAATTAGGTCAACAACAATTTTGTCAAAGGGTTTCGAGGAATTCATATCAATTTTTAAATTTCAAATTAAGTATTTTTGTGAATGGGGGCAGGTAAATAAATCAGAAAATGTAGAAACAGAAACCTTTGCAATTGTATTTGATCAGTGACATACTGTTATTTATTTAGAACTCAGAAGTGTGCAATGGCTGACCATTCACCCGACCCCCGACCCTCTACCACCGGGGGTTATTGACAACCAGGGTGCCCCCTCTCGCTTCTTCGCTTTCACTCTAATTTCCTGGATCCGCCACTGGTGTGTATCTCAAGAGTGACAGGTATGTTTTCAGTAAAAAGCTTATCATACAACTCAAAATGACAGATCTCAGTTGGAGCAACGATGATGTTCATTTTTTTATGCTATCTTTCAAAACTTTTGCAAAACATTTTTCAGGGCGTCCCTTATTTTCAACTTTCCGCAATCTTTCGTGATCAAACAAAACCGATATGTACGCGGACCCGTGATTGGTTAGAATAATTGGAGGTGAAAGGTCACGGTCAAGGCCGTCTGACGCGGCTCTTACGGAGCCGTGGTCAGATCAAGAAACGCAGCGAGGTACGAGCGATTAGTTTCGGGCTGATTTCAATGAGATTGACCGAAATGAGATTGCAAATTTTACTAATTGGTGCGAACATAACTTTTTGATTTTAAATTGCAAGAAAACGAAAGAAATGGTTATAGATTTTCGAAAATCAACTACATTAATTTCTCCTGGACATATTTTGTTTAACAATGAAGAAATTGAAATTGTGAACAAATACAAATACTAAGGCACTATCATTGACTGTAAGCTTAACTGGAATGACAATATTGATTACGTATTCAAAAAAGGCCAGCAAAGATTGTATTTCTTACGTCGTTTAAACTCTTTTGGAATAGATTGTTCTCTTTTGGAATTGTTTTACAAAACTTTTATACAAAGTATTTTAACTTTTAACTTCCTATGTTGGTTTGGTAACCTGTCTGTTCAAAACAAACTAAACTGAACAAAATTATTAACACAGTACGCAAAATCATTGGCATAAACTCATCTTCACCTATCGGCCAACTTTACGAGCAGCAAATTGTCAAAAAAGTAAAAAAGATCATAGATGACAGCTCTCATGTTCTCCATAACGATTTTGAATTTCTCCCGTCAGGACGTCGTCTGCGTACGCCGGTGTCAAGTTTTTTAACAACAGATAATTATTGTTTATCTTTTTACTTTAAAAATGAAAAACCTTTCCACACTACCAACACCTAGTATTTTATCACTACATTGAGCCTAAATTACTTTATTGTCTCTACTTACATGTGTTCATTTATCTATTTATTTATCTATTTATTTTAGATTCCTAGCACTCCTTACATTGTGTTGTATTGTGATCAAATGTCTTGTTTGCTTGTTTGTATTTACGATGTAACCAAAATTTCCTTCGGGATAATAAAGTCTTATCTTATCTTATCTTATCTTACCCTCGGAATACTCTCACAATCCTTATATGTGCTTGATACCCTCGGAATACTCTCACAAACCCTTTATGTGCTTGATACCCTCGGGATACTCTCACAACCCCTTTATGTGCTTGACACCCTCGGAATACTCTCACAACCCCTATACGTGCTTGACACTCTCGGAATACTCTCACAATCCCTCTACGTGCTTCACACCCTCGGAATACTCTCACAATCCCTATACGTGCTTCACACCCTCGGAATACTCTCACAATCCTTATATGTGCTTGATACCCTCGGAATACTCTCACAAACCCTTTATGTGCTTGATACCCTCGGGATACTCTCACAAACCCTTTATGTGCTTGACACCCTCGGAATACTCTCACAATCCCTATACGTGGTTTACACCCTCGGAATACTCTCACAATCCCTTTACGTGCTTCACACCCTCGGACTACTCTCACAATCCCCATACGTGCTTGACACCCTCGGAATACTCTCACAATGCCTATACGTGCTTGACACCCTCGGAATACTCTCACAATCCCTATACGTGCTTGATACCCTCGGAATACACTCACAAATGCAACCCCTATACGCGCTTGACACCCTCGGAATACAGTCACAATCCCTATATGTGCTTGACACCCTCGAAATACTCTCACAATCCCTATATGTGCTTCACACCCTCGGAATACTCTCACAATCCCTATATTTGCTTGACACCCTCGAAATACTCTGCCAATGACACGTGCTTGACACCCTCGAAATACTCTCACAATCCCTTTATGTGCTTGACACCCTCGGAATACTCTCACAATCCCTATACGTGGTTTCCCTATATTTGCTTGACACCCTCGAAATACTCTGCCAATGACACGTGCTTTACACCCTCGGAATACTCTCACAATCCCTATACGTGCTTGACACCCTCGGAATACTCTCACAATCCCTATATGTGCTTGACACCCTCGGAATACTATTACAATCCCTATATGTGCTTGACACCCTCGGAATACTCTCACAATCCCTATACGTGCTTGACACCCTCGGAATACTCTCACAATCCCTATATGTGCTTGACACCCTCGAAATACTATTACAATCCCTATATGCGCTTTACACCCTCGGAATACACTCACAATCCCTATATGTGCTTGATACCCTCGGAATACACTCACAAATGCAACCCCTATACGCGCTTGACACCCTCGGAATACTCTCACAATCCTTATATGTGCTTTACACCCTCGGAATACACTCACAATCCCTATATGTGCTTGACACCCTCGGAATACTCTCATAATCCCTATACGTGCTTGACACCCTCGGAATACTCTCACAATCCCTATATGTGCTTGACACCCTCGGAATACTATTACAATCCCTATGTGTGCTTCACACCCTCGGAATACTCTCACAATCCCTATATGTGCTTGACACCCTCGGAAGGCATATCCTTCTAGACATATTCTTCCTCCTCCATCACCAACTAACGCCCATAAAAATATCAAAATCTCATTCACCCGTATTTGTTACTAGAGTCTCTTACTTTAAGCTACACATTGATGTGTATTTTGAAATTCTATTCAAACCCTGTTACACTAATACATAGCAGCCAGGACACTGGAAACAATTCAGAAATGAAACCTAAAATGACAAGTGTAACAAGGATGGGTTTTTTAAAAAGAATAATTACAAACCATTCACACACCTCTCACACCAATAAAAGAATAATGATCAAAACAAGGCAGCCATAATTGAAAATTCTTTCAATAAAGTAAAATACATAAACTATTTAACTTTAATTGAAGAATTTACATTTTCCAGTATCATATCTCAATTGTAACTCATTCGTAAAACTTGTAATGAAGAATTACGGTTGTACAAGAGATGAGTACATGATATGAACTGACTTATCTGAAAAGTCTCCGCAGGCTGAGGATAAACAACGTGTTCATTATCTGCGGAGACCTTTCTCTTCAATCCACAGCTGAGAGGCAAATACCAATGT
This sequence comes from Phorcus lineatus, assembly GCA_921293015.1. Taxonomy (NCBI): domain Eukaryota; kingdom Metazoa; phylum Mollusca; class Gastropoda; order Trochida; family Trochidae; genus Phorcus; species Phorcus lineatus. The sequence goes on from OV121087.1 coordinate 51,768,731, forward strand.
CGATACAAGCCTCTTGTGGAATCACATGTCGATGTTTACCCCCCATGAGCGGTTATGTTTGTTATCAGGAGCGACGCTTTTCACTGTTAAAACCCATTGGCGGTTATGTTTGTATTATGAGCGAAGCTGGTCACTGTTAACCTCAGGAGGATAATATGCCGGTATTATCTGTGGGGAAACTGGAAATAAACACTTGTGTAAGGAAATGCTTGTCAGCCAATTGTTAAATGACAATAACATCCTTTAAAATTTTGAAATGAAGAAAGAAAAACATTTTAATGGTTGAGGTTCTGAAAATTAGTTTAACGAGACAAAGGTGTGGGGTCGTTGTTTAAAACTTAAAGGATGGGCTTTAGGCAATAATATATATATACAACGTCCTCTGATGAGTCATCGTGATAACTCTAACAAGATTTGTACTTGCTAATAGAGATGACTTTTACAGGGTGATTCTAAAGGAAGAATGTTCGTAAGACCTCAATCAATTGGAACATATTGTCATTGGAAATAAGCATCACGGCTAATAGGCTTGATTGAGTTTAGGGAATCATTCTTAAAGAAGTTTAGACGTGTAATTTTGTTTATTTTGATAATAAAATTGTTGGAATATGTCCCTTTGAGTCATGATAAATAAGTGTTGATTCAAATATTGCTATCCGTCATTCAGAGACGGGTCATGAAAAACCTGTTTTATTTTACAGCCACTTCAGCAGTTTTCAAATAATATTTTTATGCCACAGCGATGCTGTATTTTCTTCTGAACAGAAAATCTGTACCGAAATTGTGAAATCTTTAACTACGATATAGATAATATCTATAAACAATATCACATTAAGAAGTGGTCGCTCCTCATGGAATAACACAACGACACCCTTCGATACAAGAAACGTCAGTGTCCCTGTTACCATGTAGAACCCTCTCTGTTGATCATCCGTCGCCTTCAGCAGAGTCATATTCAGAACATGTCATATCCTTTTACTAACTGATCAACTCCTCAAGACACACAATCTTAGGTCTGGGAAATAATCAATATTCTTTTAGATAAGATGGAATCCTGTTGTGGATGTGGTGGTAGTGGATGGAAATGAACTCTCGAATAATTTTCCTTACCATCACTTATATATATCAATATTTTGAAAAGACTTCTTAAATTATCCCTGAAATTGCAACCAGAATGAAAACTGTTACTCACCTTCCAGTTTAAAAAAAATATTTATTTGCTTTTGCCTTTTATATTGTTGTGTTACATGAATGACAAACAAAAATGTTTTGTTATTCATATTCCATATTAGTGTGCAATTTGAATAACGAAAAATAAATATATTCTATATTCACCTGTCTTACCAATGTGATTGCTGAATGTTAGCAGCAATATATTTACAATGTGGATTTTTGCCTTCCCAACTTCGTTCTAAATGAAATTTTTTTTTATCTTGGAACATCCTCACAAAGAAAATTCACCGATTTGTCAAAGTACATGTATATCAATGACATAAGTGTCAGATGATTATTATACTATATATTTACCGTTCATGTAAGTTAAATACTTCCCTGTGTATCCAATCTGTAAACACTCTTAATCTTATTTGAAAACTTGAACTTGCATTGAATTATCAATGTTTATTAAAACTTTCCTGCATCGACATTGAATGGATTTGTTGTCAAGTTTTTGTCAATTTTCAAAAAGAATGAAAAGAATCATGTTAAAGTTTTTGAAGTTTTTTTTAATATTCTAGACGTTACGACCAACATCGATTATTTGCAGTTATTTACCTCTTTGTCACTTGCCTTCACACAATAAGCAAGGTGACGTGGTTTTAATTTTCTTATCTGTCTACGTTATTTGTAAATATTCATTCATATCAAAATGAATAGAAAAGGTAGGAGTTCGAATCTGTGTATCCAATCACATCTTTGGAGGGCATTAGCAAGTGATACACATCAGGAAAACAAGAATCAACCTGATGAAGGAAAAGGCGTGAATTAAGAAGTTATTATCCAGAAAATCTTGTCTTCTTCGTGTGCATGCAATTATTAAAGTCTACATTTATGTTAGTGTTTTAACAGATTTTATTTATTTACTTTATTTTTATCTTCAGATAAGTTTAAAAACATTGGGATACATAAAAGTTTCCTTTTCCATCACGGGGCCTTTCTGATGGATGCACCACATTTAACTTTCATGTAATTGATATTTATTTATTTACTTTATTTTTATCTTCAGCTAAGGTTAAAGACATAGGGATACATAAAATATATCTTTTTCATCACGTGACCTTTCTGATAAATGCACAACATTTAACTTTGATGTAATTGTGGTAAATGATAGATGTACGTGCTCTTCAGTACAAAGTACAAAGGCTCACTGACTTGACGGCATATTAACAGTACAGCTGTTGAACAGCACTGACTAGACCGAACTATCACTGAAACTTGGAGAGTTGCACTGGTTTCGTTTGATTTCAAACATTGCGCTCTATTTAGGAATCAATCAGCCCTTTGAACTGAAAATTGAAGATCATGAAGATCTATTATTTTGATGTCTACGTGTGTAATATATTCGTAATCCACCATGTCTACTTGTGATTAATGAGAATGTGGATGGGTATTTTCTCGTCCTCAGCTCTGATAAAGATCAATGGCCAGTAAGTTCTTTATCAGGCCAGTACAGCTCTTTTATCCAGTTGTAAATATTGAGATAAACATCTTAAAGAGCCACTCCGTGATTTTAATAACATATTATTTACCTTTGAAACGAACATAAATGTCATATGTGGTGATATAAAATGAAAACATCTTAACTTTTCATGTCAAAAAGACATATATATGACAAATACTGGTTTTCCATGAAAATCTAAAAACAGCTTTATAAATTCACAGAGATGTAGATATCACGTCCAATATATATGGATACTAGTTATATAACCTAACAAACACTATCAACTCCTAACTGGTCCCCCCCCCCCCCCCCCCCCCAGTTGTTTAAGATAAGTCTTCAATATTACGTTTGACTATTTGACGCGCGCCACTGTCCGGTTTTCGAACATAATTGCGACGTTCTACCTTCATATTGTCACTGTAAAAATCAATAAGCTTTAAAATGTGTCTTGTTATAGAATAGAAGTTTATGCAGTATAAAGGCCACAGGCCCATGTACAAAATTTACAAGACAAATTTCATAAACGTACAGGTTTGGTGCTAACAAATGAAACATAACATAGCTACAGGCTTTAGAATATATGCATGGAATTAAAATAGAGAACTTCGTAACAAAAAAAGCTTCTCTGACATACTTTGCACACAAATATAAGCGATTATCATGTCCAGTTTGCAAAAGAGCAGTTAGAGTTGCATTATTTTTACATTCAAAATTGAGCATATATTTTATTCTTAATTCATTATATAATGGACATAAAAACATAAAATGTAATTCATCTTCTAAGACATTTTTGCAAAAAGGGCAAAATCTTAATTCTCTGGGGATATCATTTCTTCTCCCGGTATTTTTCATTATTTTCAATTCACCTATTCGTAAAAGTGTTAGAAATCTTCTTATATCTTTATTTCTAACAGTTAACAAATACGATTCCATTTTAAATGATTCCATTTTAAATGATGTTTTCACAGTTTCTTTGAGTTTTTCCTATTTCCTTGATGTTTTCACAGATGAGTAGAAATCTAAATTAGAATGTTCATGTAATAGAGAAAGAATATTTTGAGTGTTACAATCTTTAACCCTCTGGGCGAATTGATTAACAAATATATCAATGTTGATAATATTTTGAAACTCCCATGCATAACTGAAACCATATGTACAAATTATGTTTTTGATATTACTAACCCATGATTTACGATCATTTTCGTCAAGTCTCTTTAACAAACAAGTAACATTGTTTTGCGTACCTATTTTCATTCATACATAATAGTTTACACCAGAATTTTATACATCTACAAATTGTATTACAAAAAAATATTTTGACGACCACATTCAGATAAAACAGCTGCACTTGTTGAGTAAATACTAACACCAAGAACATATTTACAAAATTTTACATGAAAACTTTCAAGTATTTTCCATTCTTGAAGACCCCATATTTCGGAACAATAAAGAATTATAGGCATTATTTGCGTGTCAAACAGTTGAAACAGAACCGTTGGAGGGAGATTTTTACATTTTCAATGGCGTTGTTTTATAGGAATAAGAGCTTTATTAGCTTTATGAATAAGGTTTGGACAGCTTTCGACCAAGAAAGTCTGTTTGAGAAAAGAATCCCTAAATAACTATAATAAGTTGAAGTTGTAAGTCTAATGTTATCAAATAACCATTTTTCAGTTTTCTTCAAAACGCCCCCATTACGAAACACAAGTATCTCTGTTTTGGAAAAATTAACCCTTAAACCCCATTTTGTACAGAATTTGGATAAAACATCTATTTTTCTTTGCAAGCCTAAAACAGTATCTGAAAATAAACAAACATCATCAGCATAAAGCAGTAAAAAGATTTCTAAAAAGTCTGGTCCAACAAAAATACTTCTGTCTTGTTGGTAACAGTCGATACTTCGCGATCGAATGACACCATTAATTAAGTTTGGCATATATGACTCAAACAACTCACGGAGTGGCTCTTTAAAGTGAAAGATTTTAGACTTCAAGCTTCCTGAGCTATATAGCTAACAAGAGATCTTACATCAATGCCATGCGTCTTTCTGCCTACTCTCTTTATTTCGTAACTTTGACAATGGTTCCATTTCTGTCGTTGATTAAGATACGTTTCCAAACAGATTGACCCTCCCTAACCATAGTACATATTTCGATTGACTATCACAAAAATTCAAACTGTTACTTTCAGTTTGCCACTATATTGATTGTCATGATATTCAGCATCACTAATTATGTCTCTATAAAGTATCACCATTGATATCACTTGATATATATGACTTTGGTTGAAGACATAGTGCCACATAAAATGGGAAATTTCAAACGTTGTTTAACCTCAAGTTGATATATCAGTTTCTACAAGAGATATATAGGTAAAACATTCTTGTTTATGTAGGAACTGCCGATTAAATGCAGGTTTCAGGAGTTGTATAAATTTTATGATATTAAAAATGAAGGTTTATTACTTTATTACATATGTGTTGAGTACATTGTACGAAGTCAGATGTCAGGTTTTATATTGAGTTGTTTAGAGAGTGTCTTAATATCAATTCCTTGGCATGAACTATATATCTCTCTTCATACACTTCACCAATTCGTTGTCTCATGGCATTTTCCTGCAGGAAACTAGTTATTGGACCACTGCGTGTAAGAAAGATCCTGGGTGTTGAGGCAGATAATGGGCACTAGGCACAGACTCTCATAATGGTGAGTTTCCATATGAATAACGACACTGTGTTAGTACCTGTCTGGTTTTGACCCATTTAGTATCAAACAGGGTCACTTGTTATGAGCTCTATGGGAATATCGCAAAATTGTCCCTTGAACAAAAGACTTCATTGCTGATTCAGGTCAAGATTGGCTTAAACATGCAGAATTATTGCTGATATGATTTGTAATTTCTTTTAAAAAGCAAAAGCAATTTGATTTTTTTTAAATATTTAAACTTCAATCACGCCGTCACCTTTGAAATATCAATGGGATCGTCTGATAAACAGATCAGTGAGAACGTTGACATGTAGAAACTTTAAATAATTCTATTAAAAAGACTTAGATTTGCGCATTTGACTTTCTGTTCACATTAAGTCATTTTAGGAACTAATAGATAAAAACATTTGATCTAATTAGCGATCACGAAAATCCTAAAATGAGAGAGAAGTGAATGTTATAATGATTAGTTTGATGCCCTCCAGTCCAAGCTGTTTTGTACAAATGAAGTCATCAAACACTTAGTGAGAGCTCCTCGCTAAAAGCAATATAACATTATCGTATAAGATTCTCTTACAAGCTAAATAATTTAAAAAATGTTAATTTTTTTCTCCAATTATACATAGCAATAATAGTGTTGAACCCCAAAATAAAAGTTAAGTTATTTCGGCACATACCAAACCCCCGTTGAAGTTGTTTGTACCCATGAATCTGATATGTAGTAGGCTAGATTTTATCATGTTTTTAAGGGATATTCTTCAGCAAAACGCGACAAGCTGCACGTGCATTTTGCTCTCCATGATTTCAGAAAATTTGCAATATGGGCTCGTGATCAATTTCGGTTACAAAAACGCCATTGTAACCCAAATTGCTGGGTGCTATTGTCAGAGGTTCTCAAGTGGCGGAGCGGGACTTTCTTTCAAGGAAATTGCAAGAAGAACTTGACGTCATTACTTTACCATAAGTCGTTTAGCAAGAAAATATGGACGAACCAATGACGTGAAGAATCGACAAGCTCAGGCAGACCACGTATCATCTCCGTGCTAGCGGATAGATCATTGCTAAGGCTCGTAAGAAGGTATCATTTCGCTTCACACCACACCATCTGTTCAGACACCAAACTGTCAGAAATCGACCCAAGGCCGCTGGGTTGAAGTCCAGAGGAGTAATCAAGCGACCGAAGTTCAATAACAACCACAAACAGTTGCGTCTGGCATGTAAAGAAAGACTTGGGTGGAATGTCACATCTTAGACGAAGGTTAATTGGTCAGATGAAAGCATGTTCCTTCTGCACTCTTTAGATAGACCATTGATATCATTTTGCTGTTGGTTTTTGTGGATGTCGATATATTAACAGTCCATCCACAAAGTTAACAAATGAGAAAGGAAAGTCGATGTAAATTCTAATTAAAATCTACCCTGTCCTGAGGAATAAAAGCGTTATAATTCACTTTATCTAGATACGAATATATTTCCTCAGAGGCGTTTCTCCCAACAACAGTCTGAAAGCAGCCTCACGGTTGGCACGTTCTGACAAAATTGATTGCGAAGCGTTGATCAGTTATTATGGATGTCTAATAGATACGATAAATTAGATATGTCCTCTTCTGCAGCTGCTTGTTTTGTTCAGGATATTTTCTCTGTGGCGTTGGGCGGTTTGTCAGTTGTTTTTTTATAGAGGGTGATCAACATCGACTACGGGCAATTACATAACTTCTGTGACTAAATAGAAGTAGATAGGTCACGTGATTTTTGCCATTTTACCTAAACGCATGAATAGTTTTTGATATTTCAGTTTAAAAAGATACTTCTTTACCTGGGTTTATATAAAAAAGGGCTTATTATTGTTTTTATTGGAGTACCTTTGTCATAGAACTTCTGTTAAGACTAGAAATCCTCAAAAAGGTAACACCGAGATTTCAGTTTTAATTCCTTACACAAACCTTTTCTTATAGCAGCTATAGATCTTCCCTCAAATGGCTTGAGAAAAATTATGCTCTAGAATAAAGTATAGAATAATCTTTCAAATGACATTTCTATCAACTATGGGATAATTGGTCTTGTTCTTTGATTAAAAAACATGAACTAAACCTCAAGGAAATATGTCTTATTTTATACTTTAGTAGCAAGGTAACCATGGACAACATGTACTAATGGAATAAATCCTTCTCTGATGAGTGCGCATCAATTTATTTCTGTTGTCTGAGAAACTGATTCCGAAACTGATTTCAATGTTTAAGGGCATTATTTCCACGTTCTCCACAAAGTCCAATAATCAACTTTCAATATGACTAAAAATGGACAAATAAAACAGTACTTATCTCATTAAGGTCGTTCAACCACTTCTATTCAGCTTTGTTTTTCCTTTGAACAGGAAAAATTGCTTGTGCCGCTCCTAGAAGATATTTATGTCACAGTAGAATTCTCATACTATAAGATGTTACAATGTTTTTAAAGTAATTAAAATGATTAAAATAATTAATCTGTTTAAGTTATTAAAGTTATCAAAGTGATTAAAGTAATTGAAGTGATTAAAGTAATAACCATTCTTGGTTGCTCTTTGGTGTACTTGAAGAGTTACTAACAGGTTTGTACATCGCTTGTTGTTATGTTGCATACTTCAACAATGTAAGATATCACAAACGATGACGAACACCATGAAGTAAATAACCATATCAACACTATTTTAGAAGTTTTTTTATACTCTTAAAACGATGGATAAAACCAATATTTGAAAAGGGGACAGGAGATGACATTTTGTAGGTATCAAATTGCTTAAAGTAATATACTTGTGTTAACTGGTATCCCTTCTAGACATAGTATACTGGATTCTTTACTGACGACCTGCACTAAAGTGTACTATACCACAACAAGACCTGACGACCTGCATTAAAGTGTACAAGACCACAACAAGAGCTGAGGACCTGCATTAAAGTGTACTAGACCACAACAAGAGCTGAGGAACTGCATTAAAGTGTACTAGACCACAACAAGAGCTGAGGACCTGCATTAAAGTGTACTAGACCACACCAAGAGCTAAGGACCTGCATTAAAGTGTACTAGACCACACCAAGAGCTGAGGACCTGCATTAAAGTGTACTAGATCACACCAAGACCTGACGACCTGCATTAAAGTGTACTAGACTACAACAAGACCTGAGGACCTGCATTAAAGTGAACTAGACCACACCAAGAGCTGAGGACCTGCATTAAAGTGTACTAGACCACACCAAGACCTGACGACCTGCATTAAAGTGTACTAGACCACAACAAGACTTGACGACCTGCATTAAAGTGTACTCGACCACAACAAGAGCTGACGACCTGCATTTATATGGACTAGACCACACCAAGAGCTGACGACCTGCATTAAAGTGTACTAGACCACAACAAGAGCTGAGGACCTGCATTAAAGTGTACTAGACCACACCAAGAGCTGAGGACCTGCATTAAAGTGTACTAGACCACAACAAGAGCTGAGGACCTGCATTAAAGTGTACTAGACCACGACAAGAGCTGACGACCTGCATTTATATGGACTAGACCACAACAAGAGCTGAGGACCTGCATTAAAGTGTACTAGACCCAAAAAATAGCTGGCGACCTGCTTTAAAGTGTACTAGACAACACCAAGACCTGACGACCTGCATTAAAGTGTACTAGACTACAACAAGAGCTGAGGACCTACATTAAAGTGTACTAGACCACACCAAGACCTGACGACCTGCATTAAAGTGTACTAGACTACAACAAGAGCTGAGGACCTGCATTAAAGTGTACTAGACCACACCAAGACCTGACGACCTGCATTAAAGTGTACTAGACTACAACAAGAGCTGAGGACCTGCATTAAAGTGTACTAGACCACACCAAGAGCTGAAGACCTGCATTAAAGTGTACTAGACCACGACAAGAGCAGGGGACCTGCATTTATGTGTACTAGACCACAACAAGAGCTGAGGACCTGCATTTATATGGACTAGACCACAACAAGAGCTGAGGACCTGTATTAAAGTGTACTAGACCACAACAAGAGCTGAGGACCTGCATTAAAGTGTACTAGACCACGACAAGAGCTGAGGACCTGCATTAAAGTGTACTAGACCACACCAAGAACTGATGTATCTGTGTTAAAATAAACTATACCACAACAAGAACTGATGTATCTGTGTTAAAATAAACTAGACCACAACAAGAACTGATGTATCTGTATTAAAGTAAACTAGACCACAACAAGAACTGATGTATCTGTATTAAAGTAAACTATACCACAACAAGAACTGATGTATCTGTATTAAAGTGAACTACACCACAACAAGAACTGATGTTTCTGTATTAAAGTAAACAAGACCACACCAAGAACTGATGTTTCTGTATTAAAGTGTACTAGACCACAACAAGAGCTGAGGACCTGCATTAAAGTGTACTAGACCACGACAAGAACTGATGTATCTGTATTAAGTGTACTAGACCACACCAAGAACTGATGTATCTGTGTTAAAATAAACTAGACCACAACAAAAACTGATGTATCTGTATTAAAGTGTACTAGACCACAACAAGAACTGATGTATCTGTATTAAAGTAAACTACACCACAACAAGAACTGATGTATCTGTATTAAAATAAACTAGACCACAACAAGAACTGATGTATCTGTATCAAAGTAAACTAGACCACAACAAGAACTGATGTATCTGTATTAAAGTGTACTAGACCACAACAAGAACTGATGTATCTGTATCAAAGTAAACTAGACCACAACAAGAACTGATGTATCTGTATTAAAGTGTACTAGACCACAACAAGAACTGATGTATCTGTATTAAAGTAAACTAGACCACAACAAGAACTGATGTATCTGTATTAAAGTAAACTAGACCACAACAAGAACTGATGTATCTGTATTAAAGTAAACTAGACCACAACAAGAACTGATGTATCTGTATTAAAGTAAACTAGACCACAACAAGAACTGATGTATCTGTATTAAAGTGTACTAGACCACAACAAGAACTGATGTATATGTGTTAAAATAAACTAGACCACAACAAGAACTGATGTATCTGTATTAAAGTGTACTAGACCACAACAAGAACTGATGTATCTGTATTAAAGTAAACTATACCACAACAAGAACTGATGTATCTGTATTAAAATAAACTAGACCACAACAAGAACTGATGTATCTGTATCAAAGTAAACTAAACCATACCAAGAACTGATGTATCTGTATTAAAGTAAACTAGACCACAACAAGAACTGATGTATCTGTATTAAAGTAAACTAGACCACAACAAGAACTGATGTATCTGTATTAAAGTAAACTAGACCACAACAAGAACTGATGTATCTGTATTAAAGTAAACTAGACCACACCAAGAACTGATGTATCTGTATTAAAATAAACTATACCACAACAAGAACTGATGTATCTGTATTAAAGTAAACTAGACCACAACAAGAACTGATGTATCTGTATTAAAGTAAACTAGACCACAACAAGAACTGATGTATCTGTATCAAAGTAAACTAGACCACAACAAGAACTGATGTATCTGTATTAAAGTAAACTAGACCACAACAAGAACTGATGTATCTGTATTAAAGTAAACTAGACCACAACAAGAACTGATGTATCTGTATCAAAGTAAACTAGACCACAACAAGAACTGATGTTTCTGTATTAAAGTGTACTAGACCACAACAAGAACTGATGTATCTGTATTAAAGTAAACTAGACCACAACAAGAACTGATGTATCTGTATTAAAGTAAACTAGACCACACTAAGAACTGATGTATCTGTATTAAAGTAAACTAGACCACAACAAGAACTGATGTATCTGTATCAAAGTAAACTAGACCACAACAAGAACTGATGTATCTGTATTAAAGTGTACTAGACCACAACAAGAACTGATGTATCTGTATCAAAGTAAACTAGACCACACCAAGAACTGATGTATCTGTATTAAAGTAAACTAGACCACAACAAGAACTGATGTATCTGTATTAAAGTAAACTAGACCACGACGGACACACCGTAACAACACAGTGTCGTTACAGCGAAGGAAGATAATCAATATCAGAGTTTGAAGCAAGTACTCATTTTCTGCCTGATTACCCTGTAACTTTCTTACAAATTTGCGTTCCTCAACGATTTCCCTGATAGAATTGCTACTAGCCCGGATGCTAGCTTTGAAATATAGGACTGGGTTAGGGATGCATACTAACCTTTCTTATATACACTTAAACAAAACTTGCATCAATTTCACTGACTTGTTATAGTTATATTCTATACATATTGATTTGAAGTAATATACCCTCAAAATATTTGGGTAAGGATTAGTTTAGGGTTAATAAATTTAACATTGGAATTAATTTTAATTCACAATGTTCATAAACAACGTCATAAGAATTCTTTCGAATAAAGAATTTTAATTAAGAATTAAATTTCGAATCAAGAATTAAGAAATTGCATGGTTAATAAAATTTCTTCATTCTTTTCAAATATCTCATTTTCGATAGCCCCCATTGTCTCATTAGCTGGAACACTTACAGCCCTTTGAACCTGAATTTGATAATGGAACCCAAGCTATACAGATGTTATTGTTTTATTTCTCCAATCTTCTTACACGTAGCAGCCAGGACAAAGTCAAATTCTATAAATGAAATCTATTGTATTAAGGGTTACAAGGATGAAATACAAACAAACTTTCACATATATTTCACTACAAAATAAGATAACTTAATAAGCAAAGTAAAACAATAATAAATAAGTCGTCTTTAAATAAAGAATGATACATAAGCAAAACTGCATAAAATTCAGTTCCACGACATTCATAAAAAAATATACATTTTCAATATCATATCTCAATCTCATTTTAATCTTAAAATGAGTTAAACCTAGTAATAAAGAGTTCATCTGTAGAAGTGTCTGACAAATCTGAACAGCTTGAGGATAATCAAAGTGCTCATTATCGGCGTGAAGACTTTTCTCCCCAATGCACAGCTGATGGGCATTAATTATATGTCGCTGTTAAATCCCTTCAAGGGGTTATGTTTATATCATCAAAAGCAGTAGCTTTTCGCTGTTAACATTCCAGAGAATATGCTTGTATTACCATTAGGAAAACAGGAAGGAAACACTTGTTAGAAAAGTGGAAGGACATATTTGCAGAGCCAATTGTTACACAACGGTAAGATCCTTTGAAATGAAGGAAGCAACAATAATGATAAGGGGTGAGTGTAACGGGACAATGATTACATCACTTAAACAATCCACAGCATCCGAACTAGATGAATCACATTCAAAAGTATAATATAAGTCAACGACTCATGTACTGCTTTACAATAAACAGAGATATTAAATATTATTTACAAGATGCTGAATGCTTTGTTTGTCCCACTGAGAAGATAGGAAGTCGATATTCCAATCTAACCTGAATATCATTTAGTAGAAATATTCGTCATGTATACATACTGGTTAGTATATACTTATACTGCCTTAACACTTGCCATGTTGATCAATGCTCATTATTTGACAACATAATCTTGTTATATTCAAGATTTACCAGATATCATTTATCAGTAACTGCAATTTCCCTGAAGAATGAAAGGCTGAAAGTTTAAGATAGTCAGTGCCATTACTGTCATGTCCCTAAAGCGAGAGTAGCTGAATTAAGATGGGGTTAATCCGTGAAATTTATGTAAACTCACGGGCAAAAGAAAGTATATATCCTTCATATTGATATAACTTTAAAACTTTTGACCATACCAAATGTTAATGATACTTAAAATGATGTCATGCCTTAAACCACATTAGACATATCGCAAAAACGCAACCTGTGTTGCTGTTTTTATAGAAACCGGAAAAATCGTGAATTCCGTTTAAATCCAATTGCATGAAAATTAAGCGCATAAAATATGTATAAATCGATTTGCTGGATACTGTCATATCATAGCAGCTGGAAAAACACAAAAGGAATGGCAAGGTTGACCCAGGAACAACGAGTGTGAGTTGGGATGGCCGAAATAGGAGCCACACACGTCCATATTGCTCGAACGTTCCATTGCACGCCACTGACAGTGTCCAGGCATATGCAACGTCACAGACAGACTGGTCAGACCCAGGGCAGACCCCGAAGTGGAAGACCACGTGTTATTACGCATCGAGAAGATCACTACATCCGGAACATTAATCTGAGGAACAGATTTGTAACGGCAACGGAAACAACCCAAAAGGCTCTTGGTCATAGTGTTAGTAGACGTACAGTGTCAAGGAGATTACGTGTAGCAGGGATTCAGGCTTATCACCCCTTCCGAGGCGTAGCCTTGACCCCTCAACATAAGCGTCGTCGACTTCAATGGGAGCGGCGAGTTTTCAGATGGCAAGCCCGGAACTGGATACGAGTCTTATTTACAGACGAAAGTCGCTTCTGTCTGTATCACAACGGTGGAGGACAGAGGGTGTACAGGCGCCGTGGTGAGCGTTTGGCCGCTACATGTGTCCAAAATGTCCATCCTTACGGTGGTGGTAGTGTCATGGTGTCGATCGGTATCTGTGATGACGTTTTACGCAACTGGTCGTTATAAATGAAAATTTGAACGCACATCAGTACATTCATCAATTTCTTTTCACTTTCATACAAGCACAGGCCAAGGGAATCGTTTACCAGCATGATACCGCCAGCCCCCACACAGCATTAGCAATAGTCAACGTCCTGCAACAGAACAATGTCCATGTTCTTCAGTGGCCTTCCCGTTCTCCCGACATTGAACACTTATGGGATCACTTGAACAGGCAGGTAAGGGCCCGTAGACCCGCCCCTCAAAACAGACAGGAGCTGTTTCATGCCCTTAGAGAAGAGTGGCGACGTATACGTGACGCCGTCATCCGCCGTTTAACAACGTCGACGAGGAGACGTATTCCGTGCCTGTATTGACGTCGCAGGCGGTCACACACGTTATTGACAACAACAGAGAATGTTTGTGGTCTCCCTGTTGATACTTGAGTAGGTCGAGAGGCTCTACCTGCAACCCCATTGGATAGCAGGTACAGACCGGCTATTGTTAAAGTAGGCTGGGCGAGCGCTGCAGTACCGCATACAGTACTGTATGCGCTGTTTTTGCTAAGTTGCGGTCATTTCCGATGCCGTAAGGCTTTTCTTAAAAGGCTTAATCGATTGGAATCGCTTGCAATAATTTTTTAAATAACCACAATTAATGTCGAAATCACTTGTGCTTTATCTAATTAATACGACCGTGAAATCTGCAAGCGTCCGACTGACAAAAACATAAACAAACGCCGCCATCTTGTACATAGCGGATGAATGCGTCGACCAGTCAGATCGCGGCAAATGATCCAAAAATAGATACAACGTGACGCTAATTCATTCATAGTGACCTGGCGTGTTGACGTCCAAAGACCAACTCGTCGGATTGCGCATTTTGAATTGTTAATGGATAATAGACGTCAAATATTAGTTACATTTGAGGGTTTTTTCGTGTTCTAGGAAAACTACCAGTCACCTAGGCATCCAATATAAGTACTTTTTTAGGACATAAAGAAATCGCGACTTCAATATTTCCAATCGCTTATGCCGATGAAAGCACCATAGATTACGGGGCTACCTCGCTGATTGGCTGATATGAATTATGTCAGAGGCAAACCTGACGGCTCACATAACGGAGCCTGGTGATATCTACATGCGTAATATAGTGTAGCATTTAGATTTCATTTCAGTGAGATTGATCAAATGAAATCTGTTTGTGTGCATTAATGTCATTTGATGGTGGTATACATACTCTTAGAAATATCATCTTTTGTTTTTATGTTATGAACATTGGAAGAGTCACTAGAATGTATTATTTAACCTCGAGAGCATTACATCATATAATTTAAGGGGTAACAAAGTACAAATTCAAATGTCTATAGAGAAAGACTTAGCCAATACCATTGCAACCTATGTTTTTGTATTTTTCCATTTATTAGTCCACAAGATGGCGTCATAGTCAGTACTCTGTATAGCTATCATTTCCAGCAACACTTTCTTGGCATCTTTCCGGCAAGGATTTGATAATTCGTTGAACTCTTTTAAGAATTTCTTCCCCACTCTTCATACACTGTGATGACCATTCGTACATGTGATGTGACGTTGGAGTTGATGTCAAACGAAAAAGTTCCATTTAGTAATATTTAGGGGTTTTCTTATCTGTTGACAGTTTGAATGAACTTTGGGATAATAGCTCATGTCAACGCTGTGAGCAACCACTTGGTGATTGGATGTTGGCTCTATATAAATGGACTTATTAGTATTATTTCTCCTATTGTAAACGGTGTTATAACACCTTATTTTTCATCTCGTAGATGAAGACGAAATTGTGATTCAGGTTCAGGTTCTTTCAGTTGAACGTGATCGACATTTTCTGAAAACTTGGCGACCCATAAATCTCTTAAACATAGACCATTAGATAGCTGCGAGTGCTCTTGCATAGAATGAAACAAGTTTTACCTGATACAATAACCACTCAGCACTTTCTGAAAGGCTGATTCATTGGAGGAAAACACGGAAATTCCCACACAATCATTCAATATGCGGATGATGCACACTTCACCCTTGGTGGATCTGAAACTAGTCTCGCTGAATGAATCTCAGTCCCTAAAAATTTCGCTGTTTGCTCTGGACTACAGATAAAATGCGAGAAAACAAGATCAATTTGGATATGATCTAAAAAAGATAGCAATGAACAACTCTGTCTACTTATCCCTATTCAGTGGTCAAAAGAACTTTTAAAATCTTAGGTATTATCTTCGATATAAATTTGAACGAGATGACATTTACGAACTTCAGTTAACATTATAAACTGCAAGAAGAATAATCTTCTCATGAGCAAGGAGATCTCTCACTATCAGAGGCAAAATCACTATACTTCAATTCCAAATTTTACCATTATCACACATCTTTTCATTTCTCTTTCAAGTCCAGACCAATGTAAAAAATGTAATATTTAACTAGAGTCGTAAGGAAACAATTAGTTTCCATTTTGAATTTGATTATACTAAACGAATTTAAAGAATTCCTCAAATTGCATGAGAGGGGTGTAAGAAGTATCTACGATCTCTATACAGATAACGGAATTTTGATGATTATAAGACACTCAAAGAAAGTATAGGCTCATATAGGAACATATTTGCTATATTTAAAATTAATTAAAGCTCTTCCAAAAGAATACACAAATTTACCGATAAAAAATGCATGCACAGGAAATACATTTGTTCTTTTTATTGAAATAGTAAAACATACAGGCCATGTAATTCAGCTAATCATAGAATGGATAATGTCAATTTAAATCCTTCCAATTAAAGTGTTGCTTCAAATTTTAAAACCAATCATTTCAGAGACGAATCATGAAAACGTTGTTTCATTTTACAGCCGATTCAGCAGTTATTTAACAATATTCTTAACATCGATCGAAACTTAACATAAATTTTACAATCCATTTATATGATAAACAGAGTTATATTAATAATTGTATCAAACAAACATATTCACGCTTACGCGTGCGACACCACGACACTCTTTGATACACCAACACTGTCATAGTCGCTGTTGTCCCTTCATACGAACATCCGTCATTGTCATTTAATAGTTATGTTCTGACAGGGATCCCCTGTTAATCCCTGGAAGACAACACTCGTGCTGCAACTCGTTCTTCACACTCATTATGATAAGTGGAGAGCACCGGGAGTATCGATAGTGACGTTCTGAAATTAGATTTGACATAACTGCAACAAAGATTCAGCAATAAACAAGTCACAATCCTATATTAGTGAAAGTGTCCCATACGTCTGTACAGTTTACCATGACATGTCTTTGCTAGTCAAAGCTTTGCATCTCGGTGCTGAGATGTTATTCCCTTTGAATACAAGCATCTGTTTTATAAATATATACTCTCTCTGTATATGTACAACATGTCCTGATAATTCTCACTGATATATTATATAGTACATTTACCAACACTTTTGAGTTTTCTCTTTGGAACTGACAGAATAATAGGTTATACATATCCTGAAAATGTGATAATCTATGTGTTATATTCAGGGACATAGGCTTCAAAGACCATGTGAATGACTTATTTTTGTCATTGACATAAAGATTAGTTGATGACAGAAGGTAGTTATGTTGACGATGAAATAATATATGTACCCTCGTGATTACACACCTCGGTGTGATATGTTCCCATTCTCTTAACATTGGTTCATCCTCATATCAACCTGTTATAACCTCATCATCGGTTGTTTCTCCATATCGCCCTTGGGCACTATCACATATCATTCAATGGGCAGACGTTATTATGTCCTTTGTTTTTATTTGAAGGCTGTATGCCATATCCACCATCTCACGCAGGTGGGTGTTATGAGATGTTCAACCTACACAAACGATTAGACTTGTAAAATTTTGATAGTTTTACAAAGTAAGTATATAAAACTTAACATGAGCGAAAGTGGGATTCGAACCCGGGACCTCTCTGCTGGAGAGTAAAACTATCTGGTTTGAAAACTTTGTAAGAATGTTCCGCGGGAGTGTAAGCCAAATAATGACCGGATTGTCTCGCGTTATGGCAAAAAAAACCTCAGCTCGGGCTTACGCCCTCGCGAGTTTTTTGGCCATAATCGCTCGGCACCCGGTCATTATTTACTACCTATCCAAGTTAATGCTATTATAGATTGATATCGATTAACAAATAATTTACCTTTTCACCTAAAACGGAATAATCAAATAATTTTATTATATGATTGAGGATGATATACTATATCGTCACTCGTCAGAAGGTCAAGCTGACACAAAAAGGTTTGAAATTAATGGTCAAAAGTGAGTTTATAAAGTGGTTTTATTTTTGTAAATAGGTTTGTTTTTACGGGATATTTTGTATTTTGCAACCGTTTCAGCTTTCGTTATTTGCAACTAGTTTGTTGTGGCAAATGTATAAATTGTGTACATAGACAATTGGGCATGAGAGGCAGTGAGGGTTTTTAAGAACACAATTTTCAAAGATTAAAATTATATAATAGATAAAATATTAAATGATGTTTATCAAGTATGATATTAACGATGTTTATCTCATCTTGTGGCGTGTGTGAAGTTGATATTTTCAATCGGGGCTGCGCCCCTCGTGAAAATATCAACTTTGCCCACGCCACTCGATGAGATAAACATCGTATTTGACAAACATCATTTAATATCCTCTATCTCCAAAAACTTTAACCTCTTCTGTTTCCCTTGATTAATTAAACCTTTCGGTAATTGATTTTATGTTCATTTTGGGATTATTTTTCACGTTTGGTAATTTTGAAAATATATTCAGCCCGGAAAATATTCCAATTAGAAATCAAAATATATTTTAATACGACACATGCAAACCAACCTATCCCTGCGTGAAGATCAAATTGTACTTGTATCAATTGAGATTTTGAGATGTTAAATCATTAGAGATGACCTATATGCAAATAACAGGGTAAAAGGGGGTAGATCTTATCAGCAATACGATCACACATATATAATTTGAAATGAACTAGTTATTACAGTATGGTCTTACATGATATTTTCGTCAGTAGCATATATAAAATAGTGATTTGGAGATCTGTTCCTTTTACATTGCCCAGAAATATTAGATATAGGTGTGCAAATTCATTGCATTTCCCACCTTGTTTCATTTTACAGCCGCTTCAGTAGATGTCATTGAAATGTTTTTAACATGGAATGGTTGTATCAATGCAATGTATTGTTTTGAAACAATAAGTGTACACACATCCCAATAACAACATCCATTTTTATCAGCATTGTTAGAGCCCCTGTAGTACCAGGGAACCCTCTGTATTGAACGTCCGTCGCCTCCAGCACAGTAATATTCCGAACATGTCATCTCCTCTCACTAACTGATCAACGCCCAATCTGGGATCTGGGAAATAATCAATATACCTCTAGATGAGATGGATAGCCTGTTGTAGATGTGGGGGCAGTAGATGGAAATGAACTGTCCAATGATATTCTTATTAACATTTTTCCTTTTAGACTTCTGAATTTACCTTTGAGATGACAACCGGAATTTAGACTGTTCACATTGACAAAAATAAAATCAATTGAAACAACAGCATTTTATTCGTTGTTCATTTTTCTTGTTGTCATTGCTGAATCACAACAACTAAACATCAATCAATTTCCAATTTATTCTTACATACATTTTTATTGTTTGCTTCTTTTTAAAGAAATGACACGTCTATATCTAGGAACATTGATACACAATGATTTGTAAAGAATAACAATACCATAATAATAATAATATGTTTCCCATTAACATAAGTTTTATTTTCTCCTGTATGTCCATTCTGTTTTATTGCACTTTAAATGCATATCTGATTTATAAACATGAACTTGCAATGTATTATAAACATCAGTTAGTTTCACACTGTAAAGTAGCTGGTCTAACCCATATGATTAAATTCGACCATGTTCCGAGTAATACAAGTTTTTAAATGTTGACTAGTGGGATTCGAACGTGTTCTATCAGGGGCTTTCCTCTACACAACGGTCTGAAAGCAGCTTCGTTGCTGTCTCGTTCTTACACCAGTTTAGCGCAGACCTTATCATTAGCGAACCAATTACATCATCGCGGTTACAATTAGGATAGCAATTATCAACTTTAACGAATTGTAAATGGGAGTTACTTGCCCTTAGATAATTTTAACATTGATCTTTAAGACCAACAGTGTCATTCACGTAACAATAGGATTGTCCAATATCCCTTCACTAGTATGTAAGGTGAATACCTATTTTAAATGGAAATGCAGGAGCAATAGCTTTTTTTCATACGAGGAATCCGTTGCCTAGTTTTTGTAAATTTTTCCGAGTCACATTTTTCTTTTGTAATTTGTTTTTGTAATTTTTAAAAATTGTTTTCTTTATATTTGTTTTGACCAATATCGATTATCAGCATTACTTTCACCTCCATATCACGCGCGATCACGCAATTAGCAAGGTTACGTGGTATAAGTTCCCCCTTATCTTTCTAGTGATTTGAGAAATTTCATTCATATCAAGTTAAGAACAAGAAAGCTAGGAATTCGAATTTGCCTATACATCGTTTAAAGTCTTCATACGTGTTATTAGTTTCAGTTGAATAGAATTTCAGTTGAAGCTGAAGGTGAGATACACGCAATGTTTTCAGTTGAAGCAGATTATTAACACTGTTGTTGAACCATCCTGACTAGACAGATCTATCACTTATAGCAGGGGAATTGAACTGATGATTTCAAAACATTGAGCAGTATCAAAGAATCGATAAGTCCTTTGACCGAGAGAATATTATTCTTATGAGGAATATGTCATCTTTGATGTCTCCAAGAGTAATAAAATCCTAATCCAGCATGTCAACTTATGATCAACGAGCATGTGTAATCGTGAACCGAGTTCTAATAAGATCAATAGCGAACACTTCGGTATCAGACCAGTACAGCTCTCTGATCATCTTTCAAAAAGTGAGTTTAAAAATGGTATGTGACGTGACATGACTTTGTGAGAAATCCTAGTGCACCTTTAGAAGGGAAATTCTTTGGTTTAACCTCAAGTTGTCGAGATTTGTCAGACATGTCAGTTTCTATAAGAGGTATATAGGCTATAACTTCTTGATCATTTAAGAACTGTCGATTGATCAGGTCACATGGGTTGCATGTATTTTATTTTATTGGAAATGAGGGTTTATTACTCTATTACAAATAAATGCGATCAGATAAATGTCAAATCAGATATTTAGTAAGTTTTATGTTTAATAGTTTTGAGAATGTGTGTATCCATCCCTTAGCAAATACTTTTTATCCAGTTCTTCTTGCATTTCCAGCTCGAGCAATTTTCTCCAAGGAAACTAGTTATGGGACCACAATGTGTAAGAAAGATCCTTGGTGTTCAAGCAGAAAATGAGCACTTGGCAGAAACTCAGATATTGGTTAGTACCCTTCGAATAACGACACTTTGTAATTACGGTGTCTGTTTTGGTCTGATATAGTATCATACGGGGACAAGTGTTATGGGCTCTATGGGACTATCATATAGGATTGGATACTTTAAAGATCGATCATGTTTCGAGCATAAGCTATTATTCTCCTATCCTTACGCATAAGGTCAGATATTAGATTCACAAAAGTGTCTCTTAAATGTAAGATGACATTGCTGGTTCAGTTTAAGCATAGCACGGCTTGGAAGCATAAATAATGCTGATATGATAGATCATTTAGAAAAAAGCAAAAGTAATTTGATGTTGATTAAAACCAGGGTTATTTTTCATCACAAGAAACTTCAATTACGTCTTCTAGATTTTTTGTGTCACATTAAATCATTTGAAGAAATTAAAAGTTTCGTCTATTTCACGATTTCACGTTCCTAAAACGAGAGAATGTCAAGTACAGTAGTACAGAGCACTAGTCTATCGGTAATCACTTATTTAAAAAGTCAAATATATTCCGTATGCTGCCAGGTGGCCCCCATGTCTAGAAATAAGTTAAAGGATCAGTTGATCAGACAACCGAAAGGAATTGAAATCGATCTAGTCGTAGTTTGTTATTGCTATGGCATCTAAGATTTTGTTCATGCTCATCAAAATCATATTAGTCATATTTCCATGAATTAATTACATAAGGTTAACTTTTACTTACGCCAGGTAGGTTTTTGATTGTATGGGTATTACAAACGGGTTTGTTGTTTAAGAAGGTTAGTATTTTACTGGTTTGCTACTCAGTGTTTGACATATCCGTCACCCTTGGTTATAAACCCTTGTGCTTTTCTATAACGATAATGAAACGTAAGGTATGTTTCAAAAGTCACGATTAGATCGTTAACTAAGTGTTTGTATGTTGACAAACAATTCATAAACGTGATGTGTTTTAAGATAGAAATAAGATTCTCGATTATGTGAAACTATGATTCCCATTATGAATCTGCATTTTGTAATATTATAATTCTCCATTATGATTCTCCATCATTTGAAATTAGTTAAACCTGACACAGTCATTTCAAATGCCGAAAGATTAATCTGGGTAATCAGATCTGCAATTTTTTGACAATATATGATAGTCCTTGTTGAAGTTTATTGCTCTGTGTAATGCTTTACCTTACGCTACACGTTTTGGTCTCTCTTAGAAAGAAGACTCTATCGCCTCATATATATTAAAGGAACATTCATGTTTGTCCTGTCATTCAGATTCTTATTAAAGAAAACTAACTAAAAACAGTATGCAGTATAATTAAATTAAGACAAACGACCAATGTGAAGTGGCTCGACCAACAATTGTTGTGATATTTTACAATGAGCTGTCATTATTTTCAAGAAAAAAAGGATGCAAACTAACATTTTCTATATCAGTTGGTTAGACTGTTGATAACATCTTCTGATTGTTAAGCTTTGATCAAGTACATAACATCTTATGGAAAGAACATTTAACAGATATATCAATTTAAATTTAGATTTAACTAATGGACAAAATAAATTACTTGAAAACGGTATAAGGAGCAATACCTAAACGTTGCCAAAACTGTAAATAAGGAAGTTGAATATCGTATACCTCATCAGTACTACAACTTCTAGAATGTCACTTAAAAAGTTCCTCTAGTAGGAAACAAAAAGATAGCAATATCATCTCATGCTATTCTGGGCTTCTGGTAGGCCACATAAAGATAGTATTATCTTCTCCAACTATGCTCGGCCTCTAACAGGATACATAGAGATAGTATTATTTTCTCCTACTATTCTAGACCTCTAGTAGGCCAAATAAAGATAGTATTATCTTCTCCAGTTATTCTGGGCCTCTGGTAGGCCACATAAAGATAGTACTATCTTTTCCAGCTATTCTTGGCCTTTGGTGGGGGCACAATAAGATAATGTTTTCGTCTCGAACTATTTCACATAAAGATTGTGTTATCTTCTCCAGCTTTTCTGGGCCTCTAGTTTTTATTCTTCAGAGCATGTGTTGCAATATGTGTTCCCCGAGGCTTTTCAGGAGGTGCTTTGACAGCGAAGCACATCTTCTACAGAAACGCAAGGTTAGTTAGAGAACAAGTACTTGTAATGAGGGAAAGTTTACGGATTAGAACACGCTAATATGTCAGGATGTAACTACATATATATTCTTTCTTTTGGCCATTGATCCATACATGAACACATTACAATTACGATAACACACTTTTAAATTTAAAAAAAACAACAACCATAAATGAGAAAGGTATCTTAATTTTATTTGCAATGTAAGAACATAGTTTCTATGAAGTGAAAGTAAATGTTAGATTTACTGTTAGACCCCAGCGATATAAAATATTTTGCTTCTTAGAACATTTACTCAATTCAGGGTTGAAGTCTATTCCTTAATTAGCTGTAATAACAGCCGTCAATATGTTAAGAAAGGGCAAATTTTTTATCCCACATGAAAATCTAGTCACTACTTTTATAAACCATAAAGTGTCTGGGTCTGCTTTTCGGCAAAAGAAAAATATATATAGAAACGGCTTCATGAATATAGTTTTTCGAGAGATACATATCGCAGTCATTTTACGTTGATAAGTTAATAATGATTGACTTTGTTAATTTATTGTAAAGTAAATTGAGTAACGTCACCATTCAAAATACGAGATTTTTCAATCCACAAATAAAAAACAAAGTGCTTTGGAATGTGCTTAACTAGACTATATAGGAGAATCAAAAAGGACATTTTGGCTTGTTTTATTGCGTTAATAAATGTATGTCCAAGAAGGTCATATATGTCGATTACATTTTACAATTAGAATTTTACATTTCATAACCAAACTTATATTCCAAACATTCTGGCCAAAAAATGTTTTAAAACCAATGATCTCAGGATTTTAACAGATATGGAATATAAAATATTATACTCTGATGTATGAAATTTCAAGTACTTCTTTTCAAGCAGCTATTTATCGCAGCCATTCCATTCAAAGTCGCCTTTCTCGGGCATCAGTATTTTGTTTTCTTCTCTGTTGAAAATATGGTGACGTTTGCTTTGTTACCCAGTTTAGCTTAATGTCATCCATCAATATCCTTTAGAAAAACATTAAAATGAATTCAGAAATGGTTCGATGAATATTGATTTTTCAATGCATCTTGCAAGGAACTTTATGTAAACTGAAGTACAAAAAAGTATACGCCCCAGAAATGTGGTTATAAAGAAAACAGGACAAACTTTCGAGCATTTAAAAAGTTTAATATTAATAGTGAACCATTTTCAAACATTGCAAGGTCATGCCAGTCTGGCATTTTCTTCTGCTTTTCCGTAACATGAGTATCGAATACACTGCCTTTTATACCTTTAGCTTGTCTAATTCATGTGCAAATGAAACAAACCGTGAGATTTGAAATATTCACTTTTCTGTCAACTGTTATGCCTCAGTTGCGTTTGTGTGATATGTTTTCATTGATTCCATTCGTTACATTAGGATAAAACATTAAAAAAATTCTTTTTTGTCAAAAATTATATGCAAAAATTATTGTGTGTACTTTCTTTTGAACTTCAGTTTTGCAAACAATGTTAGATTGTTTATTTTGTTTTAAGCGATGCTTGCCGCACTGATGTCACAAGTACAACAATCATTTGCCTCCATAACAATTGCATAGATTGCAAGAAAAGCTTCCTGTTGTAAGATAATAAGAATGAAAGAATGCATTGACATAGGGTATTTTGAAGTAAGAACGTAAGAACGTGTACCCTGACCATATGAACATAAGGCAAGAGAAGCAAGGTTGCAGTGTTTCATAAGCATTTCCAGAAAAAAAGACTCGAGCCGTATTATATGTTTTACTCTTCAACAATCAGGCATGTGTGCAAAGTACATGACTTAATGATTAATGATTGTTCAAAGCAAATTTAGTTCTTCCAGTCACAAGACATTTACAAATCAAAAACCAATTAATACAGGAATAATTTTTGTTTGCTGACAGATCAAGGTTTTTTTTGCAGTAGATTAAATTCCAGTTTTGTTGAATAATTAGTAGAATTTAATGGCGTTGTAAATTAGGAATTAATAAAGAAACAATCTTTACTGGGTTTTGAAGTTTATTGCTTCAAACTCTTAGTTAAAAGCATAATGTTTTGAAGAAAATAATGACTCTCGAAAACTTCATCGAATGTACCTTGTTATATATCCACTTCAAAAGGCTGTCTATTTAATCCAAGAGGATATTGATTATTTCCCAGATCTCAGACCGAGTCTTCAGGCGTTGATCAGTTAGTGAGAGGATATGACATGTTCTGAATATTACTCTGCTGAAGGCGATGGACGTTCCATGTAGAGGACTCCACAGGACAACAGGGACTCTAACAATGCTGATAACAATGGTTGTTGTGATGCTATTTTATTAAACAATTCTTTTCTTTCTTTAGTTATGTTTGTATGGTGAAACTGTTATTAGAAGTGTTTCTCATAGATTTTAAGTTCGTTTATATTTCTTGGATTTAAAACACGATGTGCACTGATGTGACAGCCATTGCATGCAATTATAAGATACTTGCTGAAGCGACTGTTTGACAAGTCATGGCCTCCTGTTTCCCTTGACCGAACCTACAGGAACTTCTTCCACTAGCTCATCCTCCAGTGGTTGTTTGACAAGTCATGGCCTCCTGTTTCTCTGGACCGAACCTACAGGAACGTCTTACACCAGCTGATCCTCCAGGGGTTGTTTGACGTGTCATGGCCTCCTGTTTACCCGGACCGAACCTACAGGAACTTCTCACACCAGCTCATCCTCCAGGAGTTGATTGACAAGTCATGGCCTCCTGTTTCTCCGGACCGAACCTACAGAAACTTCTTACACCAGCTGATCCTCCAAGAGTTGTTTGACAAGTCATGGCCTCCTGTTTCTCCGGACCGAACCTACAGGAACTCCTTCCACTAGCTCATCCTCCAGGGGTTGTTGGACAAGTCATGGCCTCTTGTTTCTCCGGACCGAACCTACAGAAACTTCTTACACCAGCTCATCCTCCAGGAGTTGTTTGACAAGTCATGGCCTCTTGTTTCTCCGGACCGATCCTACAGGAACTCCTTCTACTAGCTCATCCTCCAGGGGTTGTTTGACAAGTCATGGCCTCCTGTTTCCCTTGACCGAACCTACAGGAACTTCTTCCACTAGCTCATCCTCCAGTGGTTGTTTGACAAGTCATGGCCTCCTGTTTCTCCGGACCGAACCTACAGGAACTCCTTACACCAGCTCATCCTCCAGTGGTTGTTTGACAAGTCATGGCCTCCTGTTTCTCCGGACCGAACCTACAGATAACTTAAAATTGAACATGCATATAAGGCTAGAATAGTTAGGACTGGAAAAAATCCAATAAATGTATGTTAACATTTGGACACTAAAGTTATATACTCGTTTTAACAAGTAACTAAATTGAGCTAACAAAATCAACTAAAGATGATCACTTACACCACCGCCTGTTCAGTCAGATAGCAAATAAATGTGTTCTACGTCTTTGCTTTTGCGAGAGGACGTGGTGGGCGCTGTCGAACGCTAGCTGGAATTGATTAAGTGTTGTAAATGTCTATACTGAGGGCTAGAATGTACGTACAATTTTGAACATTGTTGCAAAGGTCAGGGGAAAGATTTATTGCCATTAAATTTCGCCTTGCAAAAGTTAGTTAATGACTTTGAAATATTTTGCTTTGAATGGAATTTTATTGAACATTGAAGTATTAGTGCCTTAATGGGTTAAATTCATGCCAGTGTTTAACATATATATATGACAATAACCATGGTCGTAAAGTGAAGAGCGTGAACGTGGAGAGAGAGAGAGAGAGAGAGAGAGAGAGAGAGAGAGAGAGAGAGAGAGAGAGAGAGAGAGAGAGAGAGAGAGAGAGAGAGAGAGAGAGAGAGAGAGAGAGAGAGAGAGAGAGAGACAAAGAGAGATGGTTTGTGCTGTCTGAAGGATAGCGGCAACGAGACATCGAGACTATTTTAACTCTGTGTTTTCAAAAGTGATGAATGTACCATAAACCCAAAACTAATTTCATAATATATCTAAATGTTTTGAAAACACCAGGTATTATTTGACTCTATCCATATAACTCTAATTCTTATCGAATATGCTATCAAGCGAAAAGCAACATACAATCACTATTCTGTGAGCTGATCTGAGTGTCTAGCATATTAATCGTTAAAGCAATAGTTTCTCAGACAATCGAAGTGAATTAATATACCGACTCCTAACAGAGGGAGTAAGTTTAAAGATGGAATTCTCAAGGTGGCCCAGTGGTTGCTTTTATATTACTTCAGTTGCATAACTTATCGGTTGATTTAGTTCATGTTTGCGGTTACAATAACAGACTTTATAGCGTAACATACTTGACAAAATGACAGGTCAATTATAACTTTAAAAAGAAGAAAAAGGCAGGTTTTAATGCTATTTACTTTTCTGTTTGCTTTTGCAATTGATAAATGTTTTTATCCCTGAAAAGAATAAAAACGTAGGGTAATTGTATAATGACATGTTGCTTATAAAATTACTATTTCAATTGCATTTTTCTCAAATATTCATTCAATAACGTATGAGACTTTTTTTTATCAGTTACTTTATGTGCGCCTGTCGTAAAGTAATTTTCTTTGATAATGAGACGTATTGATTGTCTATACTCGTTACATCAAATTGTGATTTTTTCCTAATTATTTTCAAAACGTTCACATAAAGATTAAGCAATAATATCTACCAGGGGTTGTTAATACTTCCTCCTTGTTTCATTAAACAAGGACATTTTACATATATCTATGTACACTTTTGATTTTTTATTTCAGTGAATGAACAAAAACCTCATCGAAGAGAAAGAAGTGCTTTCAACTTGGCTGCCAAAAAGCAGGGGCATGAACATAAACACGATTTATCTGATGATCACTTTTATACTCGGCAGCTTCTGTAAGTAAGATTCATGACTGTGGTGAATGAAGTTGTCTGTAGGATTGAATATCTTAAGCGCCTAGCAGGCTGCTGACAGGACGTGTTTTCCCAGCTCTGGTCATTTTGCCCTAATTCACCTATTTATATCGCTCAAAGTTTCAGGAAAATAGAGATACAGCTTTATGATACCAATTCAGATGGATTTGTGGTTTATGAAAACCGAACTTTGAAAAAAATGTGTTTTAAAGGCATATTTGTGGTATACTTTCTGTTTGTGAAAGTAAGTAACCAGGGCAGTGAGTTGGAGCATACAAGTCCCCTTGCAACACCCTTTCAACAAGAACAAAGGATCAATCAAAATTTGATGTCGGGTCAGCTTCTGTGTTACACCAGGGAAGAGCTCTTTCAGTTTAGCTCACAGTCTTCATGTGTCAATTCGCTTGATAAAGAGACTACTGCACTGATTGATGCTTTCAATGGAGAGGTGGCACACCAATTAAGATATCAAAAACATTACCTAAGGACTCCGAGAGGAAGCCGAGGAGGACAGAGGAAGCTAAAAAAAGGGAAATATGTTACACAACAACCTGCACTGAAAGAACCTACCCAAGCAAGGAAAACAATTCCTACTAAACAGCTAAACTTTTGCTTATGGAATGCAAGAAGTGCATGCAATAAGACTGAAGAAATCACTGAACTCATTCTTGACAATGAACTGGACATGATGTTTTTAACTGAAACGTGGATTCGTGCTACTGATGAGGTCACAAAGGCAGAGTTGACACCAAGCGGATATAGACTTGTAAATAAAGCCAGGACGGGTGGGCGCAAGGGCGGTGGACTTGCCGTCATTTACAAATCCAATCTAAACGTGAGTGTTAATACGTCACACGTCTTCAAACCTTCTTCATTTGAGTTCATTGAAGTCGTCTTAACAACAAATCAGAACATATCAAGATATCTTTGTGTTTATCGACCGCCCCCTTCCAAACAAAACAAACTGAAATCCTCGATTTTTCATGACGAATATGAAGACTTACTGCAGCTATTCGGAAATAAAACTGGAAACTTAACAATCTGTGGTGATTTCAATTTTCACTTTGATGACAGACAAAACTCTGATACACAGAAGCTTGTTACTTCACTGGAATCCCTCAACCTCGAACAACTGGTTGATGTCCCCACGCACAAACATGGTCACACTCTCGACTGGCTTATTGTGAGGAAAGGCGAGAACTTTATCACACTTGATAGAGTTCTAGACTTGCAGATGTCGGATCATTTTGCTATCT
Source organism: Phorcus lineatus (assembly GCA_921293015.1). NCBI lineage: Eukaryota > Metazoa > Mollusca > Gastropoda > Trochida > Trochidae > Phorcus > Phorcus lineatus. Next base: position 51,798,331 of record OV121087.1, read on the forward strand.
TTTGTACTGTTAGCGCAAGAACGGCTAAGCCTACACCAAAGAAGCAGTCCTTCAGAAACCTGAAGAAGATTGATCGTGATTCCTTTGCGGCGGATATTCTTGCATCGGATCTCTACTCTTCTATGCCAGATAAAGTGGATGATATGTCTGACCTGTACAACACTGTCCTTCACCAACTTCTTGATAAACATGCACCAATGCACAGCAAATACTTCACTGATAAACCACCATCCCCGTGGTACACTGAGGATATTAAAGTTGAAAAATCCAAAAGAAGAAAACTTGAAAAGCAGTGGAGAAAATCAAAGCTTGAAATTGATCGCCAGCTCTACATAAACCAAAAGAACAAAGTGAACTATCTGATCCGCAAGGAGAAGACACGATACTTCAACTCTCAAATCATCAACTGTGAATCTGATATGAAGAAGCTATTTAAAGTTACCACGGGTTTGCTGAACAAAACCTCCGACAGGGTCCTACCAGATGCTGATTCAGATGAAAAACTATCAGTGACATTTGGAGATTACTTCCGTGATAAGATAGATGCAATCCATCAAACCCTCTTGGAGGACAATGGTAAGAACTCTATACCACAACCAACGAATGAATTTGGTAAAGAATGTGACAGTCTCTCCAACTTTAACCCTTTTTCTGAGGATGATGTTCTCAAGCTCATAAGGCAAATGAACACTAAAAGTTGTGAACTTGACCCTATTCCAACCTCACTTCTGATTGACTGCATCGGTTCACTTTTGCCATTCATCACCATACTAATAAATAAATCCTTACAAACAGGAGTTGTTCCAAAATCTTTCAAGAGTGCTATTGTCAGACCCCAACTTAAAAAAAGCGGACTTGACAAGAATGTACTGAAAAATTACAGGCCGGTTTCGAATTTGTCCTTCTTGTCGAAACTCCTTGAGAAAGCAGTTGCATGCCGACTGGAAGAGCATCTCTCTGTGAATGATTTGCATGAAAAATTCCAATCCGCGTATAGGAGCGGCCACAGCACCGAGACAGCCTTGGTAAGAGTTACCAATGACATATTAGCAGCTGCAGACCAAGGAGAGTCATCAGTGTTGATCTTGTTAGACCTGTCTGCAGCATTTGATACGGTGGACCATTCAATCCTTCTATCTACACTTCAGAGGGAGCTCAGGATAAAGGACACAGCCCTGTCTTGGTTTAGCTCGTATCTGTCAGAGCGATGTCAGAGTGTAACCATCAACTCGTCGCAATCGCCTCGCTATGATCTGAACAGAGGTGTGCCTCAAGGATCAGTACTGGGCCCCATCTTGTTCACCCTGTACACCAGATCACTCGGTGACATAGCGAGAGGCCATGGGCTTAATCAACACCAATATGCGGATGACAATCAGCAAGTTTCACCTCTGCCAAATCTAAAGATTCTGCTTCTAAGATCACTGACTGCTGCATTGACATCAAACGTTGGATGAACTCACATATGCTCAAACTCAATCAGGACAAGACGGAATTCATATTGATCGGCCCAACCAGACTTATACAAAACTGCAAAGAATTCACTGAACTTCAGATTGACGATACCATTATATCTGCCTCCCAACAAGTCAAGAACCTTGGGGTTGTGCTGGATCAACAGCTCACGATGAAACATCATGTCACAAAACTTTGTCAAACATCAAACTTCCATCTCCGCAATATAGGAAAAATCCGCCCATACCTGACAGAATCATCAGCTGTGAAACTCCTGCTTTCATTAATCATCTCCCGCATTGACTATTGCAACAGCCTGCTGACCAATATCTCCAAAGAACAGATTGCCAGAATGCAACGTATTCAGAACACAGCTGCAAGAATTATCTTCAAATGTCCCAAATTTGAACACACAAGCCCTCTTCTACATCAACTTCACTGGCTTCCAGTTGCTGCCCGCATTGACTACAAACTCCTAGTTCTAGCCTACAAATGTTTCACTAACACTGCTCCATCATACCTGACAGAACTCCTACCTGTTTACAGCCCACAACGCACATTAAGATCTCAAGATAAAAGTCTGTTTGTCACCCCTAAAGTAAAATCCTCAACCTTTGGCAAAAGAACTTTCTCCTACTCGGCATCAACCAAATGGAACAATTTACCAGATCACCTAAAATCTGCTGCCAGCCTTTCATCCTTTAAGTCTCAACTGAAAACCCACTTGTTTAAAGAATACTATATCTAATATATCGTCCTGGCCCATGAGCGCAAAGAGCACCCTGTGTGAAGTTCTGCGCTATATAAATGAATGTATTATTATTATTATTGAATATCGCATATTATATCAAGAAAGTTTTACCTCCAAGCACTATAGGTTAAGAAAAACCTTCTTTCGGGCGCAGCATATAACATGTGACGGTATTCTGTTGATACTTTAGTGCAATAAGACGGTGTAAGAAGAAATCTAAAAAAACACTAGAAATATCCAAGCTTTTTCAAGGTTACCAGATAGATAATGCAGTTTCATAATCTAATACACAAACATTGCCAAATTTAGTTTTCCTTCAGTGGCGTAAATGTCAGGATCAGTTTATCAGACAGACAGAATGAAATAAACCGCCTCATTAGAGAAGGATTTACTATGCTAAGTAAGAGTTATCAAATGCCCATGGAGTCCAAGATTTCCTAATACTCTAACATACATGTATCTGGCGTATTTTACTTCATGTATTTCACACACTACGTCTTTCCATTTTTTGAATAAACAATAAGTAAACCTCTCCATGAAAATCATAAATTTAAGGTTCATGTTTAAAACAGAGATATAAAGGGATTTTGCAATATTATGGACCCCCTGGCATAAAACTTTTTATCGTTAAGTAAAATTGGAACATCAATAACATAAACATGGTGCGTAGAAGGTTGTTCGAAGTTATTTAAAACTTTTAGCTGTCATATATTAATTGTGTCGTTTTTGTACCATCACTCATGGTGCTTTTAATGATTCTAAATTTGAATTTAAACACGCATTGTATCTTTATTAAAATGTGAACACCTTGTTTAAAACTGAAGAATATAAATGCAACTCCAGACTGATTTAGATCTCTGAGTCAGACGTCAGATTGACGCATTTACGCAACCAGTATGCTGATGTTTGAAATATGAGGATGTTAATTTCTTAATAATTTGATCAGTGTATCTATATTCGTAACTGAAAATGTTAAAATAATATTTATGTGTAGAGCAAATTTTTATGCTACACTCATAGAATACTGCATATGGTAATTTTGAATTCAGATTATATTTAAAAATATGGAGATTTTGTAGTAGAAGCATTTATATTTTCATAAAACACAAATGTTCTAAAGATGATGTAAGATAATCATATGGGAAAACTCGTTTATTGTTTAAGCTGAATATTTGAATGTTTTCATAGTTTTATTTCAGCAACAAATCAAATATATATGTTCCGATGCAGACAGGATGGTACTCCTGTTTTTAGTAATTTGACGCTTGGAGGACCCAATGATAAACCTTCGACTTATCACAGCATCAGTCTCAATGAAGATAACCTATGTTTTAGGTGTTATTTGCATTCAGTCATTTCAGAATTCTGCCTTTTGAAGTCTCCTTTCCTCATACTCTCTTGACTGCATGCCTCAATGTTTACTGTAACAGGTAAGGTTGATCACCATCGAGAATTCAATTTGTTCTTTTACTACATTCATCTAACCCTAAAACGTTGAGGTGGCCTCCAATTTGGAATATGAATCGTTACAGGATCAATTTCTGACACATGGAATGAATTCATAACCGCGGATTTATAACAGGGGGATAAGTCACATTGATAGCGTTATTGAAAGCTCATAGTGATCCCTTTTTCATTTAGCAGCAGCATCAACATCTGGCATATTTCCCTGAATTTTAGTTCATGTGGTAGACACATACTTGCGTCATTGCTTGTTTGTTTTCACACGTTGACCCGTTTGGGGAACAATAGAGTGGATAACATGCTTCACATTTGAATCAGAGAAAATAAAGCCCATGATACCGCATCGGGAACGTTCACTGATACAACTGTATTTTCTATATGTAGCACTTTCCTTTAAAATGAAGTTAACGATATAATAACCCCACTAACTTATAGCAAATTGCTGAACATCAAACCTGTAATTGTGATTTCTTTTACTTTTGATGTTGTTCTGAGGTGTTTTCATGAATATGATTACAGAAGCAATCGTCCTTGCGCTTATTGCAAAAAGAGGAAAGGGAGTTGACTTTTCACTCTAGTTGGAGTTTACCTTCTTTAAAGACACTCAAGAACTTGCGGTCCAAAAATCAAAGATAATTTCAAAGTTATATTTTGACAGCATAAAAAAGCGATATCATGTTGATAAATGGATAAAAAGAAATATTGACAATGTTATTTTGCTTCATTGTCATCATTTGGAACGTTTTATGTTAATGCAAGATATAATTAATACAGAATGGTACTTTCCTTTTTGCTAAACGATCACCATATAAGTGATACTCCTTGAGTTGTTACATATGCCAAGCGTTATCAGTTGTGTTATTTTACCGAGAACTACTCACTGTTGCTGAATTTAAATTTTAATTGGTTGAAAAAGGTTTAAATACCACCGCCACTGGTGTGGATGGATAAATCAAACGTATTCTTAAAAGTAGACAGATTTTCAGACGGAGACTAATTATACTAAAAAGGCTATCAAAGTAATATTTATGTGAATTGAACGTGTTATTTCCACTTCTTCACATATGTACTCGGTTATAAAGGATGTGATACTCATTTCTTGCCATTCAGTAAACAAGAATGTGGAACATCAGCATCAAAATGGTTAAGATTATCTGATGTGAGTGTTCGATCAGAAAATTGACAGCTCATGATTTAAATTTAGACATTCGGTTGATATTCACTGTAATCGCCCTGTAGGAAAATGAATAGGTATGGTCATTACACTAGTCAGAAAATAACATTACATTTAATTTATACAACGACTGGTCACCTTGGTACCAAGTTGAACTGAGTGACAAACAGTTATTGGTACAATATGGTATTTGATGTTTCAAATCTAAAAACATTTCATGAATAATAAAAAGAGTCTCATTAAGATATTGTGAACATTTTGGTTTTGAATTTGAGAATGTACATTAAAATCTCAACTTATATAGATCTTGGATTTCATATGGCAAGACGTCAGTGACGTAAAGCATCATTGTTACAAGAATCATGTGGACAGTAATGTTTTTATCATCTGTCCTTTATATCTATTTACGTCTTTGTATCATTTATCTTTATCGAAAGTTTCACAATTTACATTCAGGGTATTGTAACTTGTAACTTTTGTAACTAAAATGAAGAAATATTAATCATCCAGAATGTGTGAAAAAGAAGTTTCCATGAAGACCTTGTTTTAGGTTTATATTAGGTATTCTAAAACATAGTGTGAGTGTTACCAACTTAACAATACAATTCTATAAAATATATAACTTATGAAAAATTACATGCGATATTGTAAATTGTAATCTTTAAATATGAACAATAAAAATGTAATACCTTCCTAACAATAAGACAAGGTTATAAAATGTACAACTTATAAATAATTACATGCTCATAACAATATGATAAATTGTAATCTAATATTAAAAACTAAAAATTGAAGAGACCTCGTAGCAGGAATATTTTGATGATTCCTAAAACCAAAACATTTGCAAGAGAAGTTAGGGTTAGAGTAAGTGGAAGAAAACCCTGATCCTAAACCATTGACTCATCAATCGAGATTAGTCTCCATTGTCTTATGCCGACATGATACAAAAGCAATACCTATAACATTGTCCTAAGAAAACACTTGTTTTTTGAGAAAGTTATATAAGACCTTTATCCTTAACCCTTGATTAATCACAGCGTTACACACAATAAAGTTTAGTATGTATTTCCAATTAATACAGTATTTTGCCCGACGCTCTTTTTCTTGCATAAACTTGACAACATATCGATTTGTGAAGCTTTGTTATGTAGTAAATAATGACCCGGTGCCGAGCGGTTATGACAAATAAACTCGCCACCCCTCTAGCCCCCGTTCCTCTAGCCCCCTGTTGTTACAAGCCACTAATTAGTTCCTCTTGCCGCTCGACTGGCTGTTCCATTCACTGTGTTCACTCCCCTGTAACTGGATAGGATACCATTGCTGTACATGTTGATAGGCTATTGGTATTTAGGTTAATGAGCTAAGGTGTCAGAACAGAAACCGTTTAACAAAACAACAAATACTAAATGAATGTTTCTGACAATTGTTTATTCAGAGATTATTGTGTATAATTGTACATTGTACCTGTTTATAAAATCTATGGACATGATCTATGGATTTCACACAACATACATAGTGTCCATCATCAATCCAATAGCACTGAGGTACGACTCCATGCACACAGCATATAATGTACTATATATAAAAAAGTTCCACATGTCTATTTGATACTGTCCATTCATCCAGATACACTCAGAATAACTATGGAACTCCTGGACACCGTCAAGAGATGGAACTGTACTGAGGATGCATGATAAGGCCTGGCTAACCTGAGACACAGGGATGAATGGTAGAGCAAGCATCATTCTAAACCACTGTGTAACATGAGAGTTCGTTGTGTAATCTACAGCCAACTTCCCCATTCTTTAACTTTCTATAAAGACATTGCGCATAATGGAAAAAAACATCCCTTAACAGTCACTTCGGTTCCAAATACAGCAGCACGTACTAGCTCTCATCAAACTTATTTCAAAATCCTGCATTATTCGAGATGGCCTCAGATAAAATCCTAAAATTGAAGCTTGATCCTGCAGCATCCTGTAAAAACTTGTATAAGTTGAGGCACTTAAGGCATACTACAAGTCCACTTCAAACCAGAATTAAGCTGCTTGGATCTGTGGAACACGTAATGTTCATAGGCTGCTACTCGGTTTCCCCTAGCACCTTCAACGAATTCCGCCTTCTCTTCCATCTTACTGATTCACATTGAACTTTGAGTAACATGGCCATTTTATATGTAAAACGTGATATCCACTAAACAGCTCTTTCCTGCTCAAGGTCTACTCAGATGTGACTTCCTATCGTATAAAAGAAACTACAAACAGGTAGTCCAATCTAACATCAAAGACACTCACCTTGACTCTACTCAGTACAGTAACTGTAAAAACAACATCAGGTAGTCCAAAGACAATCACCAAAGACACTCACCTCGTTATCTCTGAGGGGAGAGAACACAGTGAATGGAACAGCCAGTAACAACAGGGGGCTAGAGGAACAGGGGCTAGGGGAATGATGCCAAACTCGCGAGACAGAGACAGAGTTTATTGCCATAATGCGAGGCAATCGGGTCATTATTTGGCTTACACTCCCGCGGATCACTCCTAACATAATTTAAAACTAAATTTTTTATATTTAATGAATCTAAAAACGTGATACTTTTACACTTTGCGGGTTGATGTTTTCTGACCGAACGAGTCCAATAGAATATTTACAAAACACGCCTGATTTAGATTTTAAAGCTAAAAAACTAGATCCTTTACATAAGAAATATGCAAAACCTATTTCCTATATATATATATACGGGGGAAATCGGTGTAGACATGACATAACAAAAAGTACCTCAGCTGACATGGATCCTCGTAAGCTCAAGTGGTAGAGGCGTTGCTAGTCAACGGAGAGGTCCCGGGTTCGAATCCCACTTATGCTCTTAATAGATCTTATATTTTTGCTTGTTGAAATTTCAAAATTTTACAAGTCAATTTGTTTCTTCACACTGACGATCTCATAACCGAATCAGGTGTTAAGTAACTGAAGTGTTGTTAAAAAAAACCAACTTAATCCCCAACTCATCTACTCACTCATAACTGACCATGGTAGTTATGAGATAACCAACCTGCGCACATGGTGGTTATGGCATATAACCTTCAAATAAAACAAAGGAAATAACTTCCCAAGGGGTGTAAGAGAGATTTATCCCAGGGTGAGAACATTAAATAGAACCATAAACTGCAGCCTGTTATTATGGACGATGATACATGCTGAATCTAGTTTCTTTGAACTTGTTTCCGAAGGTTGAATTCAATAATTGATTTTTGATTGTTTGATCTGATTTGCTTAGTTTGTGACAGGAATTATGACATTCAAAAAGGTTGGAAGTTGACACAGAATAATTTTTTCCAACAAAACAACAACCAAAAGCTATTTATTAATTTCAGTTCAAGACAATAAAAGCCTTTTGTAAGATTCGAATCTGAGAAAGTGCAATGGTTTAAATATTAAAATGTCCACAAAGAAACTTGTGAATCAATGCCCCCAAAACCGTCCACGTATCAATAAGTGCTAGTATCCAAAAATTAGTTTTTGAACTGTCTATCTAAGGGTAAATTTGATGCAAAACATCACTTTGCTCAGAATGTCAGAGTGAAACCTGTTTTATTCTACTCAAGTAGCCTTGCTCCTTCAGGTTATGTTACTGACAGGAAGGTGCTTGTAGGAATATTGCTGCAGCTCTTTGTATTTCAGAATGATCCCATTAAACTATTCCCTAAGATTCCCTATGATGGTGTCAGCACACATGCCCTCCAGCCGTTCCTGAAGACGAGCTAATGGTGTAAAGGTTTAAGAAGAAGATTGATGCCACCATCTACTAGCTGCAGTGCTGTGGGCCCGCTCTAAACGTAGAAATTTCTCCGACATTTTAATATGTTGTCAAACTACTCACTTTGTTTGTTTTATTATGATATTGTATAAGTTAATTATGAGTATATATGATTATAAAACAAACTTTTTATGAATGAGAGAAGGTAATATTACCATCAATGTAAAATACTTATCACCTAATAAGGACTTAGTTATCGCCTAATTAGGACATAACTATCACCTAATTAGGAGAAACTATCTCCTAATTAGGAAATATTATGTCCTAATTAGGACATACTATCTCCTAATTAGAAGATATTAAGTCCTAATTAGGACATACTAACTCCTAATTAGGAAATACTTATCACCTAATAAGGACTTAGTTATGTCCTAATTAGGAGATAATTATCACCTAATTAGGAGTTAGTATCTCCTAATTAGGACTTAATTATCAACTAATTACGAGAGAGTATCAACTAATTAGGAAATAGCTTTGTCCTAAGTAGGACTTAGTTATTGTTAGTTATTATTATAATTATGAGTATATATGATTATAAAACAAACTTTTTATGAATGAGAGAAGGTAATATTACCATCAAGGTAACATTTTTTTACACAATTTAAAGAAAACAAACAATATGTTATAAATAAATGTAACCGTTTGTGAATATCTAGTTTTTATTGATCATATTTAACTCGTTTATGATCAATTATACTAAATGGGTTTATATAACTTCCCTAGCTTAAACCATAACATATCTTCTTTTGTATTTTCAATATCCCTTGTCTCGGGTTACTACTTTGAATTAACGAATAGCTAGTATTTCATGTCAGCTTGGGTTATTGAGTCATAACTATTCGTTTGGGTTTGCTTGGGTAACTTAACGATACATAGTTTAAATGGTTTTATTATTATCTTATTTCAAATGGCCAGGACCCTTCAAATACTCTTATCGCTCTTTCTTCTTACTTTTCGGCTTCTTATGGTCTTTGGCCAACATCAGCAGTAGGTAAGTTATGTTAACCTTTCATCTTTATAGTTCCTTGTGTTGAGAATTGCAAAACAATAATGGGCTTGACTTGCTTGATTTATCTAACAATTGTATACTGGCATACGAATACTGATTAATAATTTATTTGTTTTGATACTATGTTATTCTACGATGTACATGATATTGTATATTAGAGCAATTTTGTGGCCGTCTATTTGTTTATCTCCAATAAATCCAACAACTGAAGCCCCAATAATGCCCCTTCTTCATTGGCAAAAGGTGCCAATGTTTGTCAAGCAAATTGAGTCAAAGAATATATAAAACTAAACATTATGAAGTATTTGACAATCTTTTCTTGAATATCTCATTGAAGTTAACCACAGATGTCCCTCTTATTTTCGACCCCCCAAACTGCAGAGAAATCAACTTAAATGTTAACTTTTACCATTTTTATAAAGAATTTTTGTACTTTGAGATGCGAGGAGGTCACTACGATTTGCTAAGATCTGTTTTTATTCTTAAGAGCAAGGGCTACAAAACCTGTTTTGATACATATATTCGCCTTACCACCGCGGATATAACAATTAAGACAATGTTTGTCTTTTAAGAACTCGATGCAGCGAAGCATAAGTATTTGTTGATTGTTAAGTTCGTCTCGTCACATGACAGGCATAACTCAGAATTTACATGCAGGAATAATCGTGCTCTGACAGGTATAACTCAGAATTTACGTGCAGGAATAATCGTGCTCTGACTGGTCAATGGTTTAAATTCCAGTATATTCCATTTTTGTTCAATAATGTGTAACATTTAATGGTCCTGCACAAATTAACTTGTACGAAGGTATCTTAATTAGGTTTTGAAGTTATTGTGTCCAACTTTAAGTGAGAAGAAAAAATGTTTTGAAGAAAATGATGACAAGACAATTCCTTGAAAGTTCCTTGCCATCCACTTTAAGAGGCTGTCTATTTAATCCAAGATGATATTGATTCTTTCCCAGACCTAAGATTGTGTCCTAAGGGGTTGATCAGTTAGTGTGAGGATATGACATGTTCTGAATATTACTCTGCTGGAGGCGAGGGATGATCGACAGAAGACTTCACGGCGGTACAGGGACTCTAACAATGCTGATAACAATGGTTGTTGTGATGCTATTATATTTGTCAAGATCATTTCGTCCATAATCTCTGTATGGTGTAACGATTTTAAAATTAGTGTATAGTTCTTGTGTTTAAAAAAATACAATGCATTGTTGTGACAAACATCGCATGCTAAAAACAATTGCTGAAGCGAAACCCATATCAAGGGCCAAGTAGAAGGCGGTGCACGGTTCTACCAACCACCTTTTTGTAAATGCTACCATTCTGGGGTAATTTCCAGCTCTTAATAGCAGTTACAGAATCACAGCGTGTAAGAAGATGATGGCTGTTTACACACACTTCTCAAGCATTGACATTATTTCATTATCATCCTTATTTATTTATTCATGCAAGATAAGTCAGCTATTTGTTCATGTAATCCCGTTTGGATAAACAAACATATTTCTGTTCGATTAAATCCTCATTTCAGAGACTCACCTTCACATCTCTTGAAAGTTGTGAAGGGATTTCAAAAATGGAATAAGGTCGTGCATGATGAGGATATATTTCATTCAGACATCAATCTTGCAGCGTTAGATAGTCTGTAGGTCTCAATCATGTTTATATAAGGAACTGCGGCTATGGTTTCTCTCATTTTCTTCCACTAAGCACCTGGCACCTGAAGACCCAATCTCAGATATCGGATATTGATAATCACCTTTACAGGCCGATTTAAAATAAGTTACTCACCTTTAAGGCCCGGATGGTTCGGATTGGAAATAAATCCACTGTTTATACAATAAATATATGATAATATCAAGACAAGTTTTATATTCACTTTTGTTTAGTTCAGCTAATGAAATCAACCAGACAAGATCAATTACACCAATCTTTCCTGTCGCTTTCAATAATTTTTATTTTTATACCCATTTTACAGTTAAGGTGATGCTCCTTAAAGAGGATGCGTAATGCATATTTTGATTATTGCAAATTATCATCTGTATTCGTATCACATACAAGAATCGATAGAGACGAAACATGAGAAAATATACGCTTTACTTCGACTACTAGGAGGCCTTTTATACCCCTGTTTTGGATAACTGCCTAATCAGACTAGCGAAAGCTTTGACAAGATCGTTGAAGCATGGCTCGAAGCCACGCCCAGTGTGTCACGTGGTAGTGGTCAGCTGATATTCCAGTCCTTTGATTTTCTCTGTGTTTTTACGCTAGTTCAACAGCCAAATAGAGGCTATAGCATGACCGAAAAAATTCATTAATACGATATATTACTGCTTCATGATAACAAGGCTCCTTCTCTATCGTCACATCCACTTTGATTGGACTGTGACAATCCCTACACGCGGTTTTCTAGGGTGGGTTTATATGAAAAAAGTTTAGAACTTGGGCATTGAGTGATCCACCACAATTGGAAAACACGTATTGTTATATCATGTATTTATCGATATGAAGTTTAGAATTGTCTCAAAAAAATTTGTTTTTTTTAATGATTGGGAGACATTGTAATACATGTCTTTTTTAGTGGCATTTGTATCACATTTCGCAGAAACATTTCTATAACATATATTGTTATATTGTTATATGACATCTCACGCCGTGTGGCAATGTCTCTGTCTTTGGATGATATAATAACATACCTGGCGCAAGCGTTAGACACATCCTATACAATCCTCAAGAATTTTGGTAACCGTTACTCACGATCCACTTTTCAAATGATTGTCATCATCGGTAGAAATGCAAGAGCCAAAGGTCCTTCTCTTATTTCATAAGTTGAATATATATTCTACAAGTTTATTGGTTCATAATGATTGGATGTCGTGACAATAAACAAATTGCAGTTGAATGCCAAGAGTTACGCCATTATGACAGGATGTTTGACATTAAACCCATTTGACGGGTCAAAGGCGTGAGAATCCAATAGGTCTAATAAGAGACCATTAAATTAAGAATTGAATTTTATTGCGATTGTCTAACATAAGTGGCACCTGCTTGTATATATATCGAAGTATAGTGTTGTTTGGATGACTTTTAATATGCTTAAACAGTTGTTAAAAAAGCGAGATTTACTTTCTTTTTACAATAAGGAGGTTATAGGGGCGTCAACTATCACGTCACGCGGCAGGACTCACGCATCAGTGACCACGGGCCCTTTCCGTTCTGTTCACTGGCGCTAAATAGCTGGTGCTTCGAAAAAGCTGTATTAAAGTTGTTTAACGGCCGATTTCTAAAATTTTGATATGAGTCACTGGCAAATTCGAAAACGTTTTACTGAATCATGAAAGTTGCCCTTGATCATTTCAGTCGATCTTTAACGGCGCCTGCCTATATAAAGTCGGATCGTGAGTACGGTCTAGGGAAACTTCATGTGTTCTACGTCACGGCTTTTGCAAAATGACGTGGTAAGCTCTGTCGTGCGACAACCGAAGGGCGTTTTGAATGTCGCCTAGAATACACACAATATTCTGAAAACATTTTGCAGGTCAGGTTAGGTGAGAGATTGATGAGAGGGATGAACTATTGCCATTAAAATTCACCTAACTAAAGTGAGCAAACAAGGATACAAATTTGACGTTGTGTTTTCAAAGGAGATGATTGAATGAACCGCTAACCAAAAACTTATTTCACACATCAAAGTATTTCAAAAGTTTTGAAAACTCCAGTTCTTTGATTACTTCATTCATATCATCCTTACCCTTATCCAATAGCCTGCAAAGTTAAAATCCACATCTAATCAGTATTCTGTGAACTGGTCTGAATGTCTAGAATAGGAATCGGTACAGGATCAGTTTCTCAGACAAATGAAATGAATTAATACCGATTCATAGGGATTTAGCCCCCTTAGTAGGAGTTTGAAATCCTAATGGAGGCGAATATTTCCTTGATATTACATCAGTTGCATAACAAATCTAACAGATTTAGTTCTTGTTTGTGATTACAAAAAGAGAAATAATAGCCTAAACATATTTAATGTCATTAAGAAAATGAAGGATCAAGGACAACTTTAATACTGTGAACACAATCCACTTTCCATGTTTCTGATCTCTTTCTATTGTGTTGTTTAAGGTTGGATTGTATAACACTTGCCATTGCTGCAAGTCACCAATGCAATTAAATCTGTATGATGACTCTAACAGGTTCTTATCTTATTCTTTATTTTGTTTCGTTTTTGTATTCAATAATGGTTTTTACCCTGCAAAGAGTAGAAACGTATGATTATTACATAAGGACATGGTAACGTTGTTTATAAGATTATTATTTCAATTAAAGATTTGTCAAATATGCATTCAATTACATATGACTACATGCATTGACAGTATTCAACATAATGTGTTTCAGTTAATGTGTTCCTGTCGTAAAATAATTGTCTAAATAACTACGGTATATTGTCTGTCCATACAGTAACAATAATCGCCATCTTCCAAAGTCGTGCCAGTAGAGAATCGACCACAAATATCTATTTGGGTCGGTTAATATGGCTCCTCTTCATTTAATTAAACAAATACGGTGTCGTTTCTTTCTTTTTCATGAACCACAACCTCTTTAAGGAGGTGGTTGCGGCACAAATAGGCTTCTCAAAGAAAAGGGCATGTACATAAACTTGATAACTCTGATGGCCACTTGTCTGCTTGGAATTTTCTTTTAGTGATATTCGTTAGTAGACTGAAATCGTGAGTACGACTGAATATCGCATAAAAATTCAATCAAGTAAGTTTGATCTTACAGGCACTATAGTTAAGGGATAAGGGAAAACAAAGCAAAAACCCTTTTTCTGACGCAGTAAATAACATTGTAAACAACATATTTGTCGTCATTTTAATAATATTTTAGTGGGAAAAGAAGGCCTGCAGGAAAAACACTGTACAAAGACATGAGAAATATTCTATTTAATATTCTATTCCCAATTCTATTACCAATTTGAGTTTACTTGAGGGGTAAATATCAGGATCAGTTTACCAGACAGAAAGAATTTATCGATACCAACTCATTACAGGAGGATTTACTATCATTAAGAGAGGTATCAAATGCTCATGGTGTCCAAGGTTATCGCTGGTACTCTAACATATCAGAAATATTTACTTCATGTAATTCACACATTCGTGCCATCATTTATGGTATTTTTACGTTTAACAGCAAATGAAATTTGGTGATAAACACATATTGTATCTTTTAAAAAATTGGAAAGTCTTGTTTAAAACATGAGAATTATAAAATTACTCCCAACTGATTTAGATCTTTGATTCAGGACGTCAGATTGACGCATCCACGCAACATGAAATATGAGGATGATAATTTCTCGGTCATTTAAACCGTGTATCTATATTCGTAACTGTAAATGTCAAACACATATTTATGTGTAGAGCAAGGCTTTATGTTACACTTTTAGAATACTGTATATTGTAATTTTGCATTAAGAATATCAAACATGAGACATAGTAGCAGAAACATGTATTATAAAACGCTAATGGTAGAGAGATGTGTTTAACATGTGAGGAGAGATGAGTATATGGGGAAACAACGAAAGGACATGTATCATTTTTAAGAACGTTGTGAAGAACTCCATAATAACCCTTCGACTAATCCCAGCATCGGTCGCAATGAGGACAACCTGTGTTTGAGGAGTTATTAGCATTCAGTCATTTCAGAATTTGTTATTATTATTCTGTTGACTGCATGCCTCACAGTTAACAGTAAGAGTTATGGCCGATCATCATCAATGTCCCCATTTACTTATTACGAATTGCTGAAAATCCAACCTGTACTCGTGATTTCTTTTACGTTTCATCCTGTTAAACTGCCATTACTTCTGTGTAATTGAAGATTTTGAAAGGGGGTTGTCATGTTCGATATTAAAGTTGATATTTTGTCAATATGCCAATTTTTTTACATATATGATTGCTTCTTCTTATTGCAGAGAGAGGTAAGGAGAGTTGACTCTTCAATGTTGCTTAGGAATTATTTTGTTTAGAGTGTTCTCAAGAACGTCTGGTCCAAAAACCAAAGATAGTTTCAAGTTATATTTTGACAGAAGAACTAGATGTATGATGTCAATGAAATGAATATATTTTCGCTAAACAATGACTATGACGAAGTAACACTCCACGAGTTGTTACAGATGCAAAACATTATCAGTGGTGTTAATTCATCAAGAACTACTCACTATTGCTGCATTTAATTTCTAGTTGGTTGAGTAAAGTGGAGATGTGAAGGTATAAGGGTACGAGGTTGCCATATTGACTGAAAACGAACTAAAAGTAGATCCATACGAGACTGGAAATGGTTATACTTGGAAGTCTATTTTAACTAATATATATGTGAATGAACGTGTTATTTCCACTTTTTCATAAATTCATCCTCTAACGAGAGTTGCGCCACTCGCTTCACATCTTTTACTAAAAGTGAAAGATCAACATAAAATTGGCCGTAGAAAAGCACATTTAACTGTTAAGATGGTCTCATGTGAAAAAAATTGACAACACGTGATTGAGATGAGATGATATGAGATGATTTGGGGTTTAACGCCGCTTTTAAGAGTATTTCACTTACATGGCGGCTGCTAATATTATTGCAGCCCGCAACACCATTGTTGCTATGCATTGTAGTGAAACCTGCGAGCATCGGCTGGAACTAGCGAACCATTTGTGGTACTGCGCTGACATTCAGTGTAACAATTCGATACTGCAGACAAAGTTGCCGAGCCTCTGGCGGGATTCGAACCACGGACCTCTTGATCCGTAGCCGAAAGCCATTGAAATTGCATGTCCGTCGGCGTCGTTATAATTTTAAAACAAGGCAGTTTGCATTACACAACGACAGGTCAACTCTGTGTCAAGATGAACTGAGTGATAAAAATGTTTGGGATCGATGTTCAACTGCAATACATCTGGCATTTTGAGATGAAAATGTAGATGTTTTCAGTTTATAGAATTATTTATGGTACTTTCATTTTTCGAAGTTAAAAACATTTCATGAAAAAGATTAATTATTAATATATTGTGAACATTTGGTTTAAATTTGAGAATAGAATTGCAACTCTCGACTGATATAGATCTTGCACTTCATATGACAAGACGTCAGATTGACGTAAAGTATCATTGTTACAAGAATCATGTGGACAATTATTTCTTGATCATCTTTTCTGTACTTCTATTTACGTCTTTGTAAATGTCAGATTATCATTTATCACATCGAAAGTTTCACACTTTACATTCAGGGTATTGTTACTTAAAATTTTGAAAGCTAAAATGAAGAAATATTAATCATTGCAAATGTTTGAGAAAGAAGTTTCAATAAAAACCTTGTATAAGGTTTATATAAGGTATTCTAATAAAAACATAGACTGTTCTGGAATCAAATAGGTAACTTATCCAACAAGTGTCAGTACTACCCACTTAACAATACAATTATATAGCAGATATTACTTATGAAGAGTTACGTATAAGGTGACTGTTATCCTAAACCCTTGAATATCTAATCAAAATTAATATATATAACAGTATGGTGAACACTTCTCCTGTTTTCAGTTGCTTACCGCTGATATGATATCAAAGCGATAATATAGCATTGTCGCCAGAGAATAAATTGTATAAATCTATTATCATTAACCATTGATCACAGCAAAACTCATAGTTAAGGTTTATTCTGTATTTACGCAATCATTCATACGATTGTGAAGCTTTGATTGAGAAGATTATTTCTCGGTGAAAAACATTAAATAGAATCAAACAGCAACCTGTTATTATGGACGATGATATATCCTGAATCTTATTTCAGGTCATTTTTCAATCCAATGATTGATTTGTTATGCTTTGATCTGTTTTGCTGAGTTTGTGACAGGAATTAAGAAATGGATTTATAGAACTACATGACTAGAAACATTAATCGTCATAAAACAACTGTTTAACCAGCTTTGTTAATGTTATGAATGATGTTCTGTGTTGTTGCATTTCTGTCAACGTATTGCAAATAGTTAGGTTATGAATAAAACTAACTTGTACAGATACTTACAGAGAGAATACCGAACGAGATAAAAACAATTCAGTCATAAAAGATACCTATACTACAACTGATTAGTGTCAGTAACTGATCCGTCTTTATAAGCTGTTTATAGGTTAATGCTTTGTTTAGGAGATGGCCTGACTCACTTGCCACTCTCTGTTACTTAATCAATGCAGTAACGTTGTCTCAACTTTAATTGCTTTTTTTAGTGAGGTCCCACCCGAAGACTAAGTAAATAGGAAAACGTCTGAGAACCATGGTGTGAAGCTGTAAGACAGTAAAACAGTTTTGATATCCTGGTCAAAGAGTATGAAATATGAATCAGATCCAATCAAACCAGAAAAAAATATACTAATACGTCTATTAATACTTTTACTAAACTATTTCCAGCAAGTTTGAAAAATCCCGAGGTTTGATTAAAGCATATGCTCGTTTGAGTTTCTTCTTGGATTCACTCCTGGTATTTCCCATCCTTAAAGAAATTCAAATCATAGTAGCTTTAATACCCTTCTTGTTGGTTACATCACCAAATGATCAAAGCCGACGTAAAATAAACTATGCTTAGAACATAATAGCTACAAGGTATTTATTAATTTCAGCTAAACAATATATAGGACTGTGTAAGTTTCAGAACTTGAGAAAGTGCAATATTTTAAATCTTAAATGTTGACAAAGAAACTGATGTATAAATGCCCCAAAATATCAAAATGTGCATGTATCCAAAGTACAACTTCAGATGGCGTTCTTGTAAAGGTCAAGCTGGTCTGCAGTCCGTCTTTCATTAAATCTATCATTAAATGGCAGAAAAGGTTAATATAGAAAAATACACTTTGGCCCTTTTATGATTGTTCATAGTTTTATTTGTTAAAAAATGTCTGAAAAAATATAATGCAAAATGACTTAGTCAAGAAGTTTAATTACTTGAAACACATCGATAAGTTTCATGTCAAGGATGTTATTAAGGTGTTTCAACACTTTGCTCAGAATGTGAAACATGTTTTATTCTACTCAAGTTGCCTCGTTCCTTCAGGTTATGTTACTGACAGGAATGGTGCTTGTAGGAATATTGCTGCAGCTCTTTGTATTTCAGAAGGATCCTCTTGACATTCAGCCCATTCCACAAGATTCCCTATGATAGTGTCAGCACATATGGCCTCCAGCCGTTCCTGGAGACGAGCTAATGCTGTGAGGGTTTCGGGAAGAAGATTGATGCCACCATCCACCAGCTGCAGTGCTGCGGGCCGGCTCTACACAGATAATGAGAACTTGACAACACAGCAAACGTAGAGATTTCTCAGACATGTTCATATTTACTACAAACTAAGCTCTTTGATATTTGCTTGTTTTATTATGATTTTAACCCAGTCCATAGGATAAATAAATATATTTCATAAATATGTATCAAAACAGCGAATATTACTTTGAAAGTTGTTCTTTACGTTGAGACTTGGGTGAGGGTTGCATATAGTATATATCACATGTTGCTCATGCTTCAAATCATTTATGTTTATCAATAACCTAGTTTGAGAATAGTGAGTGCAATGCTTTATTCTAAATTGTCACTTAGTATTGATATTAGTGTTATACTGTTATAGGATTGACCTACACGATTTAGTCATTGTATACTGACCTATAAATACTTATTAATATTTGTGTTGACACTATGTTATCTCAGGTTATACTTATGATTGTGTATTTGTGTTCTAGGCATTTGTGTCCTTCTATTTGTCTATCGCCAATAAATCCACCCACTGAACCTTCACAAGTGCTTGTTCTTTATAAGAAAAGGTTACATCTGGTTCATGAATTGTCAGAGTCACTGAATATAGAAAACTGTAAACGGCATAAAGTATTTGAAAAGTACTTCTCGAATGTCTAACTTAAGTTAACCAAAGAATTATCAAACCCCAAAATGCAGAAAAATCAAAATGTAAGGTTTTCACCAGTCTAAATATAATATGAACCATTTTGATGAATATATAGTGACTAATTAAAATGAGGAACAATGACCTTTTTCCAATTTTCTCTTCAGACTTCCTTCCTTGTGCATCTATGTCTAATTTTGGCATTTAATTTTTCGAAGCTTTCAGCTATGTAGTCCCGACGACTTACATAGTTACGTTCTTCATCACAGAGGCTGTTCAAGATAACAAACTCCTGGGCATCATTTAAAAGAGTAATATATTTGAAATAGTAACGAAGACAATAACATAGTGAATGACGATTCATCATATACGTTGACTTGACTTTGCACTATATGCTTTGCCAATATGATTTAATATTGCTCTAGAAACAGTGAAATAAGTAATGGCACATTATAATAATTAACAACTCCCTACACTATAGATTTAGCTAATGATTTGAAGAGTGAGTTTCAAATCTTCCCTTGCATCTATTTCCTACAACGACAAACTTTCATTTCATGAATTTTACATCAGATTCAAATGAGTTGCCAAGCAGCAACCGTTTTGGTTAGCGTGACTTAAATCAGGTAATCTCAGAATTGGTTGCAATATTGGAGCAAGAACTGTCATAGAGCAATATCATTTTCCCAAGCGAAGTAGAATTCGCGCCATATTCCGTCAATGCCTTCTCTAAGCGTTGCCGCATTGGACCAGACTTCGGGGTTTGAGTGCAACGTCCTCAGCACCAGACTTCGAGGTTTGAGTACAACGTCCGCCTCAGCACCAGACTTCGAGGTTTGAGTA
Source organism: Phorcus lineatus (assembly GCA_921293015.1). Lineage (NCBI taxonomy): Eukaryota > Metazoa > Mollusca > Gastropoda > Trochida > Trochidae > Phorcus > Phorcus lineatus. Next base: position 51,818,766 of record OV121087.1, read on the forward strand.
CAACGTCCGCCTCAGCACCAGACTTCGAGGTTTGAGTACAACGTCCGCCTCAGCACCAGACTTCGAGGTTTGAGTACAACGTCCGCCTCAGCACCAGACTTCGAGGTTTGAGTACAACGTCCGCCTCAGCACAAGGCTTCGGGGGTTGAGTTGCAACGTCCTCAGCACCAGATTTCGGGGTATGTCCTCCTCAGCCACAAGAAGCAACCTGTGTGAGATTTCTTAGAGAACTCTCAAGTTCAGCTGCAGTTAGTGAAAGACACAGAAGCATAACAAGGCTTTAAATAACCAGTGCGCGTGTCTGACGCGAGTTATGCCTTGATGGACATGTTCAATACCTACTATTAACTGCATATGGCTAGGGAGGAAGTTTGCGACCTTCAGTTTCTCTCTGTCTCTATTCACAGACACAGGTTTACAAAACAAGCAGTTCATAGAGAATCTCACCCAAGTGTCTTCTGATATCAAATATATCAACACGAGTAGATAAAAGTTACAAATATCCGAGGCTTGCCGAGGATATTTTTACTTTTATCAACGAGTGTTGATATATATTTGATATCAGAAGACACGAGGGTGAGATTCTATTTATCATCCAAAATCATTTTTCATTTCCATTCCGTGAAAAATGTATATTTCTGAACACTGCACCACTCTTAGACTCTCAGTGCGGTGATGTAATAGCACTGTGACGCCATCATCTTTATGACGTCATAGCATTGTGATGTCATTACTTGATGATGTAAAACAATTGTGATTTCATGCACTTGACTGTAACAGGGCATTGTTCAAAATCTACTGTAAAAACGATATCTCCTAGGAGATATCACTTGATCTTCCACAAGCGATATCTCCTGTGGAACACAGTTTTGGATGATAAACATCTGTATTCAGCTAGACAGTGACAGAAGACTTCTTGCTCCAGTTGATAAATCCCGTTGTAATGAGTCGATATCAATTTATTCCGGTTTTCTGAGAAACTCATCCGGATATGAATTCTGTACCGGGCCACTTGGCGGCACATTCATACTACTGGATCAAATTGAACATCACTCCACTCGACATGATAAAACGGTGTAAGAAATACAAATGTCTAAGGATGATACGTGAGGTTGGTATATGGTAGGAAATCGGCGTTGTTATTCTTTTGATAATCATTTGAATATATATACATGCATATAGTATAGTAATCTTAATAATTATATATATATATATATATATATATATATATATATAGTTTAAGATTAAGGAGATGAATTCAGGGCAAACATCTTCTATTTTTATATTGATGTTGAAACATTATCAGAGACCTGAAATGGTCTTGTTTTTAAATTCCATTTCCAGATTCTATTCGCCAGAGTACATGTTGAACGACGATCTCCTGATGTTTGATTACTATACCTTATGATGGTGGTCTTCTTGACATCGAAGGCGTTACTCTATGACCTCTTTGATAGGCACAGTTTCATACGAGAAATGAGTCACTTGAAGATTTCGAGAATAGTCGATAGGATAAGAATAAGTACGGTATCAGTTGTGCTAAGGAGTGGAGTTGGAATCCTTAATACTTGGATCACAATTTTGTTTATGGATAAGCAACTTCTTTATTCTGTGGAAGCGACGTTTCGACATAGATTCTAATGTTTGGAATATCTCCCAAGTGTCTCCTGATATAAAATATATCAACACGGGTTGACGTTTGTTGAAAATTATCGAGGGTTGTCGATGTATTAGATTGTTTTACCGATGACGTGATATTATTGCTTTTGGTTTATTGACTGAGTCTGTTGGGTATTTGATCTAGATCGATTCTTGTATTACACACATACGTTTAAATTTTTACCGATATTTGGAAAACATTCTGCATGTTCATGTTCCTGATTAAAAACTAATTAATTCTTCCGGAAATGCTTTGTCACTAAGGCGTAGATCTGGAAGTATGAAAGTTTGACCATCTTTTGAAAAGTTCTGAGCAGGAACCGTTTTATTTCATCCGAGTCTCAGAATCTTTAACTATCACCACTTACAATAGCACAGACAGGTTTTGTTAAACAATACTGCAGATTTTTTTGGGTTTTTTAATATGCAGTCTTACACTGGGTATATAAAGTGTATGTTAATTACGTCCCTTGTCATTTTAAAGCTGTATGTGTAGCAACAAAATATACAGCTGCATCACTTACCACTGAATCGTAATGCAAATACAATGTAATTTGGGTTTTGTTTGACCGTCAATAACATTTATTTTAAAATTTAATTTAAAATTGACAAAGAATCACCATTGTCGAAGTGTGAAATAGCCATTCCTTAATATATTCAACGATCGTCTGGTCTCTCGCGCAAAACTTTGAATTTTGGCATGTTGGAATAGATGGAAGGGTCATAGTTTCAAAATTTCGAAAAAAATAATCCATATCGACTCTCTGAGAATAAAATCAGCGCAAGACTAATTTTAAAAGCAGTTGATAAATTTCAATAAGTTTTCGAAATTTTGATCCCTGGTCACTTCAATGACCTGCCAAAACTGTTACCGTTAATTGTGGGGTATGATAAACATTTGACTTAGAGAAAATGGATATGGACATCTGAATTGAAAATTAAACAGTATACGTTTCTTTTTCGCAATGCAATTATTACTCAAAGGCATTCAATATTAAATGATATTTGCACAGGTATACCCAGGTATGTGAGACAACTTTTGGTATGCAGCTATATAATACCCTGATGACTACATTTATGGGAAAACCTTTGGTAATGAAGAGACATAAACAAATTTATTCTCCAGTATTTTATTTTTAAGAATAGTGCATGTGTTATATATTTAGATTGTGGCAAATGTGAACCGATCATCTAGGTATTTGTTCTATTTCAAAAGGATTTAACTGTCAGTTACAAACAGGAAAAAGTGTATGATAGAAATGGATAATCATTTAACCATGGGTGTTGTTCTTTCTCAATTCCATGCCTCAGTTTGTTGACATCTCAATACGTTTCATGATGATATACCTTTCTGACCAAACTCTATGATAAGCAAGTCTGTAACTTAACTGATACAGGTCTACACATCCATTGAGATTCAAACCAAGGAGACCCGGGTGAGAGTTATATATTCTCTCGATTGAGCCAAAGGGATATCGTCTATCCGAAACCAGCAGGAAGAAGCTCTGACGCACAAGGTATAGACTTAAGCAAACGATATGGAGACGATGAATACCACCTAAAGTGTTGAGTAGGGACCACAGTGGTTCTACAGTGTATTCGAGCTAAGATGAAGTTGCCAGCAAGAGCCAAAGGGTGTTCCACTCCTTTGCAGACCCGATACCGCACGTATTCTTATACAATCAAATATTCAAGTGACTCGTGTCTCGTATGAAATATCTGCGTATTGCACAGACATGGACCTCAAGTCTTTGAAAACCACTGCACGAAATGGGAACAAAACATACTCAATGAACACTTTTTTGATTATTGGTCCCAACACAACATGATCCCTTTCGATGTATAAAGGACACTAGACTTCAGTGGTTTCAATATAAAATACTACACCACATACTGCCAACAAATAACATTCTGTATAAATTAAGCTATGTAGACAATTTGTAGTTTCTGTTCAGAAGATATTGAGACAACAGCACATTTATTTTGGTCATGCAATAGTGTTAATAAAATATAGCAAATAGAATCATGGCTACAACAGAAAGCTCTTACCCAAGTAAAAATTACAAAAAAGCATGTTTTGATTGGATATCCGGTTAAAAATAACGATCCCTTGAATATCATCATAATCTTGATAAAATATATCATATTTAAAAGCAAGCTGAATAAAACAATACCACCATTCAAAACATTCTAGAACGAAATAAGGGAATGTTATTTTCTTATCAAGTGTTCCGAGATAATTGAGTGTAATATAAGCCTATTCTGTAGATTTTGGTCAACTTGTCATAATTTATTCATGTGAACTTTGACTGAATGCTGTACCGGATTGTCAACTGTTGAGTTTGTAAAAGAACTTTGAAAAATGTGATTGAAATATAAAAAAATTATTAAGAAAAAGTCTTTGAAAACAATTGCTCAGTTGCACACAATGTCGCTGATGAGACAACTTAATTGATTGCATCTTGTCACTGTGGGGAAACTGAGGGAATTAAATGAAGTTAAAAGAAGCTGGCGAAAGTAATAACTCTCCACAGTCAAGTTGAAAAAGGAAATTTCATGAGCAGGCTCGGTATTTATTTCTCACTACACATTAAATTGCTTCAGAAGCAGGGACAAGTTATTATATCATTACACTTTAACGCACAAAATAAGTCTTGTGATAAAATTGAATTAGTGTAACTTGTTACCAAGCGTAAAACAAAAGGCTTCAGATAACCACAGTTTAGAATTCATTACATCTTTTTGCGAAAATAGTGTCTTACATATTTGATATAAAGATATAATGTATGGATTATTCTACACGGTAATACTGGTAACTAATAGCTTACCACCGAGCCAATTAAACTATGATTTATTTGAAATAGATTTAGTTAACGACCCCAGCCGTTCATGTGGAAACCCATGCAAAAATGCCTTTCATGATATGTTGATTGTACAATTTTTCACGTTAATTGCAACAGGTTACTCCATAAGATATCAAATCTTACTCTGTGAGAGTGCCCTAAGATACTGGTTTAGTCCTTAATGGCAATGCCGATCTATTACATAAAAGAATCTGTATTCAAACATGCACATTTGCATATTCAAGATTCAGGCGTGCCCCTTCAAAACAATTCCCTTATTCTCTCTCTCTCTCTCTCTCTCTCTCTCTCTCTCTCTCTCTCTCTCTCTCTCTCTCTCTCTCTCTCTCTCTCTCTCTCTCTCTCTCTCTCTCTCTCTCTCTCTATCTCTCTCTCTCTCTCTCTCTCTCTCTCTCTCTCTCCCTCTCTCTCTCTTTATCTTTTTTCAGAATTATATTGTCCGTTCTGACTGTGAATATAATGCAAATGTAAATATTATGGAGAGGGCTTTATAAGTGGGACAACTTGTGCCCAATCCATTTCACTTCTGGGAATAAATTATGTTGAAATGAAAAAACAACGAGTTCGAATTTACATGTAAAACGTGGCTTTTCTGATTGTTGAATAAAGATAATTTGAAATTCATTTCTTGCTCTCAAATGCCAGATTGATGAAATACAGATCAATGGACATGACTTGGCTAGGACTTCACAAAATATATCCAAATGTAAAACTATCACAAATTAGTCTCATTGTAGGGATAGTTATTATTAGTGTACCGATTTTATTGTTCACACAACTTATAGTTTTTACCTAAAAAATCAACGTTTGTGCTCCTAAAAACATAGATGAATTCCGGTTAATAAAATAACTCCTTGTCCTTGTTATAAGTACGAGGACGGGTCACTCCAAGAAGAGCCAGAAGCACAAATCACTTCTCTATAAGGTAATGTGGTTATATAAGTGACCTATCAGACACGACGAGGTCGAGTATTATAGTATTATAGTATTATAGTATTATCTTTACACCACTAGTCTCATCATCCGAGTCCCAATATTACTAGCTTCACTAGCGCTTACCCTTTGAAGGCAGTTAATAATTGAAAGTAAAGAAAAAGTCAAGCGCCAAAATACATTTAGAACTAAAATTAAATGCTTTTCTAAATATAGATTCAACCAATTGAATCAATGAATATTCATAAATAATGTAAAATTGATAAAAGTCATTTTGTTGGAACTTAATTTTCACCCAGAAACACAATTGTACCATTGCCGAAGCTACGAGACAAGCTTTAGAGTTCAGACGTCAAAAAAAAAATGTTGTTACAAAGCTATAACAAAACAAAATATTTTATCATCAACACATAAATTTAAATTTTAAAAAAAGTCATCTTTTTTTCAAGAAAAAGTATCAAACGTTAAATTTTTCAATACCTTGCGGATTTCAATATTTAATGAAATAGTCCTTCTCATTATTAATCAGAATCAAAAGTACCATATAACGTTGATATAAAAGATTGCATGTCCAACTTCAGAACAATTCGTTCAAATCAAAGATTCCTATATTTATCAGAAATGCGTCATGTATACGTGGAATTCAGCGTAGATCCTTTTGAATGAAAGGATCATAATTAATGTGGCTCAAGTGAAACGAAACCGTAAATTGAGGAAGAATTGCAAGCAAGTTCAATGTAATTCGTCGTTTAACAGCTTTGTTTCAATTTCCGGAGAAAATTTGTCAATTTCCGGCTGAAAAATCTTACGAGACAATACTACGATCATTCAAACAAACATATTATTATTCATGAGTTTTATTTACTGACGCAAGCATATCACGATCACCAATCAAATATCCTGCCAAATACACCTATTCATGTGATTCATTGATAATGAATGAAAAACTACTCTTGCAACCGCTGCTGTAAGCTACTGTTTTCTGGTACATCCGTTTGCCTTCCTTTTTCACCGCTAGTCTGTAGACCTGCTTCACAAGGGTTCTTTTGACGTCATTTTTATAAATTCATTTAACAGAATTTTTTTGGGGATTACTTTCAATATGACATATTCATTATAATCAATTCTGATATTCTGAAATATAAACCAAAGATCAGAGCAAGAGACAGTAAGTGATTTATCAGGGTTACTTTTGTTTTTCTGATGTTTTATACGTTGGTTTTGAAACTTTCTATCTAACATCATGTCTAGGTAAAGTTTGACGGCATTTACACGTTGGTTGTGTAGCTTTCTATTCTACATCATGTCTATGTAAAGTTTTACGGCAATTACACGTTGGTTGTGAAACTTTCTATCTAACATCATGTCCAGGTAAAGTTTGATGGCATTTACACGTTGGTTGTGTAGCTTTCTATTCTACATCATGTCTAGGTAAAGTTTTACGACAATTACACGTTGTCTTACTTTCAATCTTACGTCATGTCTTTGTAAAGGTTGACTCCATCAATATGTTGTTTGTCTTACTTTCCATCTCACATCATGTCTTGGAAAAGTTTGATGGCATTAACTTGTTGGTAGTCTTACATTCTTCTTTATATCCGGCCTTGGTAAGGTTCAACATGACATGGCATGACATGAACACTTTGATTGTTTTACCGTTTCACCTACTATCGTATAATTGTTCTACGAAAGGTAAATGAATCTTCACAAGACACAGCGCATCCACGGAAATCTAATTCACAAAAACTGAAGCAGAAGACATTTTCAATCATATCCGAATGGAACCTGTATTAATTTTCTGCCTGGATAATCATTAAACAGATGATCGAGAAGCGTAGTGAAGCAAGCTTATCATCAATTTATCTGTTCATCTCTCTGTCTTCCGCTTCACTGAATCGCAGAACAACATGACTGTTCACTCACAGGGATACACACACTGCTGCTTTCTGATGCTGATTACTCTCGGGGATCGAGGAATCACCCATGATGCATTAGTATTTGGTGGGCAACATAGATGATGTGATGTATATTCATTCTAAAGATTCGTAAATTCTTTGACATATAATGTAAAGACTGATCTAATGAGGTCTGACGAGATCTGATGCGATATGATGAGGTCTAATGAGGTCTTCTACCTGATGCAGATGAAGTACAAATACCAGTCTTTTCTTTGATCGACAAGTTTAAGGATTCCGCAAAGAAATGCATACTGACTACCGTTCATTTCGCATCTGGTATTTCTTCTGGGTTCGTCTCAATAACATTTGAAAGTAGGCAAATTGAGAAGCAATAGGTGATGAATAAGAAAAAGAATAAGACACCATTTCTTATTTGAATCAATAAAAACTTGGCACAAACTTACAGAAGTAATTATCATATCGATATGATATTAAAAGGACATAGCATTCAAACAAGGTTTAGAAAATATAGTAGTATTTCAGATGTTATCTGCATTGATATACGATAAAGATGTCTGTCTCAAGATAAACAAGAAGACATTATTTGTTGTAATATATTACTGTGTCTGCTACTGAAATAATATGTAGAATTAAAAATTGTAATTTCTACCTACATAGTCACATATGAGCTAAACCATAACAATGTGTATGAATGTTTTCAATAATTAAAAGTGTGTTACAAAGTTCAATGTATTATAGTAGTTGAACGTGTGTTTCAATGTGTCTAATGTTAAACACTAATTGAAAGTGCATTACAATGTGTTAAATGTTTTGCTTTACTTGAAAATATGTTACAATGTGTCCAACGTTTTACAAAATTATGTGCCAAAATAACACCATTTAGAAAGTGTGTTTCAATGCGTCAAATTGTTTCTTAATACTTGAAAGAGTGTTATAATGTGTCCACAAGTGTGTAACAATGAGCTATAAAATATTTGAATGTAGAATATCATGTTCGCAATTTCGCAATTTTAGATGGAGACAACGACACTAGTTTGAGTAATTTCGAGACATAAGACAAGATAATACTAGTGTTTAATGGACGACCAGAGTCCATTCATTTTATTCCTTCAACTGATATACAATAACAGAATGTGTGACGGAAGGAATTGATCTGAAGACCGTTTGTGACACAAAGAGGTCATAAAGGCGGATGTTCAGAGACATTTTCAGTATGCGCAGATACCAGATTCGTTGTTTTCAGTTTCAACTCTGAGGGTCTACCTATATATAGAGTCAAGTCAAGTCAAGTCAAAGGTTACCGATAAGTTTTATCCAATGTTTTAAGCATTTAATTTGGGAATTTATATACAGTGGATGTCTTCCACATTCGCCGTAAATCATGCAATTAGGTGTAGATAATCCAACGGATAAATATCTTTTACAAGCTAAAAGATGGTTTTTTTCTAGGCAATCATACTTTTGGTATCCCCAAATATCATATCCATATAATATTATCGGTTGTATCTGGGAATCAAATAGTTTAAAAAATACTTTAGGAGTAGTTATTCCGATCTTATATGTAACAGACATACCTTTCAAGAGTGCTTTCTTTGCTCTCGTTACTAGATCATTTACACTTTTAGAGAAGTTCATCGTTTGGTAAAACAAAAAGCCAAAATATTTATATTGACTGCTAACCTGAAGTCGTACCCCATTTAATACCCAATTTTCATTTGCTGATAGTAGCCCACCCCTTCTTAAAATAACTATATTTGTTTTGTCATAGTTAACAGATAATTCCCATTCTATTATGTAACGTTCTAAAATATTAAGTTGATTTTGTAATCCTACAACAGTGTCTGACACTAAAATGAGATCATCAGCAAACAGCAACATTAATATTTCCATAAAATCCGTGAACATTTGAATCCCATGTTTTCCATTGTTTGCAATCTCATTATATAATTCATTGATAAAAAATTCGGGCTTAAAATACATCCCTGTCGTAGTCCAACTGGACAATCAAAATAGTCTGTAAGATCGCCACCACACCGTACACATGATTTTATCTTAGCATACATATAGACTTTAAAATAGAATACATTTTCCCACGAAATCCAGTCCTTAGTAAACAACACCATAACTTAGAACGATCAATAGAATCAAATGCTTTTCTAAAATCGACAAATGCTACGTACAATTTGTGTTGTCGGCGTGAATGACATTTCTGAATTATTGCAAATAATGTAAAAATTTGGTCTGAAGTTGAATATCCTTTTCGGAAACCGGCCGAGTTTTTGTTTTGGTATTAAATCCCGCATATTATGGTTGTAAATATTTTGCCCAAAGTACTCATTAGTGAAATGCTTATATAGTAATCTGGATCATCAAGCTTACCTTTCTTACCTTTCTTTTATATCAAATTATTGACGAATACCAACTTTTTGGAAACATGCCATTATCAAAAACCAATTGAAGCATTTGACTAAGAATGGCATTTTAAGAGATACTGAACATTTTATATTTTCTATAATGATATCATCGGGCCCCGCGGCTTTTCCGTTTTTTAGATGTGATATTGCATATTTCCTTTTCTGAAATTGTTGATTCCAGAATCAACTTATCCATATCTGTGTAAAATTCTGATGGTGAACTAAGCATGTCATTTAACACATTTTTATCTTGGTCGCTGTCAAAAACAATTTCGTTGGAAAAGATTTTCTTAAATTGTAATAGCCATTCGGTTTTGGGAATAGAGTTTTGATAAGACTGTCTATTTTGTAAGGACCATTTTTCTTTCCAAAATTTAGAGGGATTTTAAAATGAATTATTAAGTCGATTTGGTTTTGTTTGCGTAGATCAGATTTAAGTTTTCGGCAGCAATCCTTATTTCTCATTTTGCAATACTGCGTTTTATTATACTCTGTGTGTTTACACTGGAAGGCCCTGAGAGCTTTACGAGCGTCACGCATTGCTCATTTACATTCTGCATTTAGTTTACGTGTTCTTGAAATGTTATTTTTCTTAGTGACACACGTTCTCTTAATACATTCAGAGGAAGTTAAAATCATATTTATCAATTGATCGATTGCACCATCTAGATCAAAATCAATCAATGAGAGTAACCATTTACTTCAAGATGATATTTTGTCAGATAAGCTATTCACAAAACATTTAGCCAGAAGGTAATTCCAAACAATTTTGTTTTTGCCACAACAATCAGCATACTGTTCAGTTTCAATGTCTAAAAATGGGAATTTACAATTCAGCTCTAGTGGGAAATGATCTGAGTCAATTTTATCTCCAACGTTAAACATCTCAATAAACTGGAAAGACGTGGTGAGCAGATTACATAATCGTTCACGCTTGAACCCTGATGACTGCAAAATGTGTAATCACCAAGAATGTCAGCAAAAGCTCTACCGTTTACAATGAATAGCGGTAGTCCGTGACACATGTCTAATAAGGCACGACCAAAAAGATTCACAATCTTGTCGTGAGATTTACGGTCATCAAGCAGGATATCCCCTTCTTCACTATATCTAAGGTAATCATTTTCGATATCATCATCAAAACTAATGCGCTGGTTATCTAGCTCTCCAGTGCGTGCATTCATATCCCCACAAAGCATTGTGAATGAATCACTTATTTCTGGCAGGTTATCTATAAGAAACTGTTCCATTTGTTCAATGTTACATTCATGATCCCTGCCATGATAATACGGAAAACCCAATGGTGGTACCTAAGTACTTATCAAGTTTATATCGTTAGTAATTGTAAATAATATTTTAGGTAGTCTAATGAATATCAAGTTATCAATCGATGGCGCTAGTAAAGGGGACATTTTGCTAATAGAATGGTGAATACAAACACATGACATACATCAACCATAACATTTACGAATTGCTGGTGATGTCATCCCTGTGTGTAGAATCGAGCCGTATTCTGCGATAGAAAGACTTAATATGGGGTCACAGATAGACCCCGAACGAGATCTTCGAAATCACTCTATTCAATTGGATATTTCAGTTTTCAAATGTAAGTGAAGATAATGATGCTTCTACTCAAGTGTACTCACCATACGACCACGACGCCAATTGAAATTATAACCTTTTTTTCCCTGACTTATCGATTAAGATTATTTTGTCTGGAGTAAAACCACCAGTTTATACGTTTTTATTAATACAACTCAATGGCTTCGGGGCAATGTCTTGTACAATAGGAAATAGTATTTAAATCGTGTAGCCATCAAATGAAATCATTGATTCCGGTTCATTTTCAGAGGAATTGGTATTTCTCAAATGCAAATGTTTCAGATTTCCCCTTATAACGTCATAATCCCTCAATTTATTGGTCCTCTATTTAATCTTTGTGCCCACGATCTTTGTGCCTTACCTGACCCAGACTATCTACATGCAACCTGTATTTATAATTCTTAGAAAAAATGCCTTTACAATGTTACGCAAGAAAATATTTTTTTTACAATTGACAGTAAATGAATTATTGTATTGTTGCATTTACAATCTGTAGAAAATGAGCAAATTGCAATATATCAATATATATTTTAAAAATCCGGGTTTTTTTATATGCCTGCACTGTAAGAAGCAACATCCTACGTGTATCGTAAGACGATTTATATCTTTTTATTCATTATTTTTTGACGTTTTCAAAAAGCCATCCGTAAATGTCATGAAACAAGCATCTAAAGGATGAATTGACATTTATTTGTGTGTTACTCGTTGCCATAGAGTGCCATTTTACTGTGTTTGACATACAGACTGAATGTTACTGTTGAAGCGCTGTCATTTGGTTCAATTTCACAACAAACTGAACAGTAGATGACACTTTTGATGAGATGTGAACATGTTGAATTGTAAGCTGACATTATTCAATCGCTAAATCCCAATTGATACTCGAGGATTCTGTAAATATTCTCCAGGGCCTGCTTTCACAAAGCAACCTTAACTAAGGTTAACCTTAACTCCCATTCTTTAACATTGCACTAAGGTTACCTTAAGGACTTACGATCACCTTAGAGCTTTGTGAAAGTAGGACCAGGAGACGATCGAGGGGGGAAACCAAACACAACATGTAAGCAAAGGAAGTTTGAACTTTGAAGAAACAACTAATATTGGGTAATTGTGTTATAAGGAAAGGTTAAAAAAGTAAAATTATCCTTTTTCTTAGATAACTTGTTAAATTTTCAGTGCTTTATTTCCTTGATTTCGTAAAACTTCTTTCTTTTGAGGTGTGTCGCTTCATAATCAAATCTCGTGTGAACCTGAAAAATGATTATAACGTTTGTGACCACAGGGTATTGATATTTAGCCGCCTTAGCCGAAATGTACAGAAATATTCGTACCAGTCGGAGTGTCGGTCAAAGCGATACTTATAATTTAATTAACATGTTTCTTGTAATGGCAGAGTGATAAAAACAAATTAAAGATTGTCCTCGATAGTTTCTTCGATCCCAATAATGTCCAAAACATTAATGCGTCATGAAAAGTTGACAATGCTCTTTGTGAAATATGCTTCATTTGCGCTTGAATAGTTTATATTTCAATATATAGAAACTGGAATATATGTTTAAAAATACTGTATGAAGTGTTCAAAACTTACTCGAGTGTAGACCTGAGGTTTATTCACGCCACTATACCATTGCACCTTTCCCGTCATCTACTTGTCACAAGGTCAGAATGTCCTGTATTAATCAAAGGACACAGGTTTGGAAAGTGAACACATCCCGAAATGGATTTCCTATATCAACGTTCATCAACGAAAAGGGTGAGAGGCAGTTGCTCGTGAAAAAATGTCAAAATGTAACTCTAAGATCATTGGTCTCTAATATGCTTTCAGGAATAAAGATTAAAACAGGGATATTATAGGGAAACTGTTATTGAATACATTTTTCTAACCTTTGCGATCGCGAGAAAAGATCAGTGAGAGCCTAAGCCTTCTTAGCAGAGAAAGTAACTGGAGAAGAATTGGAAAACAGTTTTGAACAGAGCTGTAAAAGTAAAACCATTGATCTGACGGGATGACTTTTGGTCAACATGTGCTCACACATCCACTCTGGTGCCAATGACAGCCCCATTCACTGAAACATTTTGACTGTGAGCACACCAAGTAGAGCTTAGAAAGTTTAACAAATGATATCAATATGAGTATTACGGATACCAGTCAGATCAGAGCAGCAATGCCGATTGCCCTCGTGAAGACATGTATTCAAATTTTAATTTCATATTTGGGTTATTTCAGAACCGATTTTCCTGATGAAAAGTCCCAGGGATGACAATGCTCAGGGTACACGAGGATGTCAGTGTTGTGGCTATTGTTGAACCTGTGCATAAATCCCTTCAATTATCTATTAGGGATAAGTTTCAGAAATTAGATTAGCAATGCGAGCTCTGGTGAGTACTTATCTCTGATATATGAATAATACTGTTACCAGTATGAGCTATATTTGTGCTGTTTATGTATACGTCTTTTGATCAGTGTGGTACCTTCTAGTATGAAATAGGTTCCAACTGCTATGGCCAACGTTCCAGTGTAAGAACAAGAAAGAGACTACAACTATCCAATACTTGTGACGTGACTTAAGGAAAGACCATTCTCTACCAACAGAGGGAGCTCCGTCATAAATTCCTACACGTATAGGAATTTATGACAGAGTTACCCCTGTGTACGTTGAGAGAGAATAGGGAAAGGCAAGTTCTCATTGACTAACTCACTGGCCAAGGAGCTTTAGCAACCCTTTCGATCAATACAGAAGAATGAATTAAGACAGTTTTTAACAGAGTTCCTCCACTGAAGATGTTTTTACATCAGAAATCAATGACTGATGCTCAGCATTATCTGACAGAAGCAGGTTCGTTTCAAGGCATTGATGAGTTTTATTCTTTGAGTTGAATACAATTTTCAAATATTTAAACGACGATATTGAGAGTCAAGTGCATCTTTAACAATGTGACAATAACAATGATTGGAATAGAACCACCTCAACAATATATCATTGTACGGTTTCTACCGTCGTAACAATATCGAAAATTACATGTAGTGAAACACCAATATGCTCTCATAATATATATAAGATTGGACTGTATAATTGGATAGAGTTTCTAAATTACTTTTTGATTCATCTTAAACTCCCGCTATATTGACGTAATTAAACATTTGAAATTATAATTATCATTTCTATATGTTCAAAAGGGAGAAATAGTTAAAAAAAAAAGAGATATGGGGATTTCACAGGGATTTGTGAGTACAGAAAGAAAGCAGAAAATAGAAACACTAAGATTAGATACCTTTCATTTGTTTAAAAGTCTATGTATGATATATGTATTTGTTTATTCCATTCAATCTGTTTTTTGAGACTGGATGAGAGACTAGCGTGTTGAGATGCTATTTTCCTATTGGAAGTCAAGAATCCAAATCTACACAATGACAGAAATTTATATTATTAACTTCCCTGTGTGACGAATTGCACACGTGGGTGGAATGTAAGAGGTGTCGTAATTATCTGAATAGATGAATGTATTTTTTCTTTATGTTGAAGTCACTGTGGTAATGTGATGGACAATAATCAGAATGCGGCTCAAGACAATAATAAGTGCTAAATGTACAGCTGCATACCGAAAGTTTGTTCACTTACCACTGAATCGTAGTGCAAATATCATGTAATTTGGGTTTCGTTTCAACGTCAATAGAATAACTTCTGCAAAACTGACAATGGACAGCCCACTGTCCACATGTTAAACAACCATTCTTGAACTCTTTTTGGGATCGTCCGGTCTCTCGTGCAAAAATTCGAATTTTGGCAGACTGATATAGACAGAGGGGGACACATTTTCGAAATTTTGTTTTGGTTAAATGTCAAATAAAATGTTCAATATCGACTCTCTGAGATTAAAACCGACATAATCCCATTGACTTTGTGCTAAAACCTGCCAAAACTGTTACGGGTATTTGTTGGGGACGATAAACATTTGCCTTTAAGAAGAGTGGATCTGCATATATGTATTGAAAGTTCAATATAATACGTTTGTTTTTCGCAACGCTATGATACCTCAAAGGCATCTCAAATTATATGATATTTGCACTAGTATATACAGGTATATGAACAAACGTTTGGCATGCAGCTGTATATTAGAGCATCTGATGATATTATAAGGGTAAACCACTGAAATGAAGATACATTTATGTCCGAAGTGACATTTTCCCCGCCTGATAAAACTTATTGGTCATCCACTTCATGTGGTTATTATATCTTATTTGGTTATTTAGCTGGAATGAACCAACAAAACGTGATCCATTGGTAGTTCTTGGACAACATAATCACCTGGACAAAAACCTGAACGAAACACCCTTGAACGAATTATGGTGTTGTTGAGTGAATTGAATTTTTCGATTTTTCAGAAATGTGGCGAAGCAAAATATGACATATGATTGTTTACTTAGACATCTCAGGATTTGTATTTCAATTAATTGCCATGTTTTTCCCCCAATGTTTTTCCGTCTGTCCTCTGATGCAGGTTTCTCATATCCCGCACTGTCTCTTGTGACTTAAGCTATTACAGGTTCTATGATCCGTTTTACCTGTGAAAGGGCATAGTAAATTATGATCATAAAATGCATTTATTTCTAGTAACTTATACAACATATGTTTGTTAAGGGAGGGATGATTACTGACACAGTGTGATATTGTGATAGCACTGTATCCAGAACATAAAGCTGTTGTCTACCAACAAAGTAGAGAGTCAGCCATAATAATGTGGATATTTATATGGCGCCTTTTCCACGTCCTAAGACATGCTCAAAGCGCTGCCTACATCATTACCCTGAGGGAAAGTGTACTTTCAAAGCTGCTACTAAGCGCTAAGTCCGTACAACCCTATATTCAGGTACCCATTTTAACAGCTGGGTGGACTGAGTGCAATGTGGATGAAGTGCCTTGCCCAAGGACACAACACAGTTTTGGACCCAGGTCACAAATTTTTGGTGTCTCCACCGTGATTCGAACCCGAGTCGTCGGCGTGAAGGGCCAGCACGCTAACCACTACACCACTGTGCTCCACATATCTTCTTGCTTCCCACTTGTTACAGGCCCACCGGGCTGAAGTGATCTTCCTGTAGACAAAACCGGTGCTTGCTTACAGTGTTCTCAGCATTATTGCATTCAGTAGGCTCTGATGGTCACAAACATAAAATCTTTTATTTTTAGATTGTACACATCAAAAACAAACATATGGAGTGTAAAATAAGACATAAAGGTTATCAAAGATGAACTTAAGAGTTTATGATGTCATATCTAAGTGATCATACTGGACTCTTTTATTTCTAAATTGACAGTAAGTTCCAGTGTCGTTGTTGCTGAGAATCTTTAACATGGATAGAAAAGCATCACCCAATGCTTTATTTATTTTCAATATTTTCAATACACATATGTATATCCATTCTTTTTTAAGGCAAAGGTTTATCGTACCCCACAATTACCCGTAACACTTTTGGCAGGTCATTGAAGTGACCAGGGGTGAAAATTCCGAAAACACTCATTTTTATTTTTCTCAATAAAATCCTTTATAAGTTATCAATTTCTTTAAAAATGATTCACGTTTGTTTGTTAGCACAAAGTCAATGTGATTAGGTTGGTTTTAATCTCAGAGAGTCGATATGGGTCATTTTATTTGACATTTGACGAAATCGAAATTTCGAAGATTTGACCCCTTCTGTCTATATCAATATGCCAAAATTTGAATTTTTGCACGAGTGTCCAGACAACGCCCAAATGAGTTCAAGAATGACTATTTCACACATGGACAGTGGGTGATCCTTAGTCAGTATTGCTGAAGTTATTCTATTGACGTTGAAACGAAACCAAAATTACATGATATTTGCACTACGATTCAGTGGTAAGTGAACAAACTTTCGGTATGCAGCTGTATATTCAGTAAGTTGAAACTTCTGGCGTGATACACCATGTATTTTTTATTTATTTTTCATTGTCAGGAACCCTTTATCTTCTTATGTCTTCATCGGTAATTACTATGTTTTACGTTAAATTGTACAACAGTTTCAATTCTAGAATTAGATTACATTGATGTTGGAGCTATGATAATTTTGTCTCGTAACCTACTGTATCTAACAAAACGATTGAAAATATGAAATAGGATACATGACAAATATGCTATTAGTATCTATTCAAGTGTAATCATAGGAAAACAGCTATCCAATAATGGAGAGAACTAAGGGGAAATGAGAAGTCACTCAAGCGACCTTTTTGATCCAACAGTAGAGTAAAGTCAAGACGCTTTCCATAACAATTCTGCAACTGCAGATGTTTGACATAAACATCAATGAATGACGCTCGGCTTGATCAATATATTGTTCAAATATCTTATTAACACTTTTTTGGGCGTCCGGCGATCTTTAACATAATAACATGAATTGGGATATGGTGTTCATCATAATAACATGAATTGGGATATGATGTTAATCATAATAACATTAATTGGGGTATAATGTTAATCATAATAACATGAATTGGGATATGATGTTCATCATAATAACATGAATTGAGATATGATGTTAATCATAATAACATGAATTGAGATATGATGTTCATCATAATAACATGAATTGAGATATGATGTTCATCATAATAACGTGAATTGGGATATGATGTTCATCATAATAACGTGAATTGGGATATGATGTTCATCATAATAACGTGAATTGGGATATGATGTTCATCATAATAACATGAATTGGGATATGATGTTCATCATAATAACATGAATTGGGATATGATGTTAATCATAATAACATTAATTGGGGTATAATGTTAATCATAATAACATGAATTGGGATATGATGTTCATCATAATAACATGAATTGAGATATGATGTTAATCATAATAACATGAATTGAGATATGATGTTCATCATAATAACATGAATTGAGATATGATGTTCATCATAATAACGTGAATTGGGATATGATGTTCATCATAATAACGTGAATTGGGATATGATGTTCATCATAATAACGTGAATTGGGATATGATGTTCATCATAATAACATGAATTGGGATATGATGTTCATCATAATAACATGAATTGGGATATGATGTTAATCATAATAACATTAATTGGGGTATAATGTTAATCATAATAACATGAATTGGGATATGATGTTCATCATAATAACATGAATTGAGATATGATGTTAATCATAATAACATGAATTGAGATATGATGTTCATCATAATAACATGAATTGAGATATGATGTTCATCATAATAACGTGAATTGAGATATGATGTTCATCATAATAACGTGAATTGGGATATGATGTTCATCATAATAACGTGAATTGGGATATGATGTTCATCATGATAACATGAATTGGGATATGATGTTCATCATAATAACATGAATTGAGATATGATGTTCATCATAATAACATGAATTGAGATATGATGTTCATCATGATAACATGAATTGAGATATGATGTTACTGATAATAACATGAATTGAGATATGATGTTTATCCATGGCTATTGTCTTTCAAATCTATCTTATATAATTGTGATCTGTCTTATGTCTTTGCAAGTAATCCAAATAAATGTTATACCTTTTGGCTTTTGTTACAAATTGAATCAGACCTAAAAGACCAATTTAATTAGTCCTGGCGCTCGGAGGTTACATTCAGTTCCAAAGGACATTATTACAAATTTTTGAAAGAAAAACCAAGTTTTTAGAATTATCTCTTCTTTTCTACACATACGTCTTCACCCATACTTCGCTTTAGAAACACTAATCATAGACTCTCCGTAGAAACTGGACGCTGGCAGAATACTATTAAGCAAGAAAGAACATGTAAATTATTTTGTTCCCCTGCAGTTGGTGATGAGTTGAATATTTGCTAAAGTGTACAGCCCTGAACCATGATCACTCTATTCTTATGGACTATTATTTAACTATTATTTTACATTGCCGAGTCTATTCAAATGTAAAAGGCTACTTACTAATAATAAAACAAAGGTGCTGAAAAAGCATGCTAAATATATCAACATTATTTTTAAGAGTTACTAGTTCTTTTCGTGTGAATGAGGATTAATTGTTTCGGTAGAATACAGCTGCACAAAGCATGCTCTCTCTGTATATTCTTTTTACAAGTTATAAGAAATGTATGTAATGCTGTTGAAATGTGTATAAGATTATATATTGTTTTTATAGCTGTTGTTTTATTATTGTGTAAATGTGAAAATTTGTCTGTCTCTGCTGTCTTGTTTTTTTTGTATTTTAATTTTATATACATTTTGGCTCTATTTCCACCGTTGGTGACGATATGAGCTAAATAAATGAATCTGAATCTGATACATTTTGCTTGGAAACACTGACATTATGAAAATCCATATCAAAAGTGTTTATTTCAATAGCCTTTTCAGCTACTGCCATCGTAACTTTTTTTAAACTTAAAAGAAGTGAGTAAACAAAATTGCTCACATCATCTTTCTCAATGACACTTCCTCCTGTGAAAGCACATATTATGTTGACTTATAAAACGCTATAAAAATTATATTCTAGAATGTTCAATCTATTTCTTGATTGCTTGGGTTGGACACTTCTGATTGGAGTTTGTCGTGGAAATTTAAAGAACATTCTTGAAGGTATCTAACCTATATATATATATAGGCTGGCATTAGAATTCTTACTCATCTTGCTTCTTACAATCAACTTTGCGATCATCTGCCGTGCCACTGTTTTTGGATACCTTATCAAGCCACTGATTTTTTTTTACATTCATCAACTGTGTGATTCATAAGGACTGGTGAATATATTTAGTTAGCTAATTAGTGTGACTCATTTGATATTGTATATATAGCTTGTGTTAGCTTGATATTGTAACATTAAACACACTGTTTATTATTTGATTGATTAAATTGTAATTAATATACAATTGTCTTTTGTCTTTTGTATTTTCTCAATGCTGATACCATCGTGATGATGTGCTGGACATTGATCTGAATAAGGATAGACAAATCAATAACTGATCAATATTTTAAGTAGATGGATGTATTTTCTCAATGCTGATACCATCGTGATGATGTGCTTGACATTGATCTGAATAAGGATAGACAAATCAATAACTGATCAATATTTTAAGTAGATGGGGGTATTTTCTCAATGCTGATACCATCGTGATGATGTGATGGACATTGATCTGAATAAGGATAGACAAATTAATAACTGATCAATATTTTAAGTAGATGGGGGTATTTTCTCAATGCTGATACCATCGTGATGATGTGCTTGACATTGATCTGAATAAGGACAGACAAATCAATAACTGATCAATATTTAAGAAGACAGAAATGAAGACATATATTTGTTCCAATGACATTTGTCCCCGCTTGAAAAACTGATTGGTAATCCACTGCTTGAGAGTAGTATGTCTTTTTTAATTATTTCTGCTGGAATGAATCAACCAAGCGTAACCTCATTGGCAGTTCTGGGACAGTTTAATCTTCTGGACAAACGTCTGTTTACAACGAAACCAATGGAGGTGATATCCAATGACTATTTTATCCTGAAGTCTCTGAAATTTGGTAAATGCGAGTGATGACTGAATGAAATAAACTTTATGATAAACGAATTGCCACCTTACATAGCTTGTGATTGCCAGTTGATGTGTACAATAATCTCTTGATGTCCTGTGTGTTTTGTCATAGCATTCGCGGAAATGGAAATAAATGCTTTTGGTGTTTATTTCGAAGCTTTGAAGTCAATTGAGTTGAAAGGTAAGGTCAAAATGTTCGTTTCTAATGCAAGCTACACTTTGTAAATAAAAAATAACCTCACTACGATCATATAAAATGTTAATGTAAATCCTTAATTGATAGTATTTTCTTTGTTTCATACATAAATAAAGAAAATTGCGTCACTGCAGAAACTTTTCTGTAATTTTGTTTAACTGCTTAAAGCTATGATAATAACAGATCTAGTGATCAAGTGATTCGCTTTCTGATTTCCGCAACTCATGCGCTGAGATAACCCCCCTGATGTTCAATCTCGCTTTACAAACCTTCAGTCGCAGTGTGTTCATGTGAAATTTTCTCACTGAGATGTTTCTGGTATTTGATTATTTATCATTGGCATGATGATATTGACAAATCGTGACCTGATCCGTGTGGTTTATGACAACATAACTACCTTGACATGTCATATTGGGAGCTCATCAAGGTGTTATCAGAGTGTGAGCTGTCCTGTTCTGACACAACTTAAGCCGAAACAGAACAAGTCAATTATAAGCAGTTGTACGATGGCTTGAACGGTGAAGTTTCCTGTTCTTTAATCACAACCATCTTTATCGTTCGTCTGAATTTGCACTCCTAGAAAGGTCCTACGCTTAGAGTATAAGAAAGCTATTTTAAGTCAATTTGCGTTTATACCCACATACAAATGCTCTCCTTTGACTTTAAACTTGAGCGTGATTTAATTATGTGATTTAGTTATGTTAGACATAGCTTGCATTAAAATAATAAATGAAATGTAATCATACTATTTGGTTAGGAATATCTTGCCTTTGGTATACATATTTATTGTATATTATGTATAACATCGTGTGTTTCGAAGACTTGCAAAGCTGAAAACAGAATGTGTGTCTTTGGTAGGACGTTTCCTATCCCAAACACTCCAGTCATTTTTGCAATGTCTGTCTGTGCAATGTGCATGGGTTCTGCAAACGACATTTTAATTGAAATAATATTCATATGCTCACTTAAGATTTACATACTGTTCTTATATCCCTCAAATACATTCTAAGCCAGATAATCCCTCATTCGGATACCTTCTGATACGTAATGTTTAAAGCTAATGATGACGATGCTCCTTCAAAATATGATATTAATGATAATGATTTATATCAAAATGACACAATTTTCAAATGAAAAATAAAAGGTAAATGTATCGATAAACGTAACTACTTCGCGGCTACTTTTCATCACAAAGGTTGAAAGTTGGCGACGCCTATTACACTTTTGGCCAGAGTTGTCAGCCTTCCTTACTAAGCGGCTGATCACTTTCTATTCAGATGAATGAACATTTATTTTTAGTAGATATTATGTATTTTGATAAAATCATTTCAGCTCTATATATGCATATCAAGTTGATAAAATTTATGTCGCCATCCCATTTTCAAACCAAATTCAGGTACACGAACATCAACATCTTTCATGTACCTTATATAAATTTTATATTTGTAAACACCTCCATTGATGTTTGTCACATAATGTTTACAAAATATAGATCAATATAACGCCATAATGTCTCTTGTTTGTGAAACTTGACTTTGTTTAAATTCATTACTGTATAGTTTGTAAAGAGAACAAATCTCTTATTTGTGCGACCATAGAACTGCTCCGTGCGTGTTGTGTATGGTAATGTAAGAACATATCTGTCATCAGTATTAGACAAACAGTGATTATCTCTGAGTCTAATTATATGTTACTTTCCTGGCAAGTCTAATCTAATCAATTCTACTGCCTGAGTCATAAAGAAGCCTGACAGCGCCACCTTTCATAACTTAATTAGTCCCGATGATCTTTCTAATAATTTCTGTTGTATCACTAGAAACTTAGATCTGTAATCTCAACCGTTGGAAGGAAAAAGAGCAGTTAATCATCTGTTCCACTGCAGTATTCTACGCTGTTTTGTTATTCTAGGGTCGTCAATAATCACTGTCATCAGAAATAGACATACAGTAATTATCTCTGATCAAATTGCTTGTTACATTTCTGGATAATCTAGTCTCCAATTCCATATTGAATAATCTACTATATCCTGAATTGAGTTAAATTGAGTTGTTTTCCTGACGCTGTGATAAGAATATGGATGATTGTTGATTAATTTAAATATTTGAACGAGCATTAGAGTAGTTTCAATGGCAACAGGACATAGGTGACGGCGCAGACAACTTAAACTAACATCAACTAATAAATGAAATACAATATTGCTAGTGTGTAAAATTAATTGAATTAATCACTCATTAGGAGAATTTGGTATAATAAGATTTGTTTACTACAATTAACTGCAAAAGAAACGTTGTCCTCGGTCTTTATTTAAATACATCATAAAACCTAAACGAGATTTATGGGATTTTTTAAAACTATGCTAACTATTGGTCAAACTTTAATATGAACCGTTGGATAGACAGTCATTTAACACTGTAATACATATCGTAAACTCGACAGCAAGTGCTGCTTAATTAGGACAATCTTGCATGACCTGCAGTTCCCCACAGTTGAATTATGAAAGCAGATTGAATCTTCGCTTAATACTCTGAGAATTGTCTGACCAGATCCAATCAGACTGCATGATAGTCCTTACATTTTCATTTATCTTTGTGCCTCGAAAAACATTTGAGGGTCATTTTCACCTCCACAATTTTTTTCACTTTCCAATTGTTGCACAAATGATACAGCTGAGCCAGTAGAAAACGTACTCTGAATCAATTTCCAAAGATCAAAATAAGAATTTCACCTAATAAGCAGCTTAGAATCAAATTGCAGACTTCCAACTTCTGTTTCAGATTTTGCAAGTACTGTAGTCGGAAAGACTCGTGAAAACTACGAGGTCAAGATTGCTTGATTTAAACAAGAATCATGGGTTTAACATTGTTAGATGCACAATGACGTCTTATATAAGGTGCTAATAATGTCATGTGACTATCACATAATGTCACATAATCAACATGTTTTCTTGTATAAGCAGAGTGATAAAACAAATCAGACATTTTAGTTTATAGTTTCTTTGATCTAAAACGTAATCATATCGGGAGAGTTGACAATACCCTTTGTGAAATATGCTGGCTTTGCGCTAGAAGATAAGTTAATGTTTCCATACATAGAAATTTTAATATATTATCACCATCAACGTTATTCAAGTATATAGACCCATGGGCCCAAATACAGGGATACATACAATGACTATTACAAAAACACGGACAATATACAGAAGGTAGATAACATGAATATACATATTTAGTCACAATTTTTTCCTTTTGCTTTATACATCGATCGCATAACCTCGAAAATCGAAATGGCATAACCTTTTCAACATATTAGTATCATCGGTAGTTATTACTTGTTTACATGCATGAATATTTCCAGTTACATTTTAGGTAGGTACAGTTTTCTTACATCATTGTAGAATGGATTAATAGAAATGAAATGAAATTCATATCCATTCCGCACTTAAAAATAGGGCAAATCATCGAAAGCCTATCAATTTGATGCCATTTACCTCCATTAATACTTAAACGTAGCAGCTCCGATCGTAAGTCAATTAAACATTTACGAAATCTGAAATCTACTATTTTAAACAAATATTTTTCTGGTCTAAGCAGACTTTTAAATTCTCGAGATATGTTATATCTCATACTGTTATTTAGTGTTGCATTCCAGTTTTGAAAGAACATAACTTGTTCGAGTTTTAAAAGAGTACTTTGTTTCCTAAACTTTGTGATAGCCAGACGAAACCAAATCTATGAGAAAAAAAACAATTTTCTTATATCAGAAGCCCAAGTGTTATGACCCATATCATCCATTTGAAGTGACATGTTAAAAGATTTTGTGTGTTTAGGATCTCAATGCATGAATAATATCTTAATCCTATAGTTTATTGCACGCAGTGCAGAATTTATATACCATGGGTATTGACGACATTCACCATACACAAAATGTGTTTGGGGTCCGACATTTAAATATATCTTACAAGCAGAGATGTATATTTTTCAATATTTTCATATATTTTAAAACCCCAAGCGTCCCCATGAGCGGCTAAAATATTCAACTGTCACTGTAGGCCACATTTCGTGTCTGAAACTAAAATGACATTATCAGCAAAGAGTAACATTACTTTTTTAATCATATCGGGAAACATTTGAATTCCGTGTTTACTTTTTTGTAATATCTCAATAGACAGTCCATTAATGAATAATGAAAAAAGGAATAGGACATAACATCCATCCTTGTCTCAAACCAAATGGACACTCAAAATATTCAATCATATGTATATAATATCTTATGGTATCAGATTTTCATAACTTTATCAATTGTAGAACTGAGGTTTCTTTACAACAGTATACTATTGCACCTTTCCTGTCATCTTATTGTCATTGTCACAAGGTCATAAATATATGTAAAATCAGAGAAATGAAATCCTATATCAACGTGCATCAACGAAAAGGATAAGAGGCAGTTGCTCGGGAAAATGTCGAAATGCAACTCTTAGATCATTGATCACTAGTAAAATTATAGGAGTAAAGATTAAAACAGGAATATTATAGGGAAACTGTTATTGAATACTTTTTTTCTAAAACTATCGATCGAGAGAAAATATCAATGAGAGCTGAAGCGTTCTTAGCAGAGAAAGAAACTGGAGAAGAATTGGAAAACAGTTTTGAACAGAGCTGTAACTGTAAAACCATTGATCTGACGGCATGACGTTTGGTCAACATGTGCCAAGACTTCCACTCTAATGAAAATAACAGCCTTTACTGAAACATTTTACTGTGAGCACACCTTCCTCGTAAAAGAAAGTTTAACAAATGAAATCAATATTAGTATTACGGATATCAATCAGATCAGAGCAGCCATGCCGATTGCCTTCATGACAACATGTTTATAAAACTTCAATTCTTTTTGGTTCAAAACTCGACTCTGTATTTGATTTACAAACTGATCTTATTTTCCCAGCTTATCTAAAAGGCCTGATCACCCAGTATACCCCAGCCCGTCAACTCCGATCCTCCAGTGAGACTCTACTTCTCCAGCCTCGTTCCAAATCTCTAATGTCAGACCGTGCCTTTTCAGTGTGTAGCCCCCATATCTGGAACACTCTCCCACAAGAACTAAGATTTATGAAATCGAAAATCATTTTCAAAAATCTCTTAAAAACCTTTTTTTCACTGAAGCATATGGATAATCAAGCTTTTATATATGTGGGCATCAATTTTCCTTGTACAGCGCCGATGAGCAATGATTGTGATGGTACTAGGCGCTATATAAATGAATTATTATAATTATTATTATTTAAAGGAAATACATACAATAAAAACATCGACATCCACAATTTTCTATCGAACATGTTTTCAAAATAATTGAAACAAACAATCATCTTAACTTAAAGGTCACGTAACAGTGTTTGATAGAGACGTAAAAGTCACGTAACAGCCTTTGATAAAGACGTAAAGGTCACGTAACAGTCTTTGATAGAGACGTGACCTTTGTAAAGGTCACGTAACAGTCTTTGATAGAGACGTAAAGGTCACGTAACAGTGTTTGATAGAGACGTAAAGGTCACGTAACAGTCTTTGATAGAGACGTAAAGGTCACGTAACAGTCTTTGATAGAGACGTAAAGGTCACGTAACAGTCTTTGATAGAGACGTAAATGTCCCGTAACAATCTTTGATAGAGACGTAAAGGTCACGTAACAGTCTTTGATAAAGACGTGATGAGAAACCACCAAAAAGTGGTTATTTGTCAGTCTCAAGCCATGTAACAACTACGAATTATGTTTGAATATTTTCCTACAAAACAACTGTTCCTAACCGTACAATACCCTGTGATTCGAAATAGCATGTGCTTCTATCTGAACAATTAAGAGTGATCAATATATATCTTCAATCACAACGTACTGTTAGATATTCTATCTGGACATTGGCACCAGTGAGTCCTGTAAGTATTGGAATTCAGAAAACAAGAATATCTGATTACAATATCTTCTTTTAAAACTCATTATTCACAGATTATTCACAACAATTGCTTCAATTTACGACGCTCTGGAGTCTACTAAATTTTTAAAAAGGACATATCCATTACAGATTAAGTTGTGATCTGAAAAAGGAGAAGAAATCTAAAAATATATATGTCTTTTGGTCAAGTGCATCCAAAAGCAAAACAAAATGGAAACATTCTCCACAATCGACTTACTGTCATATGCTAACTATACAACTTATTTCGAAAACATTTCCTTTCCAAATTGCGTAGTTAAGCTGACAAGATATCATGAAAATAGATACTTGAGAATTTAATCGAATCTGTCCTGTATTTGGATCAGCTGCAGTAATTCTATCTTTGGGCGACAACAGTGGGCAGAAATAGTTGTACTATCAGTCATCATTTAATTCATATTAACATACACTTAATATATATCGTAAATTTATATCCTGCAAAAACATTAGTTATTAAAAGTCATTTGTACGAAATGGAAAGTTAAAACGATCACTAAGAGATATATAAATCTGATTTCGTCTACAAGAATTATTTCTTATATAATTTAAAAGACCTTCCTGATTGAGAGATCAGTATGAAAACCTCTTATACGTAACAGTGGGGACATAACTGAGCACTAGAAATACACGCAATGAATATAATAAATAAATGTTACATCGTGATACTTGGGATCACAATGACCCAAACACATTCACGCCTTTAAAGAAGCGCAATTAACACACCGTGATTGCAAAAAATCATTTCATTCGAGTACCAAAGATTCACCAATTCAAGTAATGTATTTCTTTAATTCATGATCATGCGTGCTATATGAAATAAAAATACATCCTTACAATACCTCCACCCTGACACCGCTTTGCTAGTTTAACTAGACAAATGTTATCTCCTTTACCTGTTAATCATCAAAAACTTTCTTTGTTAATAGAGATGATAACTGTGACACGTGAAACGTCCATAACCGCCTGTCTCTCAGCTGTATCTTTAGCACGTTGCTGAGTGATTTTACGCCAAGCAGGAATACAAACGGTACCCTTGATCTCTCCCTCAATAATTGTTTTCCTTCTCAGACAAGACTTTAAATTTAGTTAATGACATATTAAGTTAGGTTTCTGTTCTCTGAACATTAAAAAATGATTAAGCCTTCTGTGTTGCATCTCAATCATCCAAACACAAATTGTACGACAATCTTCACAAATCAACTATTGTCTCAAGTTACTCGTCCTGCAGTCTTGTTATGGAACCATGGAAATAACTGTTGGTAACGCTAACTTTAAAATTGTCCTTTACAACGCAATTTCAGGAAACTTGTTGAAACCTCCCTCAAAATTGACTACAGAAAAATTGTGAGCTAAACGCACGTTTCCTCGAAGCAAGAATGAACTTTTGCTACATGTTTTGAGGCTCGCATGTCTTTTCGACGCGGCAGTTTCATTGACCTGCTCAAATCAGTGCAGATGTTCCTGATGATTCCAGGGGTGACAATGTGAAGAGCATTTGAAAATTCAGTCATGGGAAAACGAGAATGCCATTGTTGTTGCTACTGTTATACCTGTGCTTTCATCTCTGCAACTGTTTATTTTCCATCTAGTGATAAGGTTTCACAGATTAGACAAACATTTCTATCTCTTGATATATACTTATCTCTGATGTGTGAAATAGACTGTAAGCAGTATCAGCTATAATTGTGCTGTTCATGTATACGTCTTTTGATCATCGTGGTGCATGCAAATATAAAATAGGTTCCACCTGCTATTTTAATCTTTCCAGTGTAAGTACAAGAAAACCTTCCTGAAGAGACTACAACTATCCACTATTTGTGACGTGACTAAGGGGAAAGGCAAGTTCTCCTTGACTAACTCACTGGCCAAGGAGCTTTAGCAGCCTTTTCGATCAATACAGAAGAATGAATTAAGACAGTTTCTAACAGAACTCCTCCACTGCAGATGTTTTTACATCAGAAATCAATGACTCATGCTCTGCATGATCTGACAAAAGCAGGTTCGTTTCAAGGCATTGAGGAGTCTTTTTTTAGTTCAATACAACCATCACATAAAATCTTTACACTGCTATTGAGAGTCAAATGAATCTTTAACATTGTAACAAAAACAACGATTGAAAAAGATTTTATCGACCATATGAAATCACCTTAACAATGTTATATTGCAATCGCCTGTGCGGTTATAACCATTGTTTTTGATAATTTTTTCTTCTAGAATCTAGATATCATTAATGATATATACCTAATAATTAGTTCATATATCTTGATTATTTGCTTCCCAGGCTGTAATTTTTTCAATAATTAGAATGTGGCATTATTATTATAATTGAATAATTAAACGAGACTTACCTGTAAGGAGATGAGGAGGTAACATGAGATAGCGGGCCGCGCATGCGTGGATCAGGCTTTAAATAATATGTGTAGCAGATTTATAATCACTCGCCCAGTAAGGGTGGGTTAAAGGGAGGGCATGTTACCTCTTCATCACTACAGACTGGTTGGTAGAATAATAATCAAACTTCACCTTACAGGTAAATCTCGTTTAGTTATTCAAATCTACCAACCAGTCACTTGAGAGGAGTTCCCATGAGACTTCAAAGTTAAATCTGCTGAACATGTCTCCCTTACCAATCATAACACCAGTGACGACCCCAACTGGCGTCTCTGGATCATTTAAGACTTCTGAGTAAAAACATCAAAAATGTTTTCAAAATGTGCGACTTTAATAGCACTTCAACTCAATCGGTGACAACATCACAATAAATTAAAATCATAAGACTTTTACAATCAAGTCAACTCGTTAATCCTGCTCTGTCTTGTTGTGTCTATGTACCGCTCTCTCCCCCTCCTTTGGTACTCAGCACTGAAGTTGAGAAGTCTACACTTGGAGATATTATTGGTTTCTTATAAAAATTTGCAAAAGTTCTTTCAGAGGACCATCCTGCCTTGTCCAAAATGTCCTATACCGGAACTTTCATATCATGAGCTGCAGATGTAGCAGCAGCTCTTGTACTGTGAGGGGAGTATTTACTTGTATCGATACCAGACCACTGAATGCCAGTGCGAATCCATCTACTCAGTGTATCCCTGGAAATTCTCTTGTGTTGTGTCACACTAGAAACAAACCACTTATTCCCCTCTCACCGGCGTGGGTATGTACGAGACAGATACTCTTTCAACACTGTTATGGGGACACATTCCTCTATCTGGAGGATAAGCCTTAACTTTAAACAGAACAAAAAAGCTTGCCCGGTTTGGACTGTTTAACATGCTCTTTCAACTTAAAAATCACTGTAGAACAAGAGTCTGAAATGTCCATTGAATCAATGTCCAGGAAAGTAAGTGTCTGTCCTCTCTGGGCAGTAACTATGGACAGTAAAAGTGACAGTTTCACTGATAATTGTCTGAGTGTTAAAGATTTTATAGGTGACAATTTCCTTCAAAGATTTAACACAGGTCTGACATCCCATATGTCAACATACTTCACAGTAGGAGGCTTAGTAAGAAAAACTCCTTTCAAAAATCTGATAACATAAGAATTTTCTCCAACAGGTCATCCATCTATCTTAATAAATGTAGAAAGTGCACTACGTGCTGTATTCAACGCACTATATCCCAGTCCTTCTGTATATAATGCAAACAGAAAATCCAATCCAAAACCAC
The DNA here is from genome assembly GCA_921293015.1 of Phorcus lineatus. Lineage (NCBI taxonomy): Eukaryota > Metazoa > Mollusca > Gastropoda > Trochida > Trochidae > Phorcus > Phorcus lineatus. The sequence continues at coordinate 51,849,579 of OV121087.1, forward strand.
TTCTATATTGGGGTAAAGCAAATCAGTCAATCATCAAAATGTAGTCTTTGACTACAAAATTTAACCCATCTTTTCAGTTCCACAGTATGGTGATAACCCCTGAAAAAATCCTTTCTTCGTCCACATATCCCGGAGACTGGGTAGACAGCCATCCTCAATCCCAGTATGCTGGGGTGTGCTGAAATTACCAAATCTATCTGGTTATCAATGCACCATAGCGATATACGTCTGGCAATTTTATCACAATCTGAGGACTGCATGCCCCCCATTTCTTGTTATATAACTAACTGCAGTAGAGTTGTCACATTGTAAGTGAACAGTTTTCCCTGTGATGTGGGAAACAAAAGATTTTACACCTAGTTCAATTGCCATAATTTCCAAAACATTGATATGCTGACCTCTTTCTGACTGACTCCAACGTCCATTGGCCCTAAGATTTCTGAGACATGCTCCCCAGCCACTATTGCTAGCATCTGTTTGGATTACAATTTCAGCCTCTTTCTAGATAATGTTCACATAACTGCCTTGAATGTTTTGGTTCCACCACTAAATTTCTTTCAAGGAGTCTTCAGACAATTTCATTTTCTTGTCAAAATTCCAGTTACGCTGCCTCAATGATTTATTTTTTTCCTTTTCAAGTTTCATGTAGAACAGTTTGCCAAATTTGACAGCTGGTAAAGCTGCAATAACATGCCAATAAATTGGGCAACTTTCCTTATTGTCACACCTTGGACAGATAAAATGTACTTTGCTAAATCTCTAATTATGCTTGCCTTTTCATCATTCATTCTGACACACATGTCTATAGAGTCTAGCCAAAAACTCAAATTTTAAGGCATTGAGTTGGTTCTAATTGTGATTTGTATTTCACTGTGAACCCCAAGGATTGAAAAAGGTCTATACTGCTTTTGGTTTGGTTTGTAAGTGCTTCTTTACACAGGTTTGTGAAAAAACTGTTATCTATATAACCCAGACAGGCAAGGTTTAAGAACTTTTGTGAAAACCTAGGTCCATAACTCAACCCATTTGGTAAGCAGGTAAACTGATAAAGTGTGTTTTGCCATCTGAATCTCAAATATTTCCTGTGTTCTTCTGTTACACTGAGTGCATAATATGCATCTTTCAAATCTATACTGGTCATAAAACAGTCTTTTCTCATAAATGCAACAGCTGACTGTAAACTTTCCATTTTGAAATGAATGTACTCTACTTCTTTGTTCAAGTTTTCCAGATTAAGAATCAATCTGTATGAATGGTCTTTCTTTTGTCTAATAAATATGTTGAATATAAATTGACCCTCAGAAGTGAGACAGGTTCAATTACCCTATTTTTAAGGAATTTCTCTATCAGTTCATCAATAAGTTCTATTTCTGCATTTGAAAATTTAATTGGTATTGGTTCTAATACCTGTGTAGGGACAACGTCTACAATTTTAATTTTCATACCCTGAATGTTTTCAAGAATTGATCTATCAGATGTTATGTTTTTCAATGTGTCAAGACAGTTTCTCAGTTTACCTGCTTGATAATTGTCAGAATTAATAAATGCATGAACGTACTCACCAACCTGGGTGTCAAGCGTGGGGGTTTGGTCTACTTTAATCTCCCCCTTCCTTTTCTCTCGTACTGTCCTCTTTTCTGTGGGTGCCCTCTGAACCGTCCGTGCACGTCTAAAAAATAATTTGGGTCTCTGTATCGGCCTCTACCACGGCCCCTCAATGTGTAAGGGTTAAATCTGTATCCTCTCGTCTAAGTCCGGCTTTTTGACCAATGCGTGTAACAGTCCCAATGTCTCTCAAATTCTTAACCAGATCATCCTCAAAAAGGAGTTCGGGAGTTGACACTGACGATTGTGAACACAGTGGACGGTAGTCCGGCCTCATTTCGCACCGCAAACTATCCTTTCTTTTCCACACTGAATTATTTGAAAAGCTTTGTCAGAGTTTTTAGCGTGCGCCGATATGGTATTCCAAATCACTTTGTTGAGTTCTGGAACATTGAGAGCATTGCAATTTTCGGGTTTCTTGTAGACTTTAGTGCGTTCAGCGTTGCCAGCACTTTTACCCTGAGAGAAGTCGAACCATCCAGAAATAATATCTGCCAAATCATTGTCATTAGGGCTTCGTAGGTCTTCACACAGACCGAGATTTTCGCGAAACTGCTTGTATCTGTCATCAGACGTGCCCTCGTTACTTGTAGTAGCGCGGGTTTCAAAAGCAGGACTCGGTGATTGTCTATTTTCGAAAAATCTTCAAAAGGATCATTGCGATGGTTATTATTTTGCTATGGTGGAATAGTAGAATTTTCTTCCTCGTAATCTGGATCATAGTCTGGGAGGAATTCTTCCTCTTCGTTATACCCGTCCGTGTCGAGTTTTTGTTCCAATTGCGAAAAAACCATCGGTCAACCCGGCTTCAGTTCGTTGATCATCACCCCAAAATCTGAACCTCGTTTCCATTTGATGTGCTTGGTGTACCGGGTGGTAAATGTTTTGTGTTAGACGTAGATTTGCTTCGTTTTGTTTTGTCATGTTTAGAAGTTGTGTCCGTACTATTCAATGCCTCAGGGAGAGGACATTTGTCGTCTGCCATTTCGAAAAATTGCCAATGGCCGACGTCACTTCGAAACACGTGGTTTCGATTTAGCACAGTAAAATCTTAATTTAACCAAACTTTTGACAATTCCTCAGGTTGTAATTTGTAAATTAGTTATTACAGTCAATAGTTCGGTCACCGCAGGACCAAAAATTTACAAATAGCTTGAGATAAATGCAAACTAACTCAAAGTTCGCCAGAGCTCGTGAAAGTTAGCCTGGAAACAAGGCGTAACAGTTCACACTCATCCACGCATGCGCGGCTCGCTATCTCATGGGACCTCCTCTCACGTGACTGGTTGGTAGAGACTAAGAATCCCAATTTGCTATGTAGTATAATATACATATTTCACCTTACTAAGCCTTTTCGGCCCCTGTGATCCTTATTTTGGGCTACAGTATGACCAAATCTATAAATCATTTTTAACAACCCTTTGCTAAGGAGTCTATACACAACTCTCAGCCTTCTAGGCGCCATGCTTTTGAGAAAAGGATTTTTCGATCCTTCTTAGGGACCATAGGGTAACCAAATCTATAAATTGTAATGCTCACTCTGTACACTAGAGTTAAGCTTTCTTGACTTTATTTTCTTTGATACACTTAAATTTTATTATCACTTTTTTAAAAGATGATATCAAAATGCAGAGTGCAACCTAGTAGCCAACCAGTGGGTTATTTTTCAATTTCTGTTAATTAGTTTTAACTGATGCTTATTCATCTTAATCTGTCAATATAATTTTTTAGAAACTTTCTTTTTAGGAGTCCATCAGTGTTTACTCAAATCCAGAATGTCAGTTGGTGGCTAGGGTTCGACTTTTGACAGCCTACCATCCTTCATGCATCTCTGTGTTTGATGATCTTTCTCTGAAGAGTTCTTCCACTTCAGCCAACACAAGTATCAACCCAGAAAAGACTGAACATATCTGTTTGAAAGCAGTACCGTATGGTCATTCCCATCAAAAAGTTTTAAAGTAAGAGTCATTTGCTCTGTTCATCGGGATGTTAATCTCAACCAAAGAGTATAATCATAAATGGATTTGGCAGCTTTGGTGCCCCTGTGACCATTTATACATTTGGATAATCTGATGAGAGCTATATAAGTATTTGTTTGTAAACATTTTGAAATATTTTGTTTCATGGGTTATACAATTGCAATACATATATTAAAAGCTGAAGACAATGGCTCTTTATTTCAATTTTGGTCTCCTCAGAATGCATAAAACTTAGTCCAATAGGCATGCCTAACAGCCAAAGGAGATAATTAAAAAAAGGTGTAGAAATTTAATATAAATGCTAAAGGGTTCATATGTTCATTCTTACAAAATATTTTGTATGTTCATTTTCAACTTAGATATCAAAGAACTAATTGTTTGATAATTGAAACCTGCACTGAATCAACTTTTTCCTCTTCACACATACTTAAAAATCACTTTCAGTTTATTTGAGCAGACCTCAGAATTTTAGGAAATATTTTCAAATGATTTTAAAGAAATGTTCCCGTTATGTCACAGTAATAAGGTTTGCTTATTCCCATGATGAAGTAATTTTGAAGTGAGGACCAAAAGCTTTTTTGTTTGTTTGTTGGGATTTGAAAGAGAGTATGACCCTACTTCATTTTTATATATATTTAACTATGTGATGACCTGTCGTCCGTTAATGCGTCCGTCCAAAATCGTTTTCTGAGCATTAGGCCTACTCGATACTTATGACCTGGAAACATCAAATTCTGTATGAATGTTACAAATGGAGTGTTGACGTGCCTTAAAGAGGTTAAAACTCACGGGTACAACATTTTCTTAAATTTTCACCAAAAACAAAAAATTCAAGTTAGACAATTTGTTACCTGTGTGTGCGCCTTTAACGATCCAGAAATGTAACATAATCTTCTTCCTTTGTATGTGAAGACTGACTATAGGTTTTTAAAGAAGTAATGATGCGTAAAGACGATCATAGCTTTTTGAGCTGTGCACACTTTTGTTTTGTTTTGTCTGTCTGCAAGGGGTTAATGCAGTAGATGTAGATATATGCTCCAATATACCCCATCAGTGTCTTCTTCTTTGAACAACCTTCAGTCTCAGCGTGTATGCGAGACCCGGCTTCCATTTATGTGTTGCAAGATAAATCAAACAGAAATACAAAAATAAAGTTATGAAAAATGTTAAAGTTACTGTCTTTTGGTTTTGTTGACAAGTCCAGGGCTCTATATATTAGATGACAGATATTAGATTATATAAAAACACCATTTCTCTAGCGCCAAACAACCAAATGTCAAGCACTGAATAAACTACGAGATGAATTATTTGTATATGTTACCGACATGAATATTCGAAGCATGATTAATCATCAGCAAATTTTGATATATCGTCAATTTACCAGATCGATCTCGACAGATAAAGTACCCATTACGTGATTAAAATATAATAGTTTTTGGTTCGTTGTACTCGCAACCATTTGGTAAGATATATCTTAAAGGATTTCAAGCAGTCAAAGTGAACAGTGTAAAATATTTGCCGCACTGCTGCTTGAAGCTATAAGATGTTTTATGATGTGTTGCAAATAATCGAAGTTTTACACCTGTGAATACTGATTTATGTTCATATATTGCATTACAATACCTTCTTATTTGAACATGTTTTAGCATTACCTGGTTATTATACCATGTTTAAGTAATAAAGAATAAAATAAAAAAAAAAACGTTTCATTTATGTATTTATAATAATTGTCATAAGTACGATATTTGGTTTTGTTTGTTTGTTTCGGGTCGTCATCTGGTTTATCGACACGCAGTATTTACATACACAGAAAAGGATATCTGCAACATACATTTCATCAATTTGATAAGAGTTAAAAATGTATCAAATCAGAACAAATGCAAGGACATCTGAAACAGGCAATCATTATCTGATTACATAAATCCATTACCCAGTTTCGGGTATCTCTCAAACGTGTATCATGCATTAAAGAGTCGTCTCAAATGTGTATGCTTGGTAAAAAGTTAATCGTCAAACAATCTTTTCAAAAGTATATTTTGAATTATTGTTATATTAATGATTGCTCAATTGGTATCCGTAATTGATTGCAAACGTTTGAGTAGTATAGTATGCCTTCATATTAGAACTGCTATTTTAACTTTGAATTGAAGATCGCCTCGAATTACAGTAAATGTATCGACAGAAGTTACTGCTTTGGGTTTTTTTTATCACAAAGTATGAAAGTTTGGGCCATACTTTACCCCCTTCCCTCTAGGACCAATTGGCGCATAGATGCTGTCGATCATTATCAATTTTCTCTGATCGAATATGAAGAAATATATCATGAACATTTATGTCTGGTATATATTTGATGGTCATTGTTACTTTTTTAGAATTGGTTAATTATATTTTCACCTCAGTCTTTAGTAACTAGTTTTTCTAAAATATTATATTTAGGCCTATATGCATAGTCAATGGCAGTTAACTCTAATTGTTTTATGTCGGGACCATGCTTGTTGAGAAGCAGGAGTCAACACTCCAGGTTGAAAATTGGATTCCCTGAAAAACGATGCCAAAAGAATTAATGGTAAGAAGTTGGGTTATTGTTTCATAATCCTAATGACATTTTTTCTTTTGAATTATATTTCCGTAATTAAGATTTCAAGAATTCTTTACCTATAATTTAAAAGAAGCCCAAAACCCTTTGCTCACATATTTTCTACTTCATTGTTTTTCCCAATAGGATTTAAATTTGATATTTTATTTGGTTGTTTTTGATGACTAATTCAATTAGAAATTGCCTTTCATTTTTCTTTCATTTAAGAAATTTTTTAGAAATAAGTTTGAATTTGACGCATGAGGACTCAAAGTATATTCTACCTTTATTGGTAGTTTTGTGGAGCTTTAGTTATAGATGGAGTTACAGTTCTGTGAAAATCTAACCCAAATGGAAACCAACAGGAACGTGTTTAAATGATTTTTCTGTGACATGTGGTCAATGAGTGACCTTTGAAGGATATTATAATAGTGACCCTTCGAATAATAGAACTGAAAATCAGAAGGACTTTAAATTTTGCACAAACAGGTTTTATGAAATTTGAAAAATCGTATCTCAATTAATTAGTTCTAAATATGCATATCTAATCTTTAAAAACATAGTATGGCACATACATTTCTAACACCAACATCTAACTTGAGTTACACAAATGAAACTTCCACTTTGTCTACGATACACTGTATAAAAAGTATGGGTGAGTATAAGTCATAGTGTCTGTTGTTCGTGGTGGTGGGAGACTCTGTCAACGATGAATAGAGCCTCTTCTATGTGGGACCATAGAACTGCTCCATGTGTGTTGTGTGTGGTATTTTGAGAAAATTACTGTCATCAGTATTAACCAAACAGTGATTATCTCTGGGTCTAATGATATGTTACTTTTCTGGCTATTCTAATCTGATCTACTTCGCAGCCTGAGTCATTGATGACCACAAGAGCACCACCATTCATGGTTTAGTTTGTATTGTATGTATAATCGTTGTCGCGTTGGATCACCATGATCCCAAAAGTTTAGATTGGTCATCTCTACCAAAAAAGGATAAATATTTGTTCCTAGCAGTATTCCATGCTGTCTTCTTAATCTAGTGTCGGCAATAATTACTGTCATCAGAAATAGATACACAGTAATCATCTCTTATCAAATTACCTGTTATATGTCTGGATAATCTAGTCTCCAATTCGATATCTAACAATCTGATGTATCCTGTACTCGGTTTAGCTGACGCTGCTACGAGAATTAACTAAACTATAAACTAAAGTGTTTGAACCAACATATGTTCCATGACAACAGGACATAGATGACATCAATAACAACTCAAACTAAGTTTATAGGTGTTCACAAACATCAACTATGGGTCAACACGTTTACATTAAATATTGTTCAGTCAATTAAGTAAACAGTTTGGATACACAATAACAGCCAGTCACCATTGTTTCAGATATCTTAAACACGATCGCATGTACTGCCTCATCTCTGAGCAAGCAATTGAACCGTTAGTTAAACTGTTACAGTGATCTAAATTATGTCCTTTCATGAATCTTAAAATGGTTGTGACACCTTGTGCTTCCTACAAGCGTGAATATGCTTCTTTGGTCTTGGTCATCATCTCTTAAACAATGAGCTTGCACTAACAAGAGTTGGATAAGATGTTTTATTGGTTTCTGTATTATTGTGGAGGTTCAAGTTTCTGTCAACCAATCTTCATTCTGGTAGCAATGAGGCCACAGGCAATATGCATTATATGTACAAATGCATAATATGTATGTACATGGACAGAGTTTATAGTTCTTGAGTGTTCGTGCTATTTAATAATTCTGTATATTCATATTTATCAGGATTGACATGGTATATGTTTTTTATATATTCGTTCTGAGTCTTTAGTGGTACCTCCATACTTTCTCCATCATATAGCTTCATCTAGCAGTGCCGTGGGGTGGTGTGTCAAAAATATTAATAATGTGTTTGATACAGGCCAATACAAATCCTTACGAGTAGTTTCCTCTTGTCTTATAAGTAAATCATCTTTTGGCCGATCAAATCATACATGTACATTTACTTCTAAATAAGGTATTGAGACATTGGGTTCCAAAAATGTTGATTACAGACCGAAGGCATTTGTCATGATTAGTCAGCAGTCAGAAACATTTTTACCCATGCCAGGCCAAAGCACGTAGTGTTTACGCCACCCGTCCCCATGAAGGTCCTGTGCATATCTGTCTGTATTGTTACGAAATAATTTGGAATAGTAAAATGTCCCCAGTCAAATCAGCAAAATATAACAAAACAATTGTATATATTAATTACAATTTAATCAATCAAATAATAAACAAAGTGTTTAAGGTTACAATATCAAGCTAATACAAGTTATAATAGAATATCAAATGAGTCACACTAATTAACTTAATAAATATATTCACCAGTCCTTGTGAATCACACATTTGATGAATGTAGGAAAAACAGTCAGTTGGTCTTGATAGGAGATAGATGAATCCGGCTTGTGAGGTATCAAAAACAGTGGCACGGCAGATGATCGCAAAGTTGATTGTAAGAAGCAAGATGAGTAAGAGTTCTAATGCCAGCCTATATATAGGTTAGATACCTTCCAGAATGTTCTTTAAAGTTCCTTGACAAACTCCAGTCAGAAGTAGCCAACTCAAGCAATCATGAAATAGATAGAACATTCTAGAATAGATGATTCTAGACATTGCCAGCTAAGACTATCAAAACAAGTGTAAGTGTGACCCACTAAACAATACAAAAATGTTATACAATGTTTAAACTTATAAACAATGACATACTCATAACAGTATGAATACAACTAGCTAGATTAATATAAAGCTTTCATAAATCCACAATTAAACTACTGACACCTTAATCCCCGAGATAACGTACTAGTAATGTAATCTGACTCCAAAAGCCGCCTGTCCTAGTGAGCGCGTGATAATGCATATCTTCCTGCTATTTCTGGTATCTAATGATTTATTATATTTGCTGGATGATATTGACAAATCGTGACCTGATTCATGTGGTTATGACAATATAACCACCTGGACAAACACCTGTCATTAATTAGAAAATTCCGAGCCGCGTCTGATCTGTAGCAGAAAGCTTATCAAAACCTGGCGTCAACCTTTATAATTTGAATATAACCTTATTCAATTCGAATCTCGAGGGTTCGCTATCGATTGCACATGGGAATACACAAACTGAGTATATAAAAGAAACTAGACGGCAGAAGACCTGAACTTAGTGGAGCTGTAACAGATAAGATATAATATAAACTTATTTTAGGGGGGTTGTCATTCTCTCCCAACAGAGGTAGCTCTGTCATAAATTCCTATTCAACCTCTGTCTTAATACGAAGGTTTCTCGGGCACGAAATGAAGAACGCTGATTGGATGCAAAGTTAGTTGTGCAATCAGCGACGCCGTTTCAAAAGTTATCATTCAAATCGCTTAAGTTATTTCCGGAAGCTTTACAAAGCTGGAGTTAATTCGAATATGCATCTTGCACTTTGAGTCGTCTCTACAGAACACATACAGCCTCATTTAGCGACTACATCATTACATAGGCCTGTGTGACAACAGATATGTTGTTCATGCATTCGGTCTTTTCATTGCCTGAAATATTGCCAGGTAGTTTAAGTTGCAATAATGTCCCGCTAGGGGAAACTTCCGGATGACCCAGAAACCTTCGTAAACATAAATTCCTATTCAACCTCTGTTGGGAGAGAATGGGGGTTTGTGTGGATAGGGTTTTGTTTTGTTTTTCATGAATTCACTGGATTCATCTTACAGGGCACGGGGGATATAACATACAATGTGTATATTTGTACACTACAAATAGTGAGTGGTTAGAATCTATTTCAAATTAAGAAATTTTGAATTATTTCTCCTCTTTAACTCCCCTTAAATAGAAACGCAGAGCTAAAGTTTCTTTTCCTATTCGGCGTTCATACAAAGACATGATTTTGCAGCTAAGCAGTATGTCTACGTTGAATGTTCTCTCTAAACAGCATTGTTCCGACGAAAGTTGAACAAAATTGTTTCTGATGAAGGTTGAACAGCATTGTTTCTGATGAAGGTTGAACAATATTGTTCCAGATTAAGGTTGAACAACATTGTTCCAGATGAAGGTTGAACAGCATTGTTCCAGATGAAGGTTGAACAACGCTGTTCCTGATGAAGGTTGAACAGCATTGTCTCTGATGAAGGTTGAACAATATTGTTCCAGATGAAGGTTGAACAACATTGTTCCAGATGAAGGTTGAACAGCATTGTCTCTGATGAAGGTTGAACAATATTGTTCCAGATGAAGGTTGAACAACATTGTTCCAGATGAAGGTTAAACATCGCTCTTCCAGATGAAGGTTGAACAACGTTGTTCCTGATGAAGGTTGAACAATATTGTTCCAGATGAAGGTTGAACAGCATTGTTCCAGATGAAGGTTGAACAACGTTGTTCCTGATGAAGGTTGAACAACGTTGTTCCTGATGAAGGTTGAACAATATTGTTCCAGATGAAGGTTGAACAAAATGTTTCCTGATGAAGGTTGAGCAAAATCGTTTCTGATGAAGGTTGGACAGCATTGTTCCTCATGAGGGTTGAACTTAAGGTCATCACAACATTCCATAGTGTCATCACAACATTCCATAGTGCCATCACAACATTCCATAATGTCAACACAACATTCCATAATGTCATCACAACATTCCAAAGTGTCATCACAATATTCATAGTGTCAACACAACATCCCATAGTGTCATCACAACATTCCATAATGTCAACACAACATTCCATAGTGCCATCACAACATTCCATAGTGTCAGCACAATATCCAATTAGTTCCTCCAAACCGTCATCGCACTGTCCCTTTGTTTCATTACCTTAAGGGAACCTGCATTCTGACAATGAGTGTAAATATTCGTTGTTTTGGCATAAAATGTACCAGAAGACAAGGATTCGTTGAGCGATAATTGCTCAATAAGTAAATGAAATTTGAGCTGTTTGAATGATGCAATTTTTATCTTTATAATGATGATTTCCTATCTGATGTTAATTACTTTTCAATCTTCAACTCCGGGAAACAATATTATCATATAGATTATCATAATTCACTGTGACGTCAAGTAGCAATGTTATTTAGTTACTCAGTTAGCATAGTTCAGAGCCAGTTTTGCTTTACTGGATATCTCCAGCTGTTAAGTTTTGTCGTGTCAGCAGCATCAGAGAGATTACATATTACTTATTTTATAGGTAATGTAATCTATTTGTAATGCAATTGGAAACCACCTAGTTATTGACATCCTCTTTGTGGAACTATTGCTTTATAAAATTGGACGGTACTGTACGTTTACATGTGACAACTGACAAGGGTTTGACAACTATAGGTACATATCCTTTGAAGGCATTAAAAGTGACGCACATTAAAAAAACGCCATACATATTGCAAAGATTAAAAACGCCACAGTGCCAATATTACGCCAACGTTACCATAGTCGTCGTAATAGTTGGCGAGAAGGAAGGAGTGATGAAAAGTATTGCTCTTCTTAATCACCGGCACGTGCTGTAGATAAAATTATCATAGAAGGTTCATCTACAATATTCTACACAGTGGCACGTGAGCTTTAGGGAAATGATAAAGGAGTTGCAATCTTGAACTTCTTCATGTTTCTGAGTAAATACAAAATAGATCAATAAACAGCAAGAAGAATACCTTTCAGTCGAAACCTTCAAGAAGCAAAATGCTATTTCAAGATAAACACAACTTTGCTCTTAATCTACAAGTCATCATACGATGTTTGCCATTCAAGACGATTTCAAAGCAACTTTTAATACAGTAAAAACTATTTATTGGATGTCATAGTTATTGTAAATGTTTGGAGCTCAAACTTATCAAAATGTAATCAACGACAAGTAACATTGCTGGAAGCTGTGTTGAATGTATGGAAGAAGTAAGTCATGGTCGGACTCGGAAACAGGTGCGTCTGAAGATAATAATGAGCAAAAAGCTCTGAGGGTAAAAACGGAGGAGGTTATTAAGTGAAACATGACAGAAACCGGAAGATGATTGATGCTATTGTAGTCCTGGCCATTCATTCACAATGAATTCTATAACTGGAGAGCTGAGATGTGCGGGGATCAGTTGTGGGATTCTTACGTACAGTAGTTTTTGTACAATTGCACATCGATTACAATTACAAACCATACGATTATTTTCATGCCAAATTGATAAACGATTATAATGCTAGCACCTAATATCCAATGAAGTACACGATTCTATGGATATTGAACTTCTTTATTTACAGATTTGCGACGTTTCGGTATTGCTCCTTGAAGAGGATTAAGTGGGGATTAAAGGAATCCTCTTCACTGGTTTCCCACGTATAAGGAGGTATAAGGAGCTATAAATATATATAGAGCTATATATAAAGTTCGTGCATGGCGAGTAGACCAACACAATTACAAAAAGATCGAGTATGGCATAATCATGTTGACACATTAATGTCACCACTATGATGTGTAGATATATCTCTTGCAAGTCTCAGTCACAAAGATGCGTAAATTCATACAAATGTTCTGGTCGAAATACAACCGGCGGACGATGGTCGCCTCTAAGTCAGTCTGGCCTTGCAGTGCAGTGTAGTGTAGTGTAGTGTAGTGCAGTGTAGTGTAGAGGCCTGATTATCTAATAATCAGTTGTGCTAAGGTATTTTCTAACGAAAAGATGAGCTTAAAGCTTTATACGAAATGAATTTTTTAATCTTCTTTTTTCGGTACAAAAATGTTTCTTCGGGATGAGCCTTAGCTTGAGAAGTTGGTTTATAACTCCATGGCAATGAAATCTTATTTTAGATAACATACGTAAGAAAAAAGGAAGCAATTGTAAAACCTTGCTTAGTAACATATCAGTCAATGACCTAAACCCGATGGGCAAATATTATTAAATATAATTAACGCACGGTATGATGTTTTGCCGTTGAGGTAAAAAGAAGCGCACATAAAATAATCCAAATCACATTTTCTGTTTTATGCACTGAAAACCAATTACTGTTTTTGTGAAATTTCTTGTGAGATTAGGGACACTGTTTTGACTATACGGTAATCAATGTACAATAGGACACTTCTGGTGAGGTTTATGCAATGTCGAGTAATGAGTGAGTGAATTATTGTTTAGCGCTGCTTGAACAATATTTCAGTCATTAGCGGCATGTCGAATAATGTGATTTGGGAAAAATAGAGAGATTAAATGGAATAAATGTCGACAAAATCGAAATGAATAAAAGTTTTGGACAGCATTTCATCTACATCTACTGACTTAAAAACGGAAACGTCGGTGAAGGGTGTTCATATCATCAGTCATGAATTATTATTTTTAACAGAAAAACTTAGTTGAAATCGTATGAAGCTATAAACTGTTTGTCTTATCAAACACAAAATAAAATATGTACTTTTGCGTCTCGTCAGAAATCGAATGTGCCCTAACATATAAGTTTGTGTTTGTGAGTGTCGGTACTGATACATTACCACAGAGAGGCAAGGTTAGCTTGATTGACAATGGCAAGCACCGGACACACTTCTCAGGTGTGTCTATTAGACATGAAGCTTTCTAATTAATTGCATAATTACTCTTATCAGTTAGCTTGGCTTCATCTCCATAGCGTTAATTGGAGAGAATCATTTGGCCTGTGTGTCGAGAATTCGCCTAATGACAGATGAAAGCATCTATACTGATGGTAACATTTAAAGCAACACCCATACTTTTAAGCAACGAGAACTTTCAGGTGTGTGTTACGCACGTAAAATGTGGCGTGGTTGTCTTAAATTATATTCAGGTGAATGTTTTATGATTTTTGAATAAGTTCAAAGGCAAACAAGCAAGAGATAACGGTGTTAGTATCTACACCGAAAAGTCGCATTTTGTGCAATAAAGAAGTGATTATCAATGAGAACATGTTCTTCATCATACAACATGCTTCTTAAATGCCCCTTGCAGAAGGTAAAACAGATTTTGTAGGTGACAATCAAGAACATCAATTCCATTGGAAAGACTAACTACTGTGTCCAAAAATAATAATGGTTGTATGAAAAGTATTCACATTTTGTTACAAAATGTCATATATAACAAGTTTCCAGAATGTTTTTCTGGTGTCGAACGTCCATAAATAGAATCCACTGATATTGCCTCTGGAAGCTTTAAGTGGAACAGTAGTGCGTGTTTTAACCACAAGTTTCAACCACAAACGATATCAATAAGTTATGGAAGAATTAAATTAGCAGATTCTTCAGTTTGTCTACATCGGCCTGTCTGAGTTCTCGAATGTTCGAGATGGGCTGATTTCTCTTGGCAAACGCCGGCCATTCGCTTCCAAGACGTGCTCGAAAGTGTCTAGATCTGGACTTTCACTTGACCAGTCGAGGAATTCCACTTCGTGCGGCCTCTTGAGGTATTGACCATCCTAGTACGCTTGGAGCTGGCGTTGTCATTCTGGTTGATATCATTAACTTACGTATTAGCATGGGAGAAAGGAAAAGGAGTGTTGCCAAGTATGTAACGGCCCTACTTCTTTGCATTCATTGTGTCTTGGGTGACGTTGATGCCATCTATTACTGTTGTCCTGAAGAGTTGTGTGCCGTAATAAGAAAAACGTCGTACAATGATCTGAGTGGCCGTCAGTAACATATAGGTTTTACCTGAATTCTTCAGACCATGTCGGCTTGTGCGTATTGTAGTCGTTCCTGTGCCCATGCCAGACGAAGTTGCATTTGATTATCAGTCAGTTGGGACGACGAGCTCGAAGAACGGCCTCGAGCTAATGTTTGTTGACCAGCTCTCGTGATGCGTTCACTTCGGCGTTCTGTGACACCATTCACAGTTGATAGGCCTTATTCACGCGACACCATTTTGATAACGAGAACGATGCTAGATACGCAAACAAAGCTATCGATATAGCGGCGCAACGTTATCGTCTACAGCACTGCCTCAGTGCACTATAACGATTCCGAAAGACCAGGATGGTTCCCGTCATCCCTCAAGCTAGTCATTTTGATCCAACCCTATCAGCAGCGACCTTGACATCACCCGTGATGTGGTGTTTGTAAGAAATCTGCTTATCACTCGCCCGTGTAAGATACCGCAGTGTAATATTTATACAGCGATATTAAACTAGTGCAATACCGCTGCACTTATTACGTCACAATATTATGTGGTTGTTACGACACAATGTTGGCACCGCCGTCACAATGTCGCGGAAATGTTTCGTTCAGTACACTTTCGGCAACCATGCTTGATTATATTACTGTGGTCAAGTAATAAACAGAAAACCAAACTTCTTTCAGTTTAATACTATTTCTATTAAAATCGTTAATGATTTGGTATCAAACTCGCTTTCGTTCGTTTTAAACTTAATCATTGACTCGTTTAATAGAAATAGCATTAAATGGAAGGTCGTTTAGTATCCTCTATTTATGACATTATGACATAAATTTACACGTCTTCCAATCTGCAGCAAGGACATAGCACTTTCTCTCATGTCCGCAATCTGTCATTTTGTGGTATAGGGACAGCTGAATTCGTGTATAGCAAACCTGCTCAATATTACTCTTAAAACACTTTTTTTCAGATCTGAAACTGCGTACATGCACGTAATTTCTCTGCGTGCACCGGAAAAGCATCGTATGTACGTGCAATGGTTGTTAATTAAAATAGACACACGGGCAATGTATCAGAGTTATATCTAATCTGTGAATTCATATATTGGAATATGTCCTAAACATAGATTATGCCAAATCAGGTGTATCAGTATGTTAAGATTTCCAATACTGTGCTGTTCAGTATGTATTGTGGTGATAGCTTATCAAATCCGCTTCAAATCAATATATAATGGCGAAAGCATTTTCTTCTTATGAAACGTTTTTCTATTTATACATATCACTAGTTGTTTTCAGCCTTTAAGACCTATCTGAACGAATATGTTTGACATATTTTAAGTGGATATGGGAGAGGTTTTCAGGGCTGGATTTAATTAACATACACGAAAAGAGGGAGACGAGATCGAGTAATTGGATGTTTTCTTGTTGATTTACAATGGCAAACTTCGGACATATATCACGGCACTGGCCAATAAACTTGAAGCTTGGTAGCGAATTACCTAATTAGACTTATTAGCCCCAACTGTTTCATAACCTAAATGTGTAAATAAGAAAGAAAATTGCTTGGGTACTTGTGTAGACATATTCAGATTTTATAATGCTAAAGTTGCCATGGATACTTATTGCTGATGTTTCACAGTTGTTGTCATGATACGATCTGAAATTGAACAACGAGCAGACTGTCTTCTGAAGTTTGATTTTGATTATTTTCAAGTTGATTAATAGTTGAAATATGAACTTAACTTTAAGTGAATATAATCTTATATGTCGGAGATCGATGCCATATTCAGACTATATATTGTCCATGTGTTGCTTTTACCTACGAGTTAAAGAGAGAGCCTGTTTGCGTTGACCCATGGTGACTTAAAAATGTATACCTGTTACTTATTTGTGTTGACAAATACGCCAAATCATATGCATGGGACAAGGTACCGTCAGTATATGCAGAGGTTTTGCGACAGAAGTCAGTTAAACATAGTTTTAACTAAACAAACGGCAGGAAAATCTACTACAGTTATCGTATTCATATAAAAGTATTTTTCTATGCTGTATAAATATACGTTTCAACTCACATTAACAGTGGACTAATTGGAGAAGGGGATAATAATATAGGTTGTATCAAAACAACCAATTTAGGATAGTTCTACTTTAAATTTCGTCAATTGGATCTTCTTTACACATAACAAAAAGTTCAGTAAAACCAAACGCAAGAATATAAACATTCAATGCGTATGCCAAGATGATACAATGAAGATTTCCTTCTTGACCCGCGAATGCATAAGAAACCTTATTGGGTTCAAGAAAAGTACATGTAAGGGGTCTTTAGCTTGATAAGTCCCAGAAATACAGAACAAATTCACCATTGTCATATCAAGAAAAACACTATTTGCAATAATACAAATTCTTGTGCTTTTTTGGTGTCAACTCCACTATGCTATTCGAGCCTTGCACCCTTGAAAAGTCCTAAAATTGCTTACATTTACTTCTTGTCGAAAACAAGGCATTTTATCAACCTAGTTTGTCAATTTGCGCCAAATCGGAGGCATAGAAATACTTAACAAGCGTTATAAGCGTAACTGCTTTAAGCAACAATTTACCTTTCTTTCATTTCCATAGCAACGAGAAACGCCTAGCGAGGTGACGCGGGGAAAGAGAGACGGAGTTAGGCGATCGCTTCTCTATCTGAGTGTCTCTCCGATAGTGCTCTCTAGATCTGGACAGTCGAGTTGAGTTGTCACAGGAACCAGGCAAACACAAGTATTGGAGCTCGTGTGTTCAGGGAGGTGTGTGTATTCACGTGTGTGTATGGAGTACTGGCGGCGGACTGTCCGTGATCGTGCCAGCTGGATACGCCTGTAAGGTAAGCCATGCCGTCTGTCGGGCTGGCGACGTAGCTTGTTGTTGACGCGGGTGACAGCTTGACTGTGTCTCACGGACTATTGCTATACGGCCTGGATTCACGTGGTTGGACGGTTAACTACATAGAGAGGTGATTGTGTGATGTCTCCTTTTTGCCTAGGTAATTGTCCCGATAGTTCATTCTGTATTATCATCATGATCAATGTTGTAATCCCGTGACAGCAGCTTGTATATACACATATATACAACGAAATTGTATAGATTTTCTGATATATCATTTACAACGCAGAGCTAGTAATGTTTTCATTGATGGTAAGGTGTATCTTGCTACTAGTCATGTTTTCATTGATGGCTAGGTACATCTTGCAACGTGCTTCGTCAATATCATCATTGGATCACTGTAGCGTGTTGTACGAATGAGTTTACCATTCTTGACCAACAAGTTAGACTTTACCACTCATTCTCCACGTAGATTTGTATTCTGGTCGCTCATAAAGTTGTATTTTCTGTCGACTATGTCCTAACACCACTTCGGTACACCTTCATACAGATTACATGGTTTTGTTCTGGAGCGGTTTGCTCATCAGGTGAAGCAAGTTTTACATCGTTCTCGGCAACACTTCACACGAGAGAACTTGCTGAGAATAATCCTCAATAGTTTATTTCTTGTGGAATGATGTAACAAGCTACTATGACACATATAAGAATTAGAGATAGTCAGATGAGTTGGTAAAGAATATCATTGTATTTGATACTAGCAGTAGAGCTTAAAAGTCTTGCCTTTTACAAAGGTATTTAGGTACAACATTTAGGATAAAAATTATGTGATTGAGATTTCGAAGATCAGTATAGGATTATTCAGACGATACAACCATACTAGATACCCGAAGTATGCCACTATTCCATGGCCTGGTTCGGTGCAATTCCACCATGGCCATTCGCAGGATAATTAATTATTCACATGTCAACCTGAGTTCAATTATCCAGACAAGCCCTTTAGACAAGCTCTAATGATCAGCTATTGATTGTATGATGTATTTGTGTTCTGCAAGATATATAGCCTCCAAGAGTTGGGTAGAGTTCATTTGTCCTGCTGGTTGATCACTGATGTGTGAAATGGTGGACCTTACCATGAGTTCTTCTATTGAATTTGGTATTCTATTAGCTCTTATTAGTTTCAGAGTGAACCACTACAGCATGCCTCGCTCTGTACTTTATATCACATTTGAGAAGTTGGCCTTATATTTCTGCGATTTTACATTGTGTGTACATCTTGAACCAATGGATTTCTCAGTTTATCTGACCCTAGTATCACAAACAGGCTCTATAGTCACCTTACTTCATGATCTTGAATATGAAACAGTGTCTATACTCACCTTACTTCATGATCTTGAATATGAAACATGGTCTATACTCACCTTACTTCATGATCTTGAATATGAAACAGGGTCTATACTCACCTTACTTCATGATCTTGAATATGAAACATGGTCTATACTCACCTTACTTCATGATCTTGAATATGAAACAGGCTCTATAGTCACCTTACTTCATGATCTTGAATATGAAACAGGGTCTATACTCGCCTTACTTCATGATCTTGAATATGAAACAGGGTCTATACTCACCTTACTTCATGATCTTGAATATGAAACAGGGTCTATACTCACCTTACTTCATGGTTTTGTATCTAAAACAGGGTCTATACTCACCTTACTTGAGTTACTTCATGTTTTTGTATCTAAAACAGGGTCTAAACTCACCTTTCCTCATTGTTTTGTATCTAAAACAGGGTCTATACTCACCTTACTTCATGGTTTTGTATCTAAAACAGGGTCTATACTCACCTTACTTGAGTTACTTCATGTTTTTGTATCTAAAACAGGGTCTAAACTCACCTTTCCTCATTGTTTTGTATCTAAAACAGGGTCTAGAGTTAGAGATAAGGATAAAAGGTTGCATTTAAAATGAACTATGGCAAGTTGCTTGTGTAGATGAGATGAGAGGTTATACCTGGGAGGAGACTGCTTGTTTTATTATTACCTGTTTGTAAGGATTACAAGATAGGAACATTTTTCCTATTTAGTCTGATTGTTCTGATAGGTCAAGAGGCATGAAAATGAACTGCAGATGCTAATTGACTTTGATACAGTTGGATCTATTGAATTGTAAAAGTTAGCAATAGGAGTGTCTCAGCATAAATTGATATCTTCATAAAAACGCTTGCTCTGTACACCTGAAAGATCACCAGGCCAAGCCGGGTATGACTACAGCACAAAATATGCATCAAAGATACTAATTGTACTTATCATATGGATGCAGAACCAGTTATGATAAAAAGTATTATTTTTTATCAAATTGTTTGACCATTTGTCATTGTACTGTTAGAGAGACAAATGTGAAAGATATTTCATTACAAATAATTAGTGTTGATTACCTGGGCTACACATTCAGAATTCATTTGTGGTATATTGATATTCTTATTTGACAGTGACATCTGGTTTTGCATGAATGTACCTGTGATGAAAATATTCGTAGAGAATTCATTAGCTTGATTACCCGGGCAGTTGATCACTCTCACGTTTCCTGAATGTAATGACCACAGCGGTTGTCACATGTTTATATAATTGCTTCTATTATGGGGTTAATCTGGTGTCAAGCGATTGACGTCACTCGAATTATGTTCACCTCGTTAGTCCAGGTGTGTTTAACAGGTGAGAATGAGAGAGTCACCTTATCATACAAGAGTGTTGGTATAAAGTTTTGTCCAATATCTGTCATGAGGACATGTACAAATAATGTTGATATCAGGTACTGTCCAATATCTGGCATGAGGGCATGGAAATAATGTTGATATCAACTTTTATCCAATAGCTGGCAAGAAGGGGTGGAAATGAATATCTTTATCAGGTTTAATTTGGTGTTGTGAAATGATTAATAAGGAACAAGATGTCATGGATATATCAACTTCTCCATGATCTAGTCAGACACCTGTGTTCATGCAACTTCTCCATGATCTAGTCAGACACATTTGTTCATACAACTTCTCCATGATCTAGTCAGACACATGTATTCATACAACTTCTCCATGATCTAGTCAGACACATGTATTCATACAACTTCTCCATGATCTAGTCAGACACATTTGTTCATACAACTTCTCCATGATCTAGTCAGACACATGTGTTAATACAACTTCTCCACGATCTAGTCAGACACCTGTGTTCATACAACTTCTCAATGATCTAGTCAGACACAATTCATACAACCGAGTGTTGGTATCAGATTTTGCTGGGCTGTGTGATCTCAATATAACTTGCAGTTAATGAGGGTTGAATGAACTGGAATAATATTATGTGGCGTGAATTTTTAGTTTGAAACAGGAAGTGAACATTAATGACAACCTAAATTGGAATTATTTTGTAGGAGTTGTTGTATCTCTCCAAGTATCAATGTGTAATTATTTAGATTTTAAATTTTGAAGGGCGTGATAACTGACATGTTTTTACTTCTAAACCTTATTTCCAATTAAGCAAAAAATTTAGTTTAGTTAGTTTGGAACAGTCAGTGACCATTATAACAATTGAACAAGGAAATGTAAAATATTCCAGGAATAATGGTTCCTTGTTCAACAAATAAAACTGAAGTTCTTTCAGGAGTGATTATGTTTTCTTTGAGCCAGTTATCATCTAGGTGTTGGAGGGAGGTTATGTGTCAAGAGAAGATGATTACTCCCCAATCAGTATCGATCTGCTCGCAGTTAACACATGTAAAACACACACGGCCCCCAGCTTGGCGAGGAATTAGTTTTGTCACTAGTACCACTGCCGACCTCTGATCCCTCTAATTTGTCCGGAAAGCGTGTCAACTTCCATATTGAATTTCTTCTGATCTGCTATGACTGATTAAATTTTCTCAACATATTTTCATTTTTGGTTTGTCAGCCATTTTTTACCATCTGGTATGTAATGTGTTGCATTGATTAACCTTTACACTGCATTATCTCCTGCGTGATTATCAATTGTTCATTCCTTTGGAGTCAACACAAAGAGAATTAATGTTTTATCAAGTGGTTAAAGTTTCAACTTCTACTATTGCTGCAAGTAAATAGATCATGTATATCATTTCACTTATTTACATGTGTATAGATAGATAGATAGATAGATAGATAGATAGATAGATAGATAGATAGATAGATAGATAGATATTCTTTATTTCCTCCATTTTGAAGATACAAATGAATACAGGTATAAATCACAGTTTACATGTCAGAAAGTGAATGGATATATATATACAGTTCATACATGTACAAAGATCAAAAGCATTTTGTAAAGTATTTTTGCCCAAGTTTTACAGTTTTACTTATCATTTTTATACACTTGAACCAATCGTTCATATCAACATTCTCTATTTCTTTATTCGGCGTTCCGCCTAGTAAAAATATGAGATATAAATCATCATCGTCCCATATACTGGCAAAGTTGTTGACATTTCAAATCGAACATTTTATCACGTGCGCATTGAGTGTGGGGGCAAAATAGAATAACATGCTTTAC
This sequence comes from Phorcus lineatus, assembly GCA_921293015.1. Lineage (NCBI taxonomy): Eukaryota > Metazoa > Mollusca > Gastropoda > Trochida > Trochidae > Phorcus > Phorcus lineatus. Next base: position 51,871,764 of record OV121087.1, read on the forward strand.
AATATCATATGCATATGTACAACAAATACATTCTTGTGATTGAATGAGTAAAGTGCTGACATGTATCAAAAATGCAACATCATAAAAACAATCAGGGTTAGCTAATGCAGTCAACCAAAGTTTGTTAACCTTTGGCTCTCGTAACATTGAGTATCTGTGAAGGTTTTGCCTATAATCAATTTCACAGACTATTATGTACATCAATATTGTAGACATGTTCCTTCACACGTGTTGACCATAACTTTTTGTCCGCAAAAACAGAGGAATTATTATAGGAGTGGATATCGCCTGATAGGCCATATTTATAACATAATTCAAACATATGGAAAATTGGTGAATATTTGCTTTTTTCCTGTCTTTGCAAACTTCCATCACATATGTATTCAGATAATCTGAAATTGAGGATCTGTTTAAATACAAAGTGCGAGTCAGCAGAACATAGTCGGCCCAACAACTGGAGAGAGCCTTTATCATCGTAGCCCTGTAGGGACATTAAACCAAGAGTATCCCTAGCAATGATAGAGCATGAGCGCTTTGAGAAGCCTTGAATCTTTTTACAAAAATATATCTGAGCTCCTTCCAACAAGTCATAATCTTTCCTTGATAATTTGCACCAGACGTTACAGGCAAACATACCACAGGGTAATATAACATTTTCCCATATACGTACAGCATGGACTGGGTTTAAACCACCGAAGTAAAGTCCATGGCTATGATTAATATTAACCATTTTTCTAAGTTTTTCACATACTAGAAGTGTTCGAGCATGGGTTGACTTAGCAGTATTAAGATATAAACCAGCATAAACAACGTCACTTTTCTTAGTTACCTGTTGCTCACCAAGGGATAATTGAGGGCATGTATGTTTGTATGCAGAACCAAACAAGAGAAAAACGCTTTTGCTAGCATTAAACTTGAGATGCCAGGTTTGAGCATATTTCTGGATGACATTAAGTAGACATTGGATACCATCAGGTGTACAGCTCAATAGTGTTGTATCATCTGCCAGTAGTATACCTGGTGTGCTACCCCAGGGAAGTTGTAACCCTCTAAAAATTTGTCAATATCATCTAGGAGGTCATTAATATATAGGGTGAATAACCACGCTGATAGAACACGTCCTTGACCAACACCCTGCTGAATAGGAAATAGTTCTGAAGTATGACCCCCCCATACTAACAAGTGATTGCATTGAAGATGACAAGATACAAAGTATTCTCCAGATTTTACCTGTAAGTCCAAAGTTGTGTAACTTGTAGAAAAGACCATTAAGCCAAACTCTGTCAAATGCCTTTTCATAATCTGCAAAAACACAATAAACAGGGGTTTCCCTCTCGATATAATATGCTATAGTTTCTAAGAGTGTGAGTGCCGCCATTTCAGCACCTGACCCTTTCCTGAAACCAAATTGAAGAGGATGTGGAAAACACTTGACTTCAGTTGTCCATTTGTCTATTCGATTTAGAATAATTCGTTCAAATAATTTTCCTAAAACAGGAGTAAGGGTAATTCCACAAAAGTTTGATGGGTTATCCTTACTTTTACCATGCCCTTTATGGATGGGTAGAATATTACCAATATTAAATTGGTAAGGGACATACTCGAAGGTAATGTTATCATTATACAGCTTGACAAGATGGTGAATAATTGATCTACCGCAGTATTTATATATTTTATATGATGTATGTGCTGTGAGGCACTGACTATAGCAGAGTTCTGTTTGTTTGTGAAACCAGATTCTTTTTGAGTGAAACTTTTTAAAACTGTGTAATCACCAATTACTTTAAAGCTAGCTCTTTCCATTGATTCCATAAGACAATCAATTCCATTCTGGTATTATATGAAAAGTCATTGTGGTTGAGCTGCATGATTATTTTTTGGAGTCAATTTACTCAACTATTGATTATGGCAATGTTCTATAACAAAACTATACAAGATAACAATTATCATTTATTAAAAACTTCAATAGACATTAGTTTGCTTCCATTTCAATTCAACTGAGAGCAATTGTTTGATTATCATTTATTAAATACTTCAGTAGACATCAGTTTGCTTCCATTTCAATTCAACTGAGAGCAATTATGTGATTATCATTTACTAAATACTTCAGTAGACATCAGATTGCTTCCATTTCAATTCAACTGAGAGCAATTGTTTGATTATCATTTATTAAATACTTCAGCAGACATCAGTTTGCTATCATTTTAGTTCAACTGAGAGCAATTGTTTGATTATCATTTATTGAATACTTCAGTAGACATCAGTTTGCTATCATTTTGGTTCAACTGAGAGCAGTTGTTTGGATGTAAAGATGAGAAGTGACTCCACCTGTTAACTTTACTTGCTTGATGACACAAGCTGGTCCACCATTGACGGTCATATCACTGATCAGCTACATTATTAATTTCTCGTGATGCAGTGATCAGTACCTGATCAAATTACAACATGCACAGTGGCTTGAGAGAGGGTTTAGAAGAGGGTGGGGGGTGTTGCACTTGGTGTTGGATAAGTTTTGTAAGACAGTTTCTGGATGGGTTAAGGCTGATTATGATGCACATTGTCATTCTTAAGTTTCTTCATCAATATGTAAAAGATGTGATTCTGAGATCACTTCCAGTTGAATGCAGACCTTGGGCCTTGAGATAAGAGTCTTACACATTACAGTAGATCTGTCAGCAGAGAAAGTAGGAGTTCTTTTGACCTCACCCTACGCAGATCTTGCCATTGAAAAGGGGTTGTTTGTTTTCTGTCAAGATAATGTTTTATTATATTGTTCTTAACTAGTAATCTACCAAGGTTTTTCAAAGTATGTGGTATTTTCAGATATCTTTGAGATACTTGGGATTTTTATATCTGATTTTTAGATGTCTTTGAGATACTTGAGTTATTGATATCTGATTTTTAGATATCTTTGAGATGTATATCTGAGTTATTGATATCTGAGATTTAGATATCTTTGAGATACTTGAGTTATTGATATCTGAGTTTTAGATATCTTTGAGATACTTGGGTTGTTGATATCTCATCTCTGAGATATCTCCTACCTTGTTCCTGAAAAACTGTTCCCTTAATCGCGTTTCAGAAGTGATATCTTATCTTTGATAATGTTGAAGAAGGCTCCAGATTGCTGATATCTGAACATTATGAAATCTCCAAGACCTGACTTCATTATCAGCATTGCCTGTATCTATATACACTTTGGGACTGATAATGATACAGAGATAACTTAAAAAGATATTGATTATCAATTATCTTAAATATCGCCTTCAGAGAAAAACACTTCATACTCTATATGGTTCATTTATTTTACCGATATTTGATTATTGTGATTATATCTGGAACAATTGTATGCAAACTCAAGAGTTACTACTAGAAAAACTTCATTTAGATGCCCTCAGAACCATATGTGGATCCGTTAGAGGAGTAAGTCATTCAAAAATTTATTTTTAAACCGGTTTTACATCTCTAAGCGAACGTCGCAAAAATCATCAAATGTGTTTATTCCATAAAATGTTCTATGATAAAACTCCAAAATATCTATCAGATTTGATACCATTAAACATATCCTCTGTATCCACGTATGAATCAAGATCATCAAACATACTTCAAGTACCTCTTTGTCGCACTGAATCATATAAAAAAACATTTTTACCATCTTCTGTGTTGGAGTGGAATATGCTTGATGATAAACTAAGAAACATAGACTCAGTAGTGTTATTTAAAAAACACCTTGATCGAAATGTAGCATGTAATGTACATCATATTATAAGAAACTTTGGAAGGAGATACAACCAAATTATTCACTGTAAACTAAGACTTGGCTGTAGCGATCTAAACAGAGATAAATTTGATAGATTTTTACAAAATACGTCAAGCTGCCCTTGCGGTCACCATTATGAAGATGCCATTCACTTTCTCTTTATTTGTCCAAATTTTTCTCGTTTTCGATCAGAGTGTTTCTATTACGTTAATGGTTACGATATTCAAACTGTTTTATTTGGTAATGATTCCTACTCATACGAAATCAATGAAAAGATTGTTAAATCTGTTCATTTATATTTTACCCTTACTAAACGTTTTTCTGTTTAATCTATAATTATTTATCTTAAAGTCTGCTAACTTCAATGATGATGAATTAAGATATGGTGTATAAATGTATATATGTATGTATGGGAGAGGTATTCAGATAGGCTGCTAGCCTGTTTACCAATCCCTTTCTCTTTTCTGAAATAAATATTGTTTAAACCAATTATCATTAACAAACCTGACATTAGGGTTATCTAGGATAATGATCACTGCCGCCAGGATTTCATGTAGCATGTGTTAATCATTGATAGATATTTACAAGGTATGATTTTGTTCAATGCCCACAGGAGTATTTATTGGAGTCTTTTACGCTGTGCTTCATTAAGAAAAATGTTAGATAGTTATCTTCAGTAAACTAGTATCATGTTCTTTTTATGTGTTGCTATAAAGTAAAACCTTTCTCGCTAAAATGCAGATCTGTTGAACATTTCAACTCATTTTGCACACCTAACTGAATTAGATTAAGAGTCCTAGTGTTTTCAAACAAAAACAAGTTTCATGGTAGGAAGATATATTATGAAAAATATTTCACAGTATTTAACAGTACTTTTGTTTTATTCTGCCATTAGCTTTGAAAGTTTCATTTCCTATGATAAGTAAAATGTAGTTAGCCTGTATTTTAAAAGCTTTTGAAAGCTTTGTGTTTCTAGATTGATAGATTATGTATGGTAAAGGTTACCACAAGTGAAGTCAATTGTTTATCTTGTACATATATACATTGTTGAGATTTGTATAGCTGTCCTTCTGAAGGAGCTTTGTTTTTTTTGCCATGGATGTCACGCTTCAAAACATACTTTTATCAACCATCAGCTCCTGTTGGAACTTCCATCTTTTGCAGCCATGTTGTACTTATATTCATATTATAGCCAGTAAGTCCATTGTGTCTATGAATTTCCTCTCAAAGACATGAAGCCAGTCAGTTTATTGTGTATATGAATTTCCTCTCAAAGACATGAAGCCAGTAAGTCCATTGTGTCTATGAATTTCCTCTCAAAGACATGAAGCCAGTCAGTTTATTGTGTATATGAATTTCCTCTCAAAGACATGAAGCCAGTAAGTCCATTGTGTCTATGAATTTCCTCTCAAAGACATGAAGCCAGTCAGTTTATTGTGTATATGAATTTCCTCTCAAAGACATGAAGCCAGTAAGTCCATTGTGTCTATGAATTTCCTTTCTAAGACATGAAGCCAGTCAGTTTATTGTGTATATGAATTTCCACTCAAAACTTGAAGCCAGTTAGTCTATTGTGTATATGAATTTCCTCTCAAAGACTTGAAGCCAGTTAGTCTATTGTGTATATGAATTTCCTCTCAAAGACTTGAAGCCAGTCTGTCTATTGTGTATATGAATCTCCTCTTAAGGGCATGAAGCCATGCAGTCAGTCCATCAACTCCATTTTGTGGAATAAGGAAACTACTTAATACCAGCGAGTAAGGCTGTCAGGACTCGTGATAAAGCTGGTGGGTTCGGAAATGAAATTATCCAGTGATTGGATCACATATAATGGCTTAACAACTTAGGGCGCAGGGAAATTTAATTCTCTCCCTTTTACGAGACTGCAATTAGATATTTGATGACTGGGTCGGAATGGTGGAAGAAAGATGGTTGGAATCGACACCTTCTGCTCTGCAATTCCATTACCAGTCCTCAATATTGCCAATTACAATTGTGGAATGTGGGGTCAGGACATTTATCACTGTCAAGTCATAAGGTGAAGGATGGATAAAGATGAAAGAAGCTGGGGAGACTCTATCCATGCCATATACTGTGATAGCTGCAGCTAAAGGATTTGGTTGATTATGAACTGAAATATCACTCTGATGGGATGTGACTTTTAAGTCACGTTGGCATTTGAAGTGAGTTATTTCTGTGCCATATTTATCTGGTAATCTTGACATTTGAAGTGATTTTTTTCAGTGCCATAATCATCTAGTAATGTTGACATTTGAAGTGAGCTCTCTTTTAGTACCATATTGATCTAGTAATGTCCACATTTGAAGTGATTTTTTCCCCAGTAAAAATCATCTAGTAATGTCCACATTTGAAGTGATTTTTCCCCCAGTATAAATCATCTAGTAATGTCTACATTTGAAGTGATTTTTCCCCCAGTATAAATCATCTAGTAATGATGTAGTGCAGTAGATTATATGATAACATTCAAGTTGTGTTTTCTTTTGTGGAAGCCAGTCCAAAATTGTGATTAAGATGACAGATTCTTGAGATGATCGACATATTTTAAAATTGACTTGTGTGTTCCTTATCAACCATGTTTTAAGTGCTAAGGGTACTCACCCATTGCCATTTAATATAGTCATGCTGCATATTCTGTCATTTATTCTAAAAATCAACAATCTGGGAAGTTACAAAATTAGTTGTTTCTAAATATATATCCATACATTTTTTCTTCTAGAATGTGATTGAAAAGCCCACATGAATTGATACAACATTCTTGATATTCAATATAGGAATAATTTTATTTTATGTTCAACTTCATGTCCAAAAACAGCAGTTGCTATCATAAACACGACAGCAATAATATTGCTTTTAGCTGTCATTAAAAACTCTGGGTGGTTACTGAAATACCACAGTGAAGATGTTTTCATCTGTTGAAATTAAAAGTAAATTCAAAAGCTGTGCACAGTCATTGGGTTTTTTTTCAGCTGAAAAATTTACCCATGTGTGTAGAATCGTCTCATGTCATACTCTTAGTGGCCCTCTTCCCTTTCAAACATCAATTACTAGGAATCTGTAAGAATTCAACATCAATTTCAGATAGGTATTTATCTCCACAATATGTAAAAGAGTCAGTCTTAATTAGAAAGGAATATAATATACATTTAGTTGATATATAGAGATTATAACCTGAGGTAGTCTGTCAAACTTTTACGAAATGAGTAAACGATAATAAACGGGTTATACACAAATCGGAGGATTTTTCTCGAGGTCATATGACAAACTTTCTTTCTTTTCCATTTAAAAAGAATCGAAATATTCAGAAAATGGACTGCCTCCCTTACAACGGCCCACAACAGTGACGTTACGAACAGTGGTTTTATGATGTCATAAACGATTTAATACACAAACTCTTGCTGAAACAATCGTTTCCAGGCAAAAGTGAAAATATGTCATAACTTATGATGAATCATATGGGTAATAAAGTTATTAAAGCGATAAGATAACTTCAGTAGTTAACCAGTTTGCCTTAACCTCCCTCCTGTCTCTGGACACTTCACTACAGATATTTGTAACAAAAACAAGTAGTAATTGTTATAGGTTCCCTAGATAGATACTGAATCCCTTTCAGCAAATATATTTTCATATATATTTTGGATTAAAACATTTCATTTCAAATATTGATTACATGAGAGCATATCAAAGGAGTATTTCAAACGGAAAATTTCATTGTATAATCATCACAAAATCACCCATGTAGTCACTCAACTTGAAAAACATATATAAAACAAGACATTGATCTTATAGGAAAAGTTTTTCTCAAGACCAGTGCAAAAAGATTAAAATTGTGATTAAAAAATTGTAAAGAAATCTTGCTTTTTCTTGTATTTATGTACAACTTTTGTCAATATTGTGACACTGAAGCTGTGTTGATTGCTTCATTGTAGAGTAGAGATATCTAAGTGTAAGAGGGAGCCAAATCGAGTTGTTTATTTATTAAGTTCCCTTCAGTAAAAAATAAGCACAACTTTATAAGTGGTGATCTCTATTCACCAGGTCTCTCTCCGAGAATAGTTCCAGCTTGCTCTCACCCTGCCATATCTGTCGTCACTGACGTCAATAGCGAGCCAGTCACATGATCAGCTGAGTGGGTGACAGTACACAAGCTCGTCACCAAGACATAAATAGATCTACTCTAATTTCATGTGGTAATGAAACAAATTGTCTGCGTTTCAGCATTTTGATTTTTTTGTTGGTTATTTTCCTTAAATAGATGAATTAGGAATGTTTGTAACTGTTTGATATGTTTGTACGGTGAGTAGTCTTGTTTTAATATCTGTGTCAGTGATAAGCTGGTTATGATCATTAATGATGCCTTTACATTAGGAATGATGAAGGATATTTACCTTATCTTTATCTTATGTATCTTCATCTCAATGTATCCTATTGTGGTCATGTTGTCATTTAGAAGAGGAGCAATGTATGTTGTTCAATTTGTTTATTGGATTAAATAAGTTACTAAGGATATAATAAGTGGTAGTTACCATGGATAGTCCATTTTATTTTCATTTTTAGCATCTTTTGGCAACAGGTCAAGAAATATTTTGTGAAAAAAAGAAGAAACAAAAGTACTTAAATGAATTAAGTACCACAAGATCAAATTAGAAATATAATGGGTCAAGAACAATGCTTGACTTCAAAGGTTTGAGTCAAATTAAATTTCTTAACCTTTGGTAGACTTGAGAAATCTCCTTTTCATTGTCAACTCTTGTGTGAAATGCTATCCGTACCTGTGATTGATATGTTGTCCAAGGGGTGATATGATGTGCTGTGGGTGAAGTGCTATCCCTACCTGTGATTGATATGTTGTCCAAGGGGTGATATAATGTGCTGTGGGTGAAGTGCTATCCGTACCTGTGATTGATATGTTGTCCAAGGGGTTATATAATGTGCTGTGGGTGAAGTGCTATCCCTACCTGTGATTGATAAGTTGTCCAAGGGGTGATATAATGTGCTGTGGGTGAAGTGCTATCCCTACCTGTGATTGATATGTTGTCCAAGGGGTGATACATTGTGCTGTGGGTGAAGTGCTATCCCTACCTGTGATTGATATGTTGTCCAATTGGTGATATAATGCGCTGTAGGTGAAGTGCTATCCCTACCTGTGATTGATATGTTGTCCAAGGGGTGATACATTGTGCTGTGGGTGAAGTGCTATCCGTACCTGTGATTGATAAGTTGTCCAAGGGGTGATATAATGTGCTGTGGGTGAAGTGCTATCCCTACCTGTGATTGATGTGTTGTCCAATCGGTGATATAATGTGCTGTGGGTGAAGTGCTATCCGTACCTGTGATTGATATGTTGTGCAAGGGGTGATATAATGTGCTGTGGGTGAAGTGCTATCCCTACCTGTAATTGATACATTGTCCTATGGGTGATACATTGTCATTTGGGTGATACAATGTCCAGTGTTTGATACAATCTCCTGTATGTGATATGATGTCCTATGGGTGATACAGTGTCCTTTTGGTGATACAATGTCCACTGGTGATACAATCCCCTGTGTTTGATATGGGTGATATATAGCAGAAGAGGGGGCAATAGTTATGAGAGATAATTAGACATCAGTGATACAGTGTCCTATGGGTGATAAAAATGTCATAGAGGTGATACAATATCCTATTGGTGATACAATGTCCTAGGGGTGATACAATGTCTTGAGGGTAACAATGTCTTGGGGATAATAGAGAGCAGAAGAGAGGGTACCATAGTTAATAGATATAATTGAGTTATTACATGTCTAATACAATACCCTGTGTATGGTACAATGTTCTATGGATGATACAGTGTCCTGTGTTTGGTACAATGTTCTATGGGTCATACAATGTCCTGTGTGTGGTACAATGTTCAATGGATGATAAAATCTCCTGTGTTTGGTTCAATGTTCTATGGGTGATTCAGTCGCCTGTGTTTGGAACAGTGTTCTATGGGTGATACAATGTCCTGTGTTTGATACAGTGTTCAATGGGTGATACAATCTCCTGTGTGTGGTACAATGTCCTATGGGTGATGCATTGTGTCCTGTGTTTGATACAGTGTTCTATGGGTGATACAATGTCCTGTGTTTGATACAGTGTTCTATGGGTGATGCAATGTCCTGTGTTTGATACAGTGTTCAATGGGTGATACAATCTCCTGTGTTTGATACAGTGTTCTATGGGTGATACGATCTCCTGTGTGTGGTACAGTGTTCTATGGGTGATGCAATGTCCTGTGTTTGATACAGTGTTCTATGGGTGATACAATCTCCTGTGTTTGGTACAGTGTTCAATGGGTGATACAATCTCCTGTGTTTGATACAGTGTTCTATGGGTGATACAATCTCCTGTGTTTGGTACAGTGTTCAATGGGTGATACAATCTCCTGTGTTTGGTACAGTGTTCAATGGGTGATTCAATCTCCTGTGTTTGATACAGTGTTCAATGGGTGATACAATCTCCTGTGTTTGATACAGGGTTCTATGGGTGATTCAATCTCCTGTGCTAGATACAGTGTTCAATGGGTGATACAGAGCAGAAGAGGGGGGTTATAGTTTAAAAGATTATTCCACGCCTGTGCCCGATTCAACACATTTAATCTATACCCTGCCACCACACAGTCTGTCTTCACGGTTTCATGCAGTTATTTTTATCTCCTTTTAAACCTAGTTATCATACAGTCTAAATAGACAGGGTTAAATGTTTGTATTACATTTGTGTTAAATACAGGTCTCTCTCTTGTTATTTCAGAAAAGCTAGGAAAGATTCCAAAATGTTCTCAAGATAACTTGTAACTTTGAATTAAGGCCTTGGTCACAGTCAGCTAAGATAAGATTTTCTTCCACAATAAGATGGTCTCAAAAGCGGAGTAGGTGTAGTTAGATAACCAAACCTTGTCACACACTGCTGTCACCAATGTTGGCTAGTAGATTGGTCTGTCAGCAATTAGTTAGGGTTAGGGTTACAGTATCCTAACCCTAACCCAATGTTGGCTAGTAGACTGGTCTGTCAGCAGTTTCTTCTTACACTTGTCTGAATTTTAATGTTAAAATTGTCAACTTTGTGCTCCTTAATATATTGGCTTTTCTAAATTACAGAAAACAATGTGCATCAATAGACAGGTTACACCAGGGTGTAATGTACATCAATCTTGTCCCAAACATTTCAGATACAATTCTCTTAATGACTTATCCTAGGGAAAACTTGTGTAATCACAACATTCAGGTTAAAATGAAACAAATTAACTGATCTAAGCTGAATTGAAATCAAATTTGTTACCTTCATTGGAAGTGATTATCTAACTCCCTCATGTAGCAGACAGCGCTGTAGCTGGAGCTCTGCTGAGTTGTGGATGAAAAGTTGAAAGCTGTTCATACACAAGAACCTTAGGAATGGAACAAGGAAGCTGATGTTATCTTGCAAATAGAATTATTCTCTCATCTATTCAAGTTATTTAATTTTTCTGTTTCGTTGAAAGTACACATATTTTTCAAAAACTGATATTCATTGCATGAGACTATCTTTTGACAAGTTTGTAATTCATGAATATTCATTTAAGCATTTATCTTGATTAAAAATATTGTTGTGTCCATTATTCATAGGATTCTCGTAAATGTCTATTCTCATCTTCTTCCTTTTAATTGATTTGTTAGTAAAACACCTCAAGTGAGACTCTTGATTATGACAAGGATTTCTATTACAGTCTTAGTTAAAACATTATGATTATAAAACATTATTCATAGCAGAGTAGTTAAAGTGTTATGATCTGCTCTCCCCTCAGGAACTATTGTCTATCTCTTGTAGGTTGGATAAGTGATAAAGGTCTTACCCTTACACATGGTTAAGTTAAAGAAACACAAGAAGTCAAATCTATCAATTTTTCATCCCTGGAAGAGAGCAAGACAATCTTACACTGGATGGATGTGGGCTGTATCACAGGGCTAAATCTCACACTGGGCTGACCGCTGTGATGCCATTGGTCCCTTGAGGTGCTAAGTGTGGTCTACCAGGTGGGCAGGTCAGTTTCAAGCATTAGATTGAGCTGAACTTGAGCTTAATGGGAGTTTGATTGGTGGAGCAGACGGCTGGGCATTTGGATGAATGGAATCTACAACTCATCACCATGCACTCCAGAACAAGTCATCATTCCCAGTATAGTCCAGCTTTGATGATGTCTAAGTATGAAATAGGAGTGCTTAATGCAGTCTAGGTCCTCATTCAGCAAGTCTAAATTTAACTGATTCTTAAAAGGAATTGCAAGACATAGAATTTAACATTAAGAAAAGAAGTTCAATGTCATGTTGAAATACTCTTTTATTCTGTCTGGAGTTACATTCAATTCAGGAGGATTCATAGAATCTTTTCTTACATTACCTTGAATTCCTTAAATGTTATCTTTTTAGGGAACTGAATTCCACAACCTTCCAGGTTTGATCACCTAGGATGATCTGCATTTGTCATCCATATTGAGATTATAAAAGAGATCAGTGATGGAGCTTCTTTGTTTACTAAAGGTCTTTCTTGATGGTTTCTTTTTAAAATCTTTCTAGTTACTTTGATCCTAATTACTACAATCAGATTTTGATAAAAATGCTTTTTATCTACCCGGTATGTTCATGTTTGAGCTTATCATTGTCAAACATGTCCAATTATTTCTTATACCATCTCAAGTGTATCTTGAAGATTTTTGTACTTTCAGATGTTTCTTGTTTTGATTGAGTAAAGATTCTTCTGATTAAGTTGAGAAACTTCATTTTCCTTTTTTTAATCACCAGAGGGATTTTAATCACCAGAGGGATCACTGACAAGCTGTTCATTTACCTTATGTGTCAGACTGAAATTCTGCATGGTTCTCATTTATAATCAATATCTTTTCTTTTCATATGAAAAAATAAGTAAATCATAAAGAGTTCAGTTGAAGGTAAACCTGTTTTCTACGTTGATTGAAAAGTTCCCAGAGGAAAATGTTGTTTAAGACCATATTTCTTTTTTATTGATTGAGTGATAATGTCTTATGTTTCTGTGATAATTAAGATATGAAACTTTGAGGAATCCATGTTCAAGATGGCAATATGAAATACACGTACAAAACTAGTTATGTAATTTGCTTAAAGTTTCTAAAATGGAATGAGTTAATTATGTAGTGGTTCCTGACTAATGTAGGAGTAGCATAGAGCTTACACGACATGTTATTAGTAGTAAGAAGATATTACTGTGTCACTGACCTTGTAACCGTGGTAACAATAAAGCAGTGAGATGATAGTATGTACACTTGAGTTACCAGTAATTGTTGTCCATCAGAGACTCTGTCAACTTGCTCAAACACAGAATTGATTCTCAACAATTGATTCATAACAGTTTTTGTCTCGAGATAGCTTGAGTGAAAATGTCATTTAAAAGATCAATTTGTAGCTCAGTTAGTTGGTTGAAATTTTAAACCATTTCGGTGAGTAGAATTTAACACAAGAGGACCAATTTTACTTTCTTAAAGTAAGTGTTTAGAAATTTAAAAGTAAGATTCACCTTTAAAATTACAAACTGTGAGGATGAATGGATAGTTACAAGTGCGATTAAGTCAAAATTTATTCGATTAATTTCAAGATCTCTCTTGTCTATGTCTATAACATTTATAACACATCTCACAGTTTACTTATCTTTTATCTAACTTGCAAGGTGAAATGCCCTGATCCCTCATGCTGTGGTATCGCAGATGGAAATGTCTAAACTCACTTGTTCTAACCCAGAAGCAGTAACAAACAACTGTGACCACAGATCTTGTTTGAAGAGTGAGTACTTTGCAACACATCACCTAACTTTACATGCAACGTTCTATAAACTTTGGAGTTCATGGCTCATGTTTTATCAGAATAGCAAACTACAAACATAAGCTACATTAAAGCTCTTCATCAGACTGGCTCTTACTCTGAAGTTGACAAACAGACGAAGTATGAGAATGAGAATGAGACTCTGACTCTTGTCAAGCATAAAGCAAACATTATTTCATCTAGATTCAGCTCCCTTGAGGAATTGCTTTAGTGCAACAGGGCTGTTTTAGGTAATGGATAAAAGTAGTTATAGATATATATTTGTAAATTTTGTATCAAAAATAGTGTATGAACTAAGTCCTAGCATGCATACTGGAGTGTGGTCATTTTCATTTAAGATTTGTAATTGTTTTTATGATTTCACCACTAAAATTGACAAAATAAGGCTTTTGGTTGGCTTAATTCATACACTGTGACTAGGATGTACTTATTCTATTGAATAGAAATAATAAATAATATTCCTAGCCCAAACTCCAATATACTCACTAGAAACAAGAATGACTCTATGTTGTAGTTAAATGTAAGAACACACAAAGTGATTGTTATATACAGAGAATGTTCTTTTACAAAACTTCATTGAAGATTATTTGAAATAGATTAACAATAAGTCCAAAGAATGAACAATGACAGTTAAAAAAATTCAAGATGTGAAAAATGAAAGTAATATCAAAGGTACAAAGATGTCTTTCTTTACAATGAATTATACGCTTTCCAAGCCTTCATCTGATTAGAGGGCGTCTGACTAGCATTGTATCGTTGCTGCCTCTAGTTTAACTTAATAAGACCCATGGGAATCTGGTGCTTACACTGTGCAGCTTTATATTTGCATTGTAGATTTATCACACAGTGGTATTGAAATAATCTTATTTAGAGTATATAAACTTGTGAATAAATAGTCCCTGACAGAAGGACTAGGCTAATAATGGCATCTATTTAGGAAGTTCATAGATAAGAGAAGCTAATTAGGCTGATTGTGCTTAAGTGGGTAGCTCAGCTCACAAATACAGGTTCAGCATCACTTGGGCTGGTTCATTACTGGAGGGGTTACCCACTCCATGGCAAACTGGTCTGAGGTCTTAATGAGTTATTGATAATATTTAAGTTTGGAAGAAACTTCAGCTTCCTTCATCCACTGATTGTTTGACTGTTTTGTTAAAGTTTTAGAAAGCTATCTTTGTTTTTTTAAAAGCCAGACAGTTTTACGTCTTGTGTGTCCAATATGTAGCAAAGCAAAATTATAACTGAAGATTTGATAAACCCTTAATTGCTGCTCTTGGATATTTTTTACAGTTCAATTTATATGAAATGTTATATAGTGACTTGTGAGTTGCTAGCCGAATAGCTCTATTTGTCGTTAAAGAACTATTGATTTACGAAAAATAAGGTTAGTGATGAAGGTGAACAGGAACCAGACCGGGAGACAATACAACTGATTAATTGATTCTTATTTGTGCAGAAGCAGAGTTTATGAAGCCCATAGCAAAATAGCAATTACAAGTGATTATGTGGGAGTGACGGATATCAAGTAGCTTAGAATGTCACACTGTGTCCTGCAAGAGAGAAGTTCATTCATACAGCTTTGATCAGGAGATGAATGAAGTGTTAGTGATGAAAACAACTTTTTAACAGAAGATGTGTTTTGAATGTTATTGTATCTTTAACAATGACATTGCCGGAAGATTGTGTGACGAATGAGCTATATCTGTAGAAGAGAGCCAAACATATCTCCTTGAGTCTGTTTTCCAAATGTCATTCCTGACTTCCCATGATGCACTGTTCACAAGACTTGATTGAGCTTTGTGTCCTGTTTGTGACCAATATATTACAGCTTATTTTACTGTTATTTACGTTGATTACTTCATGAACTGGTGGTCAAAAGCTTCTCTCTATTGAGAGTTTACTGTAGAGTTGAAAATAACCCTGTCTAGGCAGCTGAAGGAACTTCGGTTGTTTTTGTAAATACACTAAGGGGAGTGTTGAAAGGGGTAACAGGGGTTCTGAATTGGCTTACATTGAACCAGCCCTGCAGGAAATGTAGAATATTGCTCACTGCTGTGTCAAAAGAGAAAACAAATTAATACTATCCAGTCTTCAAAGTTAGGGAGAGTATTTGATTGTGCAGGGAGATCCATCATATGGAAGATATAATCATTGTAACTTTTTTAAAACTTCATTTTTAGTCTCAACTTATAAAAAAAAGTAGACACACTGACCATTCTAACATGACACAAAAACTAGAATGAAAATACTGCTTTCTGATTGGTTACCACAATCAAATTTGGAGTGATTATTTCGCTAATAATCACCTCTAAATATTTACGACCGATTCACATTCATACGCGCACGTTTACAAACTCCATTCGCTGAACTTACTGTTTTCATCGCCTTACAGACAACAGCAAACTGAATTTTAAATCAATTCTATACAGACATTGTGAATTCCCTATTTTGTAAATGAAATTTAGAAGATAAATCCATTCTGTGGTATATTTTTTGCCTAAGTAGTTTATTTTTTTATCACTAAATTTAATTTCAAACCGAGCTCGCTTTTTACTGTAATGCGCGGTAATGGCGATTCGTCAAGTGAACGGAGGGGACGTACTTTATTCTTCAACTTTCCTTCCCTTTCCCCCCTCTCATTCATAAGTGACCACATTTCCAGACAGTGTATTCAACCATGTCAAACTATAAAGCTTTCTTGATCATTTATTGAATCAGTTCACATCTTGCGTGAAGTTAGCGCTAGCAGTAAACAACTACAACTTTAGAGTAATGTCCCTTGATTTGGTCAGTCCTTGTCGGTATTGTAGGGGTGATAGGTGTCCTATATATTTACGTGAAAAACGTAACTCTGACGGGATAAAAAAAATTTGTCTTTTGTTGATTTTTTCACCCATAAATTAACATTTCAAACCTCGCAAGCTCGGTTTGAAATTAAATTTAGGGGTGAAAAATGCACGACATACAACCCCAAAATAAAAAACAGAAGGGATTTATCTCCTAAATATCTACTTATCTGCTGGCATTCCTTCCTACAGAGTGAAACAGTGGATGAGACCCTCATGATAAACTTCTCCTCTTTCTCATGGTCTGTAATTTTACTACCTTAGTCATGACCCAGTGCTTCATGTTTCCTGGGGAAAACATTAATATGTCACTACCTTAGTCATGACCCAGTGCTTCATGTTTCCTGGGGAAAACATTAATATGTCACTACCTTAGTCATGACCCAGTGCTTCATGTTTCCTGGGGAAAACATTAATATGTCACTACCTTAGTCATGGCCCAGTGTTTCATGTTTCCTGGGGAAAACATTAATATGTTACTACCTTAGTCATGGCCCAGTGTTTCATGTCTCCTGGGGAAAACATTAATATGTCACTACCTTAGTCATGTCCCAGTGCTTCATGTTTCCTGGGGAAAACATTAATATGTTACTACCTTAGTCATGGCCCAGTGTTTCATGTTTCCTGGGGAAAACATTAATATGTCACTACCTTAGTCATGGCCCAGTGTTTCATGTCTCCTGGGGAAAACATTAATATGTCAGACTTTCTATTCACTCTAAAGCAAGAGAAAAATCTGACCAAAATGTTTTTTTCATTTCTTGTTACATAGGCCTTACTATTTAGGCTAAATAAAGGTATTGTTAGTTTATATGAAAAAACAGAAGGTGATGAAAATTGCTGAGAGAGTGTACCCACTCTCTAGTGTACAAGAGAGCAGGGAGGGGAAAATACATTGGAACGTAGGATTTCACCTAGTTTTGATTTGTGTCCTCAACACAGGGCCATCAAGAATATCATTTGTCATCACTTAATTCATTAACATGGTTTGCAAATCTCATGTATGTTTGACATAAGTATGACATTCTTGGCATTATCTCCCCTGTTGTTGGATTGGGTCACGCTGCTTTCAACCTAGTACCTGTTACCAACTCATCGTCCTTTTTGAGTGGCAAAGAGTTTGCAGAGTATATAGCGCCAATAGTGCAAATATAGATGATTAAAACAAATTGTAGTTGTAGCATACATCTGATGCTAATACTTTCAGCGCATTATATTTTACAAATTCACAAGTGATTGTGCACATTCATCAAGAAAAAACAATTAGCTGTGAAGCCTTTTTTAACACTGACAGCCTTGCTACCAGAAAGTAAGACTCTGCAGCTACACTTAGGGCAGTTATCTTATTGCTTCTTTTTGAGGCATTTTAAAAGTTGTAATGAAGATAAAGGAATATATGGATAACAACTTCTTTCTTCATTGTATGCAATAATTCGACAAAGATTCTTGTTTTGTTCTCAAGCAAAGGTTTAGACATCGCTCACTCTACTAATCCAGCTCCAGCAGGTGAAGGATTTAGTTGACTGTTCTGCAACTTGGGTAACATCTGGTATGTGATCAGATGCATTCATTAGGCTCAATTCTTATCGTTAATGGAACATTAACCCAGGGAATTTAACAACATTGATCTAGTCTATCTGTTGTGGATGTAGTCTGACTCATAGCCCTTCTTTTATGTCATATTGCTCTTCGCCCTCCACTAACAGGGTATCACTGGAGAGCAAGTTGAGATCTATGTATTCAGTTCACATTTCTTTGAAGATCCTTCCATTAATTGAGAAAAAAGTCATTTTATTTAGAAGCATTTTTAAGCAATATTTTTCATGCAATCAGTGTCAATGTAAGAAATCTGAATACCAGATTGTGTAGGAGGTTTATGCAGTAAATCTTCTCACACCTGAATACCAGATTGTGTAGTGGGTTTATGCAGTAAATCTTCTCACCCCTGAATACCAGATTGTGTAGTGGGTTTATGCAGTAAATCTTCTCACCCCTGAATACCAGATTGTGTAGTGTGTTTATGCAGTAAATCTTCTCACCCCTGAATACCAGATTGTGTAGTGTGTTTATGCAGTAAATCTTCTCACCCCTGAATACCAGATTGTGTAGTGGGTTTATGCAGTATATCGTCTCACACCTGAATACCAGATTGTGTATTGGGTTTGCGCAGTAAATCTTCTCACACCTGAATACCAGATTGTGTAGTGTCTTTACGCAGTAAATCTTCTCACCCCTGAACCAAATTGTGTAGTGGGTTTGTGCAGTAAATCTTCTCACCCCTGAATACCAGAGTGTGTAGTGGGTTTATGCAGTAAATCTTATCACACCTGAATACCAGATTGTGTAGTGGGTTTATGCAGTAAATCTTATCACACCTGAATACCAGATTGTGTAGTGGGTTTATGCAGTAAATCTTCTCACCCCTGAACCAGATTGTGTAGGAGGTTTATGCAGTAAATCTTCTCACACCTGAACCAGATTGTGTAGGAGGTTTATGCAGTAAATCTTCTCACACCTGAATACCAGATTGTGTAGTGGGTTTGTGCAGTAAATCTTCTCACCCCTGAACCAAATTGTGTAGTGGGTTTGCGCAGTAAATCTTATCACACCTGAATACCAGATTGTGTAGTGGGTTTGCGCAGTAAATCTTCTCACCCCTGAATACCAGAGTGTGTAGTGGGTTTATGCAGTAAATCTTATCACACCTGAATACCAGATTGTGTAGTGGGTTTATGCAGTAAATCTTATCACACCTGAATACCAGATTGTGTAGTGGGTTTATGCAGTAAATCTTCTCACACCTGAATACCAGATTGTGTAGTGTCTTTACACAGTAAATCTTCTCACCCCTGAACCAAATTGTGTAGTGGGTTTGTGCAGTAAATCTTCTCACCCCTGAATACCAGAGTGTGTAGTGGGTTTATGCAGTAAATCTTATCACACCTGAATACCAGATTGTGTAGTGGGTTTATGCAGTAAATCTTATCACACCTGAATACCAGATTGTGTAGGAGGTTTATGCAGTAAATCTTCTCACACCTGAATACCAGATTGTGTAGTTGGTTTATGCAGTAAATCTTCTCACCCCTGAACCAGATTGTGTAGGAGGTTTATGCAGTAAATCTTCTCACACCTGAATACCAGATTGTGTAGTGGGTTTGTGCAGTAAATCTTCTCACCCCTGAACCAAATTGTGTAGTGGGTTTGCGCAGTAAATCTTATCACACCTGAATACCAGATTGTGTAGTGGGTTTGCGCAGTAAATCTTCTCACACCTGAATACCAGATTGTGTAGGAGGTTTATGCAGTAAATCTTCTCACACCTGAATACCAGATTGTGTAGTGTGTTTACGCAGTAAATCTTCTCACCCCTGAATACCAGATTGTGTAGGAGGTTTACACAGTAAATCTTCTCACCCCTGAATACAAGATTGTTTAGTGGGTTTATGCAGTAAATCTTCTCACCCCTGAATACAAGATTGTTTAGTGGGTTTATGCAGTAAATCTTCTCACCCCTGAATACCAGATTGTGTAGGAGGTTTATGCAGTAAATCTTCTCACCCCTGAATACAAGATTGTTTAGTGGGTTTACGCAGTAAATCTTCTCACCTCTGAATACAAGATTGTGTAGGAGGTTTATACAGTAAATCTTCTCACCTCTGAATACAAGATTGTGTAGTGGGTTTATGCAGTAAACCTTCTCACCCCTGAATACAAGATTGTTTAGTGGGTTTACGCAGTAAATCTTCTCACCTCTGAATACAAGATTGTGTAGGAGGTTTATACAGTAAATCTTTTCACCCCTGAATACAAGATTGTTTAGTGGGTTTATGCTGTAAATCTTCTCACCCCTGAATACAAGATTGTTTAGTGGGTTTACGCAGTAAATCTTCTCACCTCTGAATACAAGATTGTGTAGGAGGTTTATGCAGTAAATCTTCTCACCCCTGAATACCAAATTGTTTAGTGGGTTTACGCAGTAAATCTTCTCACCTCTGAATACAAGATTGTGTAAGAGGTTTATGCAGTAAATTTTCTCACCCCTGAATACAAGATTGTGTAGGAGGTTTATGCAGTAAATCTTCTCACCTCTGAATACAAAATTGTGTAGTGGGTTTATGCAGTAAACCTTCTCACCCCTGAATACAAGATTGTTTAGTGGGTTTACGCAGTAAATCTTCTCACCTCTGAATACAAGATTGTGTAGGAGGTTTATACAGTAAATCTTTTCACCCCTGAATACAAGATTGTTTAGTGGGTTTATGCTGTAAATCTTCTCACCCCTGAATACAAGATTGTTTAGTGGGTTTACGCAGTAAATCTTCTCACCTCTGAATACAAGATTGTGTAGGAGGTTTATGCAGTAAATCTTCTCACCCCTGAATACCAGATTGTGTAGTGGGTTTATACAGTAAATCTTCTCACCCCTGAATACAAGATTGTGTAGTGAGTTTACGCAGTAAATCTTCTCACCTCTGAATGCCAAACGATGTAGCATGTTTACGCATGTAAGTTGATTCTGTTGTTAGGTTAACAACAATCATTTAGTTTGAGGCAGGATGTCAATACACACGACTAATTCTTTCCTCTAAACAATGCTTATCTTACAACAAGCAGGACACCATTCACTCTGTTTGTGCCATTGACATTTAATTAATATCCATAAAAACACTGCAATAGTTGTATGGAATATGACAATCGATGAACACCTGTCTTTAGTTGGTCCCTACCGCAGTGATGGGATAATGGGGATTGACTGGTCAATAACATAAGCTGTTTAGCTAGACTCTTAACCAATATTATCACTTGTGGATCTATATCTGGCGGCAGACTCTCTCACAGAAAATAGCTTGGTATGTGTTTGGATACCTCTCTTATGGAGACAGATCTATATTTGGGGAACCACCATGTTATTTCAATCTTAATTGTTTTATAATCATGTTTTTAAAACAGTTTTTCAAATACCTGTAAAATATTTGTTAAAGGTATTTGATTCTTTCTTTTGATGTTTTGATTTTTTCCGATTGCTATAAATGACTTTGGACGTGATCATGGTGGAGAGTTGAGAGGGCACTGTCTCAACTTGTGTGGAAGGGTGATTACTTTGGGATTATATATAGCAATGTAAGTAATAAAAAAAGGAACTGTTTTTGTGCTAATTTGATTTGTTTTTCTTTCTTCATTTTAATGGATTCAGTGTAATGTTAGAAAGAGTTCTCAAAATTTGTCAAACAAAATTATAATCTAAAAAGGGTGATTTTACATTGATTTATTTTTGATAAAAGATACCACAACATTGAATAGGTTATCTTGGGTTTCATATATATAAATATATTCTTGTATAAGTAAGCAAAAAAAAACCTTCTTTTTTATATGTACAAAAAGTTCAAAGAATTTTCAAGAACTCAGAATTACATTAACTTTTGTTAAAACAATCCCCGATGAACAGCTTCACAGCATGTGTTTGTGCTGCTTGCTCCAGATGAGCTTATATGCCGCATGAACAATGGAGCCAGAACCCGCTTTATTTACTCCCATCATCGCTCATAAGATAAACAGTTATGTTTGTAAAATTACCAGGTAATGAATGCCATTCACCACCCATAGAATAAGATAAAAACCAGGGTGTTAGTCATTTTCAGCTATTATATGCTGAAATTTTCAGGTTTAACAGAAGGCCAAAAATAATCACTTGAACTCTTTTGTTTACATATAGTTACATAAAACTAATTAATGTTGACAGTAAATTGTGATATCAATTGGCTAATACAATGCAATGATACCTTTAACATTTGTGTTTGAGAAAAAATCTTCGGTTGACCAAATTGAATCTAGTGAAATGATGTTATGATTTGATTGATTCTCCTCCTACTTGATTGGCCCTCATCTTAAATCAACAGAGAGAATTGTTGAAAACAACTCAGCGAAATCTTAAGATTTTTGTTTTTCATCTCCTCCTTCACGGATGCTGAGCAATAGAGACTCTATCTGCTTCTCTGAGACAGTCTCTTCTTTTATTGAATCTGTATTTAAAGAATTTTAATTTTAATTATACATTCACTGTAAAGGACACTATAAAATCACTGTAGAGGGCACTATACAATCACTGTAGAGGGCAATACATAATCACTGTAGAGGGCAATACACAATCACTGTAGAGGGCACTATACAATCACTGTAGAGGGCACTACACAATCACTGTAGAGGGCACTATACAATCACTGTAGAGGGCACTACACAATCACTGTAGAGGGCACTACACAATCACTGTAGAGGGCACTACACAATCACTGTAGAGGGCACTATACAATCACTGTAGAGGACACTATACAATCACTGTAGAGGGCAATACACAATCACTGTAGAGGACACTACACAATCACTGTAGAGGGCACTACACAATCACTGTAGAGGGCACTACACAATCACTGTAGAGGACACTACACAATCACTGTAGAGGGCACTACACAATCACTGTAGAGGGCACTACACAATCACTGTAGAGGGCACTACACAATCACTGTAGAGGGCAATACACAATCACTGTAGAGGGCACTATACAATCACTGTAGAGGACACTACACAATCACTGTAGAGGACACTATACAATCACTGTAGAGGGCAATACACAATCACTGTAGAGGACACTACACAATCACTGTAGAGGACACTATACAATCACTGTAGAGGGCACCACACAATCACTGTAGAGGGCAATACACAATCACTGTAGAGGACACTACACAATCACTGTAGAGGGCAATATACAATCACTGTAGAGGGCAATACACAATCACTGTAGAGGGAACTATACAATCACTGTAGAGGGCACCACACAATCACTGTAGAGGGCACTATATAATCACTGTAGAGGGCAATATACAATCACTGTAGAGGGCAATATACAATCACTGTAGAGGGAACTATTCAATCACTGTAGAGGGCACTATACAATCACTGTAGAGGGCACTATATAATCACTGTAGAGGGCAATATACAATCACTGTAGAGGGCAATATACAATCACTGTAGAGGGAACTATACAATCACTGTAGAGGGCACTACACAATCACTGTGTTGGTTTCCCTCTGAGTAGTTCACTTTCATGCAAGAGGATGTGTGCTGCTGAAAATATTATGTGACTGAACCAACAGCAGTTCCAAAAAAGATGATTGTCTCCCCATTGCAGGTGTAATGAAAGTTTGTGTATTTCATTCAATGGAGAGACATGTAGGGGCACATATCTATCTGGTATGACTTACAGATTCACAATTCTCTTAGGATTCTTCCAACATTTGGAGATATTACAATTTTTTTATTCAGTACTCAAGAGTTACAGAAAGCCTACCGATGGAGGTTTTATGTAGGTCTTGAAATTATTGGAAACCCAGTGCATCACACCAATCTTGCATGCCGAGCATTAAAAACCCTTGTTCTTATTAAAACAAACATGTGAAATACAAGCTGTACATGTCAAGGTTCCCGGACCGGAGGTAATGCAGTTAAAGGAAATGCTGTTCCCTTGCAGGTAGGCGCATCAATGTTCTTCACATTTCTCTACTTTACCCTTCTCAAGTAGCTTTTAACTAAACAAACTTCAAACAGAACATTCTCTGTCTGTCTTGTCCGTGGTTAGAGTAAACTTGCCACCACTACATGATATAAACACAACTTTCAGAGTAAACACCTGTATCCAACAACTTGCAGCCTGGCTAGATCGCTCCTCTTCACAACCATCATTGGGTTTACCCATACACTGTAGGTCAAGACAGTCATACCTTGAATTCACCCTCGCCCTAATATCAGCTTCCATTCTTGAAAAGATGTTTGGAACATATTTTGAAAAGATACACAAATTATGTCCAAGATTTTATTCAGTCTGACACATAACTTTCTATTAACACGGCTTCTGTTATGTTTTCCAACTTGTTTTCCTCTTTTCATTTAAATAGTGTCAGAAGCATTAGAGTTGGACAATAGTTTTAGTACACCTATTGCCCTTATAATTCATGTACTTGGTAACATTACTGATAGCCATACATCTCATCTGAACAGCATTGTGAAAAGAGAAAGATTTGGGTTGATATTATTTTGTTATATGAGTCAAAGACAAAGTTTTGTTTTCACTTGAAGTTGATTATGATTCACATTTGAAAACAGAAAATGGATATTTTACTTCATTCCTTGTTGATACAATGATGATTTCAATGGATGTGTTAACTTCATTCCCTGTTGATAGAATGATGATTTCAATGGATGTGTTAACTTCATTCCCTGTTGATAGAATGATGATTTCAATGGATGTGTTAACTTCATTCCCTGTTGATACAATGATGATTTCAATGGATGTGTTAACTTCATTCCCTGTTGATACAATGATGATTTCAATGAATGTGTTAACTTCATTCCCTGTTGATAGAATGATGATTTAGTACAAGTCAGAGATGAATGTAAGTGAGATGAAAGACAATATTATCATTTTACCTATTGCAAAAATTTTCCCAACCTTTCTGTCTTTTGTTTGTCCTGCTGCCACAATTGATCTTGTCTCAAGGCCTACTTTATTTTAACAAATGCACTTGTAGAACAATAATAACATTGTATTTCATTTTTACAAAACATTATTTCATTTAAACTTTGTATTGTATTGCTATCACCTATTTAACATGCCATATCTTGCATGTAGACTCTACAGTAGCACCCAGTGTATCCATCCTTGTTCACAATCACTAGTTGCAACAGTGTTTGTTCACTCCTTGTTATCTCGCTTGATAAGAGTGTTCAAGTGTCTACTTCAAAACGTTCAATTCATTGCAATAAAGATGTTGACTATTTATAAAACACAATGTCCTGATTGGTTTTGTCCTTGCTTGCAGGATGATATGATATATCCTGTCCTGAAACATCTTGTTTACTGAAAGAGTAAACAGGGTCACCCCTTCAGTATTGCTGTACTTCACATATCAGGTATTCTAGACAGTGACCAGGACCACAAGCCTCCTACTCTACTTGTGATCATCTTTCTTTATCACCCCAAACTGTGTTCCACAGGAGATGTCGCTTGTAGAAGATCAGGCGATATCCTAGGAGGTATCGCTTTTACAGTTGATTTTGAACAATGCCCTGTTTCAGTCAAGTTCATGACATCACATTTGCTTTACGTCATCAAGTAATGACATCATAAACATGATGACATCACAATGCTATGACATCATAAACATGATGATGTCACCGCACAGAGAGTCTGAGAGTACAGCAGTGTTCAGAGATATACATATTTCATGGAATGGAAATGAAAAATGATATTGGATGATAAATAGAATCTCCCACTCGTGTCTTCTGATATCAAATACATCAACACTCATTGATAGAAGTAAAAATATACTCGGCAAGCCTCTGATATTTGTAAATTGTATCAACTCGTGTTAATATTTTTGATATCAGAAGACACTTGGCTGAGATTCCCTATTTATTCTCGTGTGTTCCCTCTCTACTACTCCAATTGACCAAACCGTTCCAAAGATCACATCTGAATACTTTCCCATTTTCCATTCTTTGAGGTCTTAGAATAGAAGTTGCTAGACATTGCAACTTGTGGTCATTTTGAAGATCTTATACATGTTGTTTCTTTTACTCATCTCAGTTTAGTCTTCCCCTTTATGGTAGTATGTATGCTTAAAAATGCGAGAACTATATTGAATACTTAAACACCATTTAAAGGCATGACGAAGGTCTAGTGAATTATTACTATTTGCTTCAGCGTACATGGTCTCTACACTTCCCTTTGGTCAGTTGTTAGTGAAGCTCTTTAAGATAATGGATCACACTAACTACTATTTAAGCACAGAGTGAGTCTGACTTCTCTGGCCAGTAGTAGTGATATCGAGACAACCGTAAAGCCAGCCAGTCTATTGAGCTCTTTACTCTGATCTGCTTGTGGCGCATTCACCTTAACGAATCCTGCATTTCTTCATCCTGACTTTCAAATCTCACCCTTATGCTAGGTGTGTACAATAACACTTATCCTACTCAGAGCACAACTTGTCCCTGGCTATTCCTACAGGTCCAGTCTGTCTGCTGTGAGACGATATGAAGTCCTTTCCTCAACTTGAAGTGACCCTTCCCTAGATCTCCATCTGTCATCACATACCTGTCAAACATTCATTCACCATGCTCACCATTGCCTCATCACGTTATGATATTTATCTGCTTCTGTTGGTCATTAGTTATTACGCAACATCACTCTATTGATCTTGTGAAAGCTGTTATCTTCTTGACAAGTGATAATGAGTTATTATGGTAAAATGCCTTAGATGTAGGTTATTATCGACATAATTAAGGTGAAATATCTCAATTAAAAAAACTATTTTTTTAAAGTATTACAATTTAAATGAAAAGTCAGTTTTTAGGGATTTAAAAATTATTAAATATACATTTTTAGTCTGAAAACATTTTTGTAATGAGACATCTGAAATCATACTTTGACTGGCCAATGAATTTTCATGATCGTAGAGATGTATCATTGGCTGTATTATAACCATGGTCTTGTGTCAAGTTGCTTATGATAGTTTGTTATTTCAGGGATTCAAGTCTGAACATGTTCTCCTTTTGAATTATCAGTCAAATCAACTTCATTATGATAAGTTGTTTATTTGGAAGATAAAACATGTACCATGTGCTTTAGATACTCAGATGGAGTAAGAATTTTTATATTCTTACTCCTTCAACAAACTCTTAATCTGCTCATACTGTTAATCTGACGAGGATTCTTGCATTTCCTCGACCTGCTGACCATACTGACCAGTGGAATGCTTTGAATTGTATATCCCCTCGGGTGAACTCTTCATCCAGTCAGACTCTTTCATTCTTCCCTTATTACCCTACCAATCAATGAATTTATAGCATCCACTCCCTCCCCCCTCATCCCCCCACACACATACACACCATTTGGAAACTCAACTGTCCATTTCTTCTCAGACCATACCGACCACTGCTATGCTTTGTTTATATACTTCTCCTATTGTTTATGTGTCTCCACAATCCCTTCTACAACCCATTCTCTCATCTAATTTCCCATATGGCGATAACTGCATACCTCTCACCTGTTCGAAACCAACCGGTCATTTTATCTTCTGACTCTATGACCATAACATGACCAGTGCTATGCACTGAATGTCGTCTCTGCTCTGAATGTTTCCTATGTCTCTTGAGATATTTACTGCAGTGCACCACCCCTCCTCCCTTCCTTCCTATACTTCATCCCCATATTCCTTCCTATACTTCATCCCCATATTCCTTCCTATACTTCATCCCCATATTCCATCTAATATTTCATCCCCATATTCCATCCTATGCTTCATCCTTATCCCAACCACTATTCTACTGTTACTCATTCAAAGTTCCCTTTCTAAAAATTTCTATCATAAATGCACTTGTATTCTGACTTCTCATCGTCTTGGTTAGAACACGTTCCTCAGCACAGAAATCTCTGCACCCTGGCCTCCTCTAGTTTAACTGCTTCCATATCAAGAATCTCCATCTACCCACACCTGTGGCCACCAAATGACCACTTGACCAGTTGCCGAGTGAAGTCTGTTGATTGACCGGTCTGATATCTGGAATATTGCACGCCTCTGTGGAATGAGGTCTGTTGCTATGGATGACACTGAGCACCAGTGTTTGTTCAGTGAGAGTTGATTGGCTGTGCTGGTTGGTTGGTCAGGGGACAGGCAGTACTGGAGGATATCCCATGGGATATCAGTCAGAGGATATCAAGTAATAGATTCTTCATTGGTTGTCATTCATCACACTCTTATTGGATAACATTCATCAAGCATGTTCATTGTGCTGCTCAGATTGGATAACATGCAAGAGGAAATTCTTGGATTTCATCATCACTCTTAGGAGTGTACGTAATTGACGGGGGAGATGATTCTTGGAGATAAATGTGTCTGGCTGTTGAATAGATCAACAGGTGTAGTAGAGGAAACAGTTACTTTAAATGTTGTATCATTGTCATGATATGTAAACTTGCCTCTCTATTGTTTGATTTATGTTAACTTTTCTCTCTATTGTGTGAGTTATGTTAACTTGTCTCTTTATTGTGTGAATTATGTTAACTTGTCTCTGTCTTTTGTGTGAGTTGTGTTAACTGGTCTCTGTCTATTATGTGAGTTATGTTTACTTGTCTCTGTCAATTGTGTGAGTTGTGTTAACTTATCTCTGTCAATTATGTGAGTTATGTTAACTTGTCTCTGTCAATTGTGTGAGTTATGTTAACTTATCTCTCTATTGTGTGAGTTATGTTAACGTGCCTATCTATTGTGTGAGTTATGTTAACTTGTCTCTATCTATCGTGTGAGTTATGTTAACCTGTCTCTATACTATGTGAGTTATGTTAACCTGTCTCTACACTATGTGAGTTATGTTAACTTGTCTATGTTAATTTGTCTCTCTATTGTGTGAGATGCTTTAACTTTTCTCTGTCAAGTGTGTGAGTTATGTTAACTTTTCTGTCTATTGTGTGAGTTATGTTAACTTTTCTCTCTATTGTGTGAGTTATGTTAACTTTTCTCTCTATTGTGTGAGTTGTGTTAACTTGCCTCTGTCTATTGGTTGAGTTATGTTAACTTGCCTCTGTCGATTGTGTATTACTCAGATGCATCCAAAGAATGCTAATGACATTAAATTGTTTATGTTTATTTTTTTGTTTGAAAACTCAGTTACTAATATAATACAATTTAAAATGAAAATCTTTGATATGTTTTTGTCACAAAATGTACCTGACTATGTACTTCATTGATTTAAGTTGAGTTATTAAAGTTTGATTTTGAAAATGGAACAAGGAATATTATTATTCTTGAACATATATAAGTGATATTTAAAAGATATTCATCATGTTTACTGTAACCATGACAACAATGGAAAATACAGATAAGACTTTATAATGTCTTATCAATATCTCTTTTGATAATTCATTATCTCTGGATAAAACAGTCTCTGTGGGATGGTTGTCCATACATAATGTTAACAAAGCTTCAATAGAGAAAGTGATGTACACTGGCTACCAGTAATATATGTGGTTTTCCTCATCACCAGTTCATTTCCCATTAATTTGCTTATAGTGTATTGATTACATACTTATTATCTGTGTCAACACTATTCACTGCATTCTAACTCTTACGTTATCCATAATCAATTGATTAGTTTTTTTATACAAAGAACTTTTTCCATCCAACTTCACATGTAATTCTGTTAAACTATGAAATTTATCAAGATGTCTGTATAAACATTTCATATATCTTCCAGTTCAAAGCACATCTTTTGAGTAATAAAAAATGTTCTAAATTAAAAAATTGAAAAATGATATACATAAGAAATATGATGATGAACCAATGGCTTTACCTATTTATAAGATCTTAGGTTTTTGCTTTTTAGAAGATTGAGATAAGTTTATCTTCAGAATATCCAGAGTATTTACTATGTGCTGTATCTCTTGCCATACAGATACATCAACTGACACAGTAAAACTGTCATTGCACTGATCACAAGGTTCCTCGTCTCTGCATGAAACAATGAATACCCTCTCAGTTGGACCATGTTTATAGATTTTCTCACAGTGCAGATCCGTTTTCTGCTAGAGAAATGTGACCTCATTATGGTAAAACAACAGAAACATAAACAACAACAACATAAACAACAACTTGTTTTCATGAAGATTCATACAGTCACTTCTCTTGGGTTGTCTAGAGTCCCACTTGAGATCGGAGGAAATCTTTAATGCATTGAGATGTTATTAAATGGCAAGTTGTTCCCCTCAAGGCTTTGTGAGTCTCAAGGAAAGTTCCTTTGAGGAATATGAATGGTGACCACAATGCAAATCAGCAGTTCATGACCGATATGAGGAGTCAAGTCACTATAAATGTTTCCCTGGTGACAATTATGTGGTTTTGGAGAATTATCTTTTACTCTGTGTCATTGTTTGGTAAAAAACATGGCATATCATTAGTGTCATGTTGCTAATGAGAGATATTGTGCACCATTGTATCCTTTCACTGTAGTGGGAGATAAACCATATCCTATGCTGGGAGGTTGACCACATCCTGTACTTGAGGGGGATTCACCACATCATGTATTGAGGAATATTCACCACATCCTATACTGGGAGATTCACCACATCCTGTACTTTGAGATTCACCAAATCCTGTACTTTGAGATTCACCATATCCTGTACTTGGAGATTCACCACATCCTTTACTGAGAGATTCACCATATCCTGTACTTGGAGATTCACCACATCCTGTACTTTGAAATTTACCACATCCTTTACTGAGAGATTCACCACATCCTGTACTTTGAGATTTACCACATCCTTTACTGAGAGATTCACCACATCCTGTACTTAGAGTTTCACCACAATGTTTACTGAGAGATTCACCACATCATGTACTGGGAGATTAACCATATCCTAAACTGGGAGATTCACCACATCCTTTAATGAGAGATTCACCACATCATGTATTGAGGGAGATTCACCACATCATGTTTTGAGGGAGATTCACCACATCATGTACTGGGAGATTTACCAAATCCTATACTGTGGGAGATTTATTGCATCCTGTACTGGTTAAGCACTAGTATCAAATAGTGCCTGTATGGTAACAGTGTCATGGTTTATTATCATAGTCATAGCACGACATGGAATGATCTATTATACAGGTAGGTCAACAGATTTTCATAAGATATATTGAGTATTTAAAGTATGTATGAGATAAGTGAAATATATTTTTGAATGAGCGAATCATTCATATGATATGTGGATGGATGTTTGTTTCATCATTCAAAACATTTCATTCTAATTCAAATGGAAATTCTTAATAAACCTGTCACTTAAATGAACAACAGAATCCCTTCCTGATCAATTGTATATCATCTACCAGTGTAGAATGTGAGCTAAAGTGTCAATTGAGTGTCTACTGTATAAATTTGGCAATGAGGAGTCTGCCAGTCTCAATGTGGAGAACAGTTAAGATCAAGTTGACAGTCTGATCCCATATATAGACCTGAAAGTGGACGTCAGTCTTACATCATCAGCTACAGAACAAAGCTGGCTTATTGCTTATTGATGAGCTGAGACAAATCTATTCTGGACATCAGCGAACGGATCTGTCCTCGTGTTCAGACAGGACATCCTGGGTCAGGGTTGAGATCATTCTGTCTGTGTGCATCCTAGGTCAGGGTTGAGATCATTCTGTCTGTGTGCATCCTAGGTCAGGGTTGAGATCATTCTGTCTGTGTGCATCCTAGGTCAGGGTTGAGATCATTCTGTCTGTGTGCATCCTGGGTCAGGGTTGAGATCATTCTGTCTGTGTGCATCCTAGGTCAGGGTTGAGATCATTCTGTCTGTGTGCATCCTAGGTCAGGGTTGAGATCATTCTGTCTGTGTGCATCCTAGGTCAGGGTTGAGATCATTCTGTCTGTGTGCATCCTAGGTCAGGGTTGAGATCATTCTGTCTGTGTGCATCCTAGGTCAGGGTTGAGATCATTCTGTTTCCTTTGTCCTCTCACAAGTCGTGTACGCTGTCAATACAATATCCATCTGTCTGTCTCCTGAATAGGCGATAAGTTGTGTTTCAGTGGCAAATCATTATTTCTGATACTTGTGTCCCAATCCTTAGTAATTATTTGTGATATTTGTGTCCAAATCCCAAATCATTAATTTGATTACTTCTGTAACAGCCTCTAGTCATTATTTCTGATGCTTGTGTCCAAGTCTAAAATCATTATTAACAATGATTTGTGTAACAGTCCCTTTATCATTAATGCACGTTCCCTTGAATGTATCATTCCTGTTTCACATACCCTTGAACCTTGAGTAACAAGAAGTGTGTGTGTATTAAAATCTCAATCTACTATGCAAAATCAGAAACATCGAGTATTTGATAATTCTAGCAGATGCTATCCACATTTCTTCAGTGTTGGTGCTGGTAGATGTTATGAGACCTTCATTGTATTGATGATAGATGTTATTTGGAGACCTTCATTGTATTGATGATAGATGTTATTGTTATTGTGACACCTCCAGTGTGTTGGTGCTGGTAGATGTCATGAGTCCTCCAGTGTGTTGGTGCTGGTAGATGTTATGAGACCTCTAGTGTGTTGGTGCTGGTAGATGTCATGAGTCCTCCAGTGTGTTGGTGCTGGTAGATGTTATGATTATTGTGAGACCTCCAGTGTGTTGGTGCTGGTAGATGTTATGAGACCTCCAGTGTGTTGGTGCTGGTAGATGTCATGAGTCCTCCAGTGTGTTGGTGCTGGTAGATGTTATGAGACCTCCAGTGTGTTGGTGCTGGTAGATGTTATAAGACCTCCAGTGTGTTGGTGCTGGTAGATGTTATGGTTATTGTGAGACCTCCAGTGTGTTGGTGCTGGTAGATGTTATGAGACCTCCAGTGTGTTGGTGCTGGTAGATGTCGTGAGTCCTCCAGTGTGTTGGTGCTGGTAGATGTTATGGTTATTGTGAGACCTCCAGTGTGTTGGTGCTGGTAGATGTTATGAGACCTCCAGTGTGTTGGTGCTGGTAGATGTCATGAGTCCTCCAGTGTGTTGGTGCTGGTAGATGTTATGAGACCTCCAGTGTGTTGGTGCTGGTAGATGTCATGAGTCCTCCAGTGTGTTGGTGCTGGTAGATGTTATGAGTCCTCCAGTGTGATGGTGCTGGTAGATGTTATGAGTCCTCCAGTGTGTTGGTGCTTGTAGATGTTATGAGACCTCAAGTGTGTTGGTACTGGTAGATGTTATGAGACCTTCATTGTGTTGGTGCTGGTAGATGTTATAAGACCTCCAGTGTGTTGGTGCTGGTAGATGTTATGGTTATTGTGAGACCTCCAGTGTGTTGGTGCTGGTAGATGTTATGAGACCTCCAGTGTGTTGGTGCTGGTAGATGTCATGAGTCCTCCAGTGTGTTGGTGCTGGTAGATGTTATGAGACCTCCAGTGTGTTGGTGCTGGTAGATGTCATGAGTCCTCCAGTGTGTTGGTGCTGGTAGATGTTATGAGTCCTCCAGTGTGATGGTGCTGGTAGATGTTATGAGTCCTCCAGTGTGTTGGTGCTTGTAGATGTTATGAGACCTCAAGTGTGTTGGTACTGGTAGATGTTATGGTTATTGTGAGACCTCCAGTGTGTTGGTGCTGGTAGATGTTATGAGACCTCCAGTGTGTTGGTGCTGGTAGATGTCGTGAGTCCTCCAGTGTGTTGGTGCTGGTAGATGTTATGGTTATTGTGAGACCTCCAGTGTGTTGGTGCTGGTAGATGTTATGAGACCTCCAGTGTGTTGGTGCTGGTAGATGTCATGAGTCCTCCAGTGTGTTGGTGCTGGTAGATGTTATGAGACCTCCAGTGTGTTGGTGCTGGTAGATGTCATGAGTCCTCCAGTCTGTTGGTGCTGGTAGATGTTATGAGTCCTCCAGTGTGATGGTGCTGGTAGATGTTATGAGTCCTCCAGTGTGTTGGTGCTTGTAGATGTTATGAGACCTCAAGTGTGTTGGTACTGGTAGATGTTATG
The DNA here is from genome assembly GCA_921293015.1 of Phorcus lineatus. Classification (NCBI taxonomy): domain Eukaryota; kingdom Metazoa; phylum Mollusca; class Gastropoda; order Trochida; family Trochidae; genus Phorcus; species Phorcus lineatus. The sequence goes on from OV121087.1 coordinate 51,905,796, forward strand.
AGACCTTCATTGTGTTGGTGCTGGTAGATGTTATAAGACCTCCAGTGTGTTGGTGCTGGTAGATGTTATGGTTATTGTGAGACCTCCAGTGTGTTGGCGCTGGTAGATGTTATGATCCCTCCAGTGTGTTGGTGCTGGTAGATGTTATGAGTCCTCAAATGTGTTGGTGCTGGTAGATGTTATGAGACCTCCATTGTGTTGGTGCTGATAGATGTTATAAGACCTCCAGTGTGTTGGTGCTGGTAGATGTTATGGTTATTGTGAGACCTCCAGTGTGTTGGTGCTGATAGATGTTATGATCCCTCCAGTGTGTTGGTGCTTGTAGATGTTATGAGACCTCCAGTGTGTTGGTGCTTGTAGATGTTATGAGACCTCCAGTGTGTTGGTGCTGGTAGATGTTATTGTTATTGTGAGACCTCCAGTGTGTTGGTGCTGGTAGATGTTATGATCCCTCCAGTGTGTTGGTGCTGGTAGATGTTATGAGACCTCCAGTGTGTTGGTGCTGGTAGATGTTATGAGACCTCCAGTGTGTTGGTGCTGGTAGATGTTATGAGTCCTCAAGTGTGTTGGTGCTGGTAGATGTTATGAGTCCTCAAGTGTGTTGGTGCTGGTAGATGTTATGGTTATTGTGAGACCTCCAGTGTGTTGGTGCTGGTAGATGTTATGAGACCTCCAGTGTGTTGGTGCTGGTAGATGTTATGAGTCCTCAAGTGTGTTGGTGCTGGTAGATCTTATTGTCCTCCAGTGTGTTGGTGCTGGTAGATGTTATGAGTCCTCAAATGTGTTGGTGCTGGTAGATGTTATGAGACCTCCATTGTGTTGGTGCTGATAGATGTTATAAGACCTCCAGTGTGTTGGTGCTTGTAGATGTTATGAGACCTCCAGTGTCTTGGTGCTTGTAGATGTTATGAGACCTCCAGTGTGTTGGTGCTGGTAGATGTTATGGTTATTGTGAGACCTCCAGTGTGTTGGTGCTGGTAGATGTTATGATCCCTCCAGTGTGTTGGTGCTTGTAGATGTTATGAGACCTCCAGTGTGTTGGTGCTGGTAGATGTTATGAGACCTCCAGTGTGTTGGTGCTGGTAGATGTTATGATCCCTCCAGTGTGTTGGTGCTGGTAGATGTTATGAGACCTCCAGTGTGTTGGTGCTGGTAGATGTTATGAGACCTCCAGTTTGTTGGTACTGGTAGATGTTATGAGACCTCCAGTGTGTTGGTGCTGGTAGATGTTATGATCCCTCCAGTGTGTTGGTGCTGGTAGATGTTATGAGACCTCTAGTGTGTTGGTGCTGGTAGATGTTATGAGACCTCCAGTTTGTTGGTACTGGTAGATGTTATGAGACCTCCAGTGTGTTGGTGCTGGTAGATGTTATGAGACCTCCAGTGTGTTGGTGATGGTAGATGTTATGATCCCTCCAGTGTGTTGGTGCTGGTAGATGTTATGATCCCTCCAGTGTGTTGGTGCTGGTAGATGTTATGAGACCTCCAGTGTGTTGGTGCTGGTAGATGTTATGAGTCCTCCAGTGTGTTGGTGCTGGTAGATGTTATGAGTCCTCCAGTGTGTTGGTGCTGGTAGATGTTATGATCCCTCCAGTGTGTTGGTGCTGGTAGATGTTATGAGACCTCCAGTGTGTTGGTGCTGGTAGATGTTATGGTTATTGTGAGACCTCCAGTGTGTTGGTGCTGGTAGATGTTATGAGACCTCCAGTGTGTTGGTGTTTGTAGATGTTATGAGAACTCCAGTGTGTTGGTGCTTGTAGATGTTATGAGACCTCCAGTGTCTTGGTGCTGGTAGCTGTTATGAGACCTTCAATTTGTTGTTGCTGGTAGATGTTATTTTGAGACCTTCAGTTTGTTGGTGCTGGTAGATGTTATTATTTGACCTCAAGTGTGTTGGTGCTGGTAGATGTTATGAGACCTCCAGTGTGTTGGTGCTGGTAGAGGTGATTGTGAGATCTTCAGCATTAATCAGTTTTAGAGTAATTTCATTAGGGATAGTTTTTTAGCAAATAATCATTTGCAATCAACAACATTCTCACTTCTTTGAATGACTGTGGTTTAATTGTTTATTTTTATCGTAACGGATATCAACATGTTTGAGATGAATATCAAACCAGTACAAAGGCTATTATAACAAAATTAATATTGTTTTGGTTTTATTATATGTGATGATTTGTTGGTAAAACAATTGAATAAGAAGTGTTTTTCAACAGGTTATTAATTTCTTTAGTAAACATGATAAATTCTGCTATCCTTCAGTAATGACTGAATTCAGTTTGTCATTTCTTTCTCAATAATTATGTTTGAGATAATTGTTACATTTACAAGAGGATTCAGGAAGTTGAACTCTGTGAATTAGTTACTGCACAATTTTACTCACTGTTTGGGGGCAGAAAAGGAACTTTGTTTCATCTATATAAATTAATGCTTCAGTCAGCACAAAAGACTAGAAATCCTAAAAGAGATGATAATGGTTAGCAGTTTATTAAATAGTTGATAATTTCACGATGGAGGCAGACTGTGATTATAGTTTTTCTCATCATTCATATTACAAGCTTAAGATTCCATAAAACAAGTAGATTATTTTAAGGTCTTATCATTTTGACTACATCTCCTTTAAATTGGATAACCTTTGAGTGATGAACCAAAACTTTTCATTATAAGTCAGAGGGTGTTGACAGGACCTTAAAAGATATTCCCAAGTTACACTTCGTCACACTGTTATAATCCTTATGCAAATGAAATTCATTTGAAAGGATACTGAATATATTTCTGAACACTAGCTCTGGAATCATCTGATGAACCGGTCACCTGACAATTCCCTCTCTTGGTGTACTCTGATATTGTAGAGTATCTTCTTACTTCAGTGATTGAATTGCTAGGACTGACTATTTTTCTCTACAACAAAGACTTCACTGCTGTATTGAATTACTGGAGGGCAGTATCACTACATGAACTGATCATCCAGTAAGTGCTGACCCAGTGGGTGAAGACTGAGTGCAGTGAGCTGCTCCCTGTACCTTTCCACTGTCTGATACTGTGCCCTGTCCTCTGTGATCCTATGTGTATAAACCTACCCTTCCACCATCTGATACTGTGACCTGTCCTCTGTGATCCTAAGTGTATAAACCTACCCTTCCACCATCTGATACTGTGACCTGTCCTCTGTGATCCTATGTGTATAAACCTACCCTTCCACCATCTGATACTGTGACCTGTCCTCTGTGATCCTAAGTGTATAAACCTACCCTTCCACCGTCTGATACTGTGACCTGTCCTCTGTGATCCTATTTGTATAAACCTACCCTTCCACCGTCTGATACTGTGACCTGTCCTCTGTGATCCTATTTGTATAAACCTACCCTTCCTCTGTCTGATACTGTGCCCTGTCCTCTGTGATCCTATGTGTATAAACCTACCTTTCCACCGTCTGATACTGTGCCCTGTCCTCTGTGATCCTATGTGTATAAACCTACCCTTCCACCGTCTGATACTGTGACCTGTCCTCTGTGATCCTAAGTGTATAAACCTACCCTTCCACTGATGATACTGTAAACTGTCCTCTGTGATCCTAAGTGTATAAACCTACCCTTCCACCATCTGATACTGTGACCTGTCCTCTGTGATCCTATGTGTATAAACCTACCCTTCCACCGTCTGATACTGTAAACTGTCCTCTGTGATCCTATGTGTATAAACCTACCCTTCCACTGTCTGATACTGTAAACTGTCCTCTGTGATCCTAAGTGTATAAACCTACCCTTCCATCGCCTAAAATTGTGACCTGTCCTCTGTGATCCTAAGTGTATAAACCTACCCTTCCACCGTCTGATACTGTGACCTGTCCTCTGTGATCCTAAGTGTATAAACCTACCCTTCCACCATCTGATACTGTAAACTGTCCTCTGTGATCCTAAGTGTATAAACCTACCCTTCCACCATCTGATACTGTGACCTGTCCCCTGTGATCCTATGTGTATAAACCTACCCTTCCACCGTCTGATACTGTAAACTGTCCTCTGTGATCCTATGTGTATAAACCTACCCTTCCATAGCCTAAAATTGTGACCTGTCCTCTGTGATCCTAAGTGTATAAACCTACCCTTCCACCGTCTGATACTGTGACCTGTCCTCTGTGATCCTATGTGTATAAACCTACCCTTCCACCGTCTGATACTGTGCCCTGTCCTCTGTGATCCTAAGTGTATAAACCTACCCTTCCACTGTCTGATACTGTGACCTGTCCTCTGTGATCAGGACATGAGAATCTGACAATTAGTAGTTGTAAAGGATTACGATACAGCTAGAAAAAAATATTTTCCAGGCACAAGTATATAAGAATTGAAGTAGAATGCTCCTGTGCTCTTCACATCCAAATAAACAAAGACTGAAATATAACTCATCTGTGCAACTGAAATGTTAAAATGGTTCCGTACTTCACTATGATGACTGTTCAGAAACAACTGGGCATTGTTGGATTTGTGACCGACTAAATAACTTGTTTTTCTTTGAGATAAGGGGGTTGATATCATGCTCAAATGAAATTCCTTAAGAAACAGAAAATGTAAATGTGTTTGGGACAACAAGCAAATTATGTCTAGAAGACACTACAGTTTTGATCAGTGCATAACTTATGCTATTATCTAAAATGGTTGAAGTCATATTACCTGTATAGATGAAAAAAAATAATTAAGTGGCCAACTTTGGGAAGATCATCTGACAAGATATATCTTCTTTAAAGTTAATCTAGACAAGGGCTTGACCTCTTGATGAGTTATGACAGGCAGCGTGTGATGTTTACATGTTTCTGATGTGTTTACACTGCTTGATGGCTCGGGTCAGACAGTGGTACCTACAGATGTACCATTCCATTGATTGAATAGTGAGATGGCAAGTTAGTGTACATGTATACCACTGAAAAATTATATATATTGGATAATTAAGTAGCCAACTAGCTCTGATTGAACAACTTCTGGTATGATTTCTTCTGTGAACGTCTGAATGTCAAATCTTAATTGATTTTCTGAAACTTTGAATTCTTTAGAGGACTTCATTTTGGAATTGTGTAGCTAATTTCTTCAGTGCAAGACCTAGGCATTCAGATACATGTCTTTTAAGAGAATGGCAGGAATTTCAATTAACTTAAAGGTGTGAGAATTAGAACATTAAGCTCTAGATGACCAAGAATGTTCATGACATGGCTCTGTTTGGGGACACGGTTTAATTTATTTCCAGTAAATAGGGCAAATACCATCAGTTAGTTTTACTCAGAATATATGCTGACCATGTAGCAAAGTTCACACAAATACTGATTACATACAGCATTTACCATCAGTTAGATTCACTCAGGTCTGGATCTGGACTTGTTCTGGGAATCAAAATCAAGATGATGGATATCATGAAGAGAAACGTCTCATTATTCCATATAACCATGACAACCAAGTAAATGCAACAATTATTGATCAGAGTGTGTTTATACACTTAAAGTTGAAATATTCATTTGATCAATATGCATTTTAATGACTACAAACAGCTATCTTTAATGAAATCCGAGTGTATTTAACTTTCGAAAGGCCAAATGATTTTTTTTTAAAAATTGGAAATCAATTTCATTTCGTTTAAAACTTTGTGCGATCAAAGACAGGAGACATTAATAAAAATGAGTTGGCAAAGGATTTGAGATTGTTAAAGGTCAATTAAAGGTCAAATGCCAATTCAGAATACAGTTCTAAATGAAGATTTTTACGTTCAGGAAGTAGTCCATGAGGTTGAGAGATGAATCGGTTTGCTATATCTTAATGATAAAGATACATGACCAAATATGAAAAATGAATGTGACACCAAAATTGCCGATTTGCAATACCATTTAGAAGTTATGAAAAGATTATGAACACAATTTTAACAACACATGTACACACAATACACCTGTCGCAGAACTTATCAAGGTGTTCTACATTTAGTCATTAGGGACTGCGGATCTAGAAACATGTTAGTATCAATTCAAGTAATTCCTTGAAGGAATTCTCAAGTGTCCTAATGTAACAAACTGAATTTGCTTTAGTGTTTGTGAGGTGATGATGTCACCAATCTGTTGCAGGAACAAAGGGTTATATCCCAAAACCCCTACAGCCCATTACCCCTATACCCCAGTTCCCCTACAGCTTGTTAAAACAACACAGACAGTTACCTATCTGGATTAATAGACTCACCCTAACAGGTGATTAAGAGTAGAAGTGGTAGTTTGGAGTGGACATTTTGATTGAAAACATGGAATATGATAGAACATATGAACATATGAAAATAAAGGAATTAATTTAAATTTGAAATAATTTGATTTAAACATAAAATATGAAATATGTTTCAATTTAATAAACTCAACTATCAATTGTCTCTGTGTTCAGTCTGTGTTTTGGTTTTCATACTAATCTAAGCACAGTTGATGCTATATTTGCCCTCCATTCATTGATTAGTCGAACTCTAAATAGTAATAAGCGATTGTATTGTGCATTTGTTGATTTTAAACATGCTTTTGATTCAATTGATAGGTGTAAATTATGGTATGAATTGGCCAAATTGGGTGTCAGAGGGAAGTTATTATTGGTTATTTGTTCTTTATATCTTCATGTAAGATCTTGTGTGAGGATTGGTGGTTTTGATAGTCAGTGTTTTAGAAATAATCTTGGTCTAATGCAGGGGGAGCTCTTGTCGAGCGTTGGGAACTCAAGGTAAATATTGTTAAAACTAAGATAATGGTTTTCAGTAAAGGTGGTAACGTTAAATCAACAGAGCACTGGCTTTATAATGGTACGGTTATTGATGTTGTCGATACTTTTACATATTTAGGAATAGTTTTTAACTATAATAACTTATTCTCGAAGGCTACATTGCAGTTGTCCGATCCGGGTAGGAAGACGCTCTTTTCCAAATATAATAATACTAGGTCATTGTCATTGAATCCCGAATCTCTTTTATTCGTTTTTTAATGTTATGTCAGCAGTATTATTTTATGCATCCGAGATTTGGGGACATAATAAAGGATTAAACATTGAAAGGTTACACTTGGATTATCGTAAAAGGCTCTTAGGTGTTAAGAAATCAATGTGTAACTCAATGGTTTATGCGTAATTAGGTCGTTATCCGTTGCTATTTAAAAGACAATATAACATGGTTACATATTGGTGTAAGCTTCTTGTGTCTGATAACAGTATTTTAAGAGGTTGTTATGAACATCTTAATACTCTTATTTTATTGATACAGACAATATCATGGATGACTACACCAACTTCTAAATGCCTTTGAAGAAATTGTTATTTTATTGTCACCATGTTCAACATCCACAACCTGTACCAATAACGTTTTCATTACGTACCAATTATCTCTACAGATATATGTAATAAAGAATCAGTCTGGGTGAGTCCATTGTGTTGCAAGAGGTAACAAACTAGAGATTAGCAGTGCAGTGGACCATAAACTTGTTTTAAGCTGTAGGGGTAATGGGCTGTAGGGGTTATGGGGGACTACCGAACAAAGTGTATGATGTTTTCCAATAGAGTAAAAAGAGCAAGGTAACTTGACCAATACTTGTAATCAAACAAAAGTTATTGCTCTTTAAAAAGTCCATTTCGCTGATCATTTGAAACTCATTAAGTCCATTGGTCACCAAAATAGTATGATTAGAATTCAAGCAAAATGGTATTACCGGTATGTTGATATCAGAATGATTTTGCCAATCCCTCGTTTATATAGATTTTAGGAACAATATAAGGGGTATGGCACATGCTCAAGTTAAGTCATGGATACTTAGTTTGGATCTATAAAAGCATATCTCAGCAAATCCCGGGTGGTATCAGTAGAAGTTAAAAGAAATGGGGTAGCAAGATTCCAAGTTTTAAATTGAACTGAAATTTGTTTATATTCAACTTTTATTTCAATTCACTTGAAACTTTTCTTATAAAGGCACATCTCCCTTGACGCATCATCTTGAAGTTTCCACCAACAAACAGTATCATGCAAAATCTTGTAAGTATCCTGTCCTTTACACTTTGGGTTCTCTGATGTATTGGTTATTGTCTTATATGTTGGCATACGATCTTAAGAAAACCAAAGTATTTCAAACCCTTGCATTGTCTGATGTTTATCAGCAATTGATGACAGGATGAACACTAGAGTTGAAATAGGATAGAGGTATTTAATGGATTGTTATAACTCCTTCACTACTCGTAGACTAAAATTTAGTCTATGAAACTTTTTATTAATTTACTGTTCCTTCATCCATAATATTTTTTTCTTTGGGCTCCTAATTTCATGAATTGCTGAATGTGGACCTAGACTGTATAAAAGGCTCCATTGTATACACAGTCACGCAGCAGGACTATACCCAGTGTTGACCATCTTTTACATTGGTTTCCACTGAGGACCAGTTGTGCCTAATATAAGTTTGATAAATTAGCGATGGTTTCCTCATCAAAGCAAAAAATAAAGCCTGGTTAGGGTTAGGGTTAGGTCCTTTATCTGTTTATTGAATAAACCCTGGTATCTAGAAAGGAAAGAGGGAGATGGTTTTTTTTCAATATTTAGTTCTTGACTCGATTATAAGCATTTTGAAAAAAACCAAGTTAAACTCGTATAAATGCTTGAGCTTGTGGAACCATTTATGAAAAAACACATTAAGAATCTATTTCTTATGAATTCAACTTTGAAATATTAGTCAACCTGGGCAGGTCTGATTTTAATTAAATGTATGTGTACGGAGTGAGTAGAGGCAACAAATTTTGCTGTGGACAAGTCTCTGAATCCTCCACCAATTTGATTTTCTATTAGATGTAATTTGTCATGTTGTGTAAAAAAAGAGTAATCAGATTTGTCTGCAATCTGAATTAACGAGACCTTTTAATTAGTGTTATACTCTGAGTCAGATCATCTCACAAACAACGCATTTTGAACATGACATTCCTCCATAAACTGCAGACTCAAGTCAGAAATTGATGTGTTCATGGAACCAGTGCATGTCAGGAACCAATTTCTCATTGGTAAATCTATGTGTTTGATCAGCAGGGACATTCATTCTGTTTTAGTTGAACTGTGATATTACAGTAGCTCTATGCTTGAACTGTGATATGATAGTAGCTCAATGATTGAACTATGATATGATAGTAGCTCAATGGTTAAACTATGATATCATAGTAGCTCAATGGTTGAACTGTGATATCACAGTAGCTCAATGTTTGAACTGTGATATCAATGTAGCTCAATGTTTGAACTGTCATATCACAGTAGCTCAATGTTGAACTTTGATATCATAGTAGCTCAATGGTTGAACTGTGAATTCAAAGTACCTCAATGGTTGAGCTATGATGTCATAGTACCTCAATGGTTGAGCTGTGATGTCATAGTACCTCAATGGTTGTGCTATGATGTCATAGTACCTCAATGGTTTAGCTGTCATGTCATGATACCTCAATGGCTGAACTGTGATATCATGGTACCTCAATAGTCGCACTGTGAAGTCATGGTACCTCAATGGTTGAGCCGTGATGTCATAGTACCTCAATAGTTGAACTGTGATATCATGGTACCTCAAAAGCTGAAATGTGAGGTCATGGAATCTCAATGGTTGAACGATTGTAACAGAAGTGATTGTGAGATCACCACCTGCGGGATTCGAACCCCGGCACTCTACTGATTCAGCCAAAGAGATATCCCTCTACTCAAAGCCAGTAGGAATGCTTTTATTTTACCTTGCCACATACACCCCCTCCACAAAGTGACTCATCCTTGAGTCAAGCACCTCATTTTGACGTACTCAGGGTGCAGTGAGCACTCGGAATTTGCCCTGGCCCAACGTTGGGCGCCAAATGTAACAGAAGTGATTGTGAGATCACCTCCTGCGGGATTCGAACCCGGAATGTCGGGATGAGAGTCCTACACTCTACCAATTCAGCCAAAGAGATATCCATCTAGTCAAAGCCAGAAGGAATGCTTTTATTTCACCCTGCTACATGATGGTATCGTAGTACCTCTATAGTTGAATTTTGGTATCATAATACACCTTTGGCTGAACTGTGATGTCATGGTACCTCAATGGTTTAATTAATGGAAAACATATTAAGTGTTGAAATTTGAAAATAATTTAGGAAAATCGCCATTAGGTATTTTTGTCTATTTGTTGTCAAACTCCCATCAGTGACAGTATTAAAACTTCATGATCAGTTGTTCTAAGATCCATAATGGGTATTGCACTGTCTTGTGCTGAATATTGATAATAAGATATTTAAATGAATATTTTGTTCCAATTGTCTTCTGTTTGACGGATTGATTTTTCTATGATGTTGATGTGCTGTGTGTAATTAATGTGGATTTGTTTTACGGAAAGTAATCATCCATCTGCAAAGAGCATCTTTATCTTTATGTCCTCAGTTATCATTCCAATACCTAACTGGTTTTAATTCAAGGGGTTAAAAGGGCAAGTGTTTAGTATTTAGGAATGGGTTTGTTATATCAAATTCACTCAAATGTGGTTTATTTGAAATTTGATATCATTAATATGAACAGATACATTGTTTGAGGAATGAATTTATAAATGATAAATGTGTGGATGGTTGGATGGCTATATGGATAAACACTTTACCTTACAGTAAAATACTCATTTCTTATAGGCTGACATATATACATCTTATGTTATGTACCCTGCCACTATCACCTCTAATGGTGTACAAATCTTATGCACATGGGTTCATTACTAGTAGCTTCTTGCCAAGAAAAGGTGTCACATTATGATGAATGACATTACACAATAACTTACACAGTGTTAGTTAGCTCAATCAGTTGTTTTCATGAAAATTAATTGAGACTTACTTTTCAAACATTTTCTGCCTAATTTGGAAACATTTTCCACATTTTATTACTTATACACTCAAATTAATTCAGATTAAATTGTTTTCAAGCATTGTCCAGGATAAAATAGTAGCTCATGACATTTCAGTCGAGACTGTTGGTTGGTTAAATTGATAGGTGGATGGATGGATGGATGTATGGTTGGATGCATGGATGGATGGGTGAATGGATGGATGGATGGATGGGTGAATGGATGGATGGATGGATGGGTGAATGGATGTATGGTTGGATGGATGGGTGAATGGATGGATGTATGGTTTGATGGATGGATGGATGGGTGAATTGATGGATGGACGGGTGGATGGGTAAAAAGATGGATGGATGGATTGGTAGACAGACAGATGAGATGGGAACAATACCTCGATGAAGTGTTTTAATCTCATAAGACTGACATCTGTTGACACAAGAATATTGATTAAAGTTGTTAGCTATCCAATGATTATTCACACACAGTCGACCCCTTGATGAGTTATGACAGGTGGCGTGTGATGTTTACTTGTTGAAAATTTGAGTGTGGTAGAGTGATGATATGCTATCACGCAGACTGTGTGTTGCCTGAGACACTTTTGCTGAGTAAGGCTTTCTCTGATATTGGCTGGAATGAATGAGGAAACGTACAAGCTATACCAGGTATGTAAGAGTCAGATATGTCTTGGATATGAGCTGAACTGATTCACACCGATGGTTGTAGTGCTGAGGTAGTTTGGATTGTAAAATCATCATGGCTACAGTCATAATCCCCTTTCTCATAATGTTTTTATTATCAAATCTGGTTATATATGATGTAAAAACATGTTTATGAAATGGAATGTTCTTTAATGCCACACATCACATGACAATGAGAAGAGCACACAAAAACAGTGTTGAAAGCTGATGTTAATCCAAAACCATCTATCAGCTCTCCATTGAAGCAAACCTGCAGAGTTAGATCAGGTCACATGTCATTCATTGATTCATCAGGTGTGATTTAAACATATCTATTCATGATATAAATGTATACATGAATGGTTTGGCCAACAAGCTCCTAAGAGCTTATATCAAGGCCGCTCCGATACAGTTACATATAGATAAATACAAACTCATATTAGCTAGTGACACATGTCCGATTCACAACTTAGCTTCAAAGATAATGGTTTTACATGAATATCCTGTTGTTTCATCAGGTGTAAGCATCTGCAGTCGGAAGGTCTCTCCTGCTTGGTGTTTCCTCAGCATGGTGTTGAGTTAGCTGTTATCTTTTAGCCAGTTTATAGTAAGTAAAGATTACATGAATAAAATGGATAAAACATTTTGTAAAAAAACCCATTTAATTACATTTAGCGGTCTTCGCTAGATGGGGTTATGGGGAGCCCTACCGCAACATTCACCAGACGTAAACAATAACAACATAGCTTCCGCTTCCTCACGTTCAAAAACCTGACGTCACTTCCTCCACGTCACTTCCTCTTCTCTCTTCTGCACCTCTCTTTCCGCACGTGTTTCTTTCAACTCTTTCCCACCCACCCTTCCCATTTTTCTTTCAGGTCGCTCTGGCAATTGTTCGAATAAAATTAGGTACGGTGGCTTGGCATTGGCGAGGTCTCACGATAGGCAGCCGGCCTTGCTATGGTTTTTGGGGCAACCCACTAGCCCAAAGCTGCCCCTGCTGACATCCGTTGGGGTCGTGAAATATGGCTTGGCTTGCTCTCGCCCGCGTTTGGGCAAATGCTTCGGCACGCTGCTACCTCCCATGCTTCGGGAATAGGCTGTCTAGCGTGGGACCTCGCCACTGTCACCCTCACTGTGCCCTCTTAATCCACAATTCATCTTGTTTATTTCTTATACCTGCCCCCTCCGGTTCGGGGTGGGGGGTGGCGGCGGCTCGTGGTTCCCAGACTTAGTAACAACACATTTTATTATATATGGTCTGGGTTCTGCGTGCCGCTGCCGCCTGCCGCCCCGTGCTGGTGGGGCCCCTTATACACACTTCAGGTGGGTCTCCACATAATGGCTTCTACAAGAGATTTTAGTGTCCAGATCTATAGGCAATAAGGATGCGTATGGCTCCTCATTTCTGTATTGCAATATATTACGATACAGAAAAGCGTATTGCAATATATTGGTAGTTTTCATATTTTAGTTTTTCTATGCTCTCTTGACTAAATAACAGCAATTAGAATAGTGATTAATGCTCAACTGGCTCGTCGTTTTGTAAAGAGAGATAATTCATTGACTGCTTTCGGACGTTTAAAACATGTACATGTGCTATTTTCACTTTGCAATTTTACACTTTGTGTAACAAATTTCAATAAAATCACATTTCTTTGTTACGTTTCTCTGCAATTTCACAAGGAAATTGTAAATTTTAAAACCGCTGATATATTGGTTATTTTAAAAGAGTGTACCGGTACGTATCTGTATTGCAATATATCGATGTACCGTTAATACCGCGCACCCTTAATAGGCAAGTCTTTCATACATTTGTGTAAGAACTGCATGGTAATAACAGCTTTGAAGGAAACACTAGAGAGATGCGAGCTAGTTTCAAACAGTGCAGTTCTATCCGTGTGCAAGTGCTGTATCTATCACTGACTTAGTCCACAGCTTGTCAGCAGATAAGAAAAGTTCTCTCAATGATCCTGAAGTTTTCACCAATCATTTCAGAGATCTCAAAGTTCCAGAAATTCTCATAGTGATTCAGAAGTTATCTCAGGGATCTGTGTGTTCTTACCCATTTCCTTCAAAGGTTCTCAATCATCAATAATACAATGGTTATAAGTGGTCCAGAATTTCTGCTTTTTGTACAGAAGTACTTGTTGAATGAAGAAATTTGCACAGTTTTATTAGTGATAAAGTAGGATGGATCACCGAGACCATCTTGTGTGCCTATGAAGTGCTTTGGTTTCAATAGGACCATGACATCAAATGTATTGGTGTATAAAGTCGATGTATTGTATACAGTATATATTCTTTTAGGCCGCTATATTAGAAAAACAAATGAATGTTATGAATTGCAAAACAACCTTTTCATCTTTTTTCAGAGTTTTTTTTCATTTTTGCCATTTGTACTTCATGTTGTCATCTCACCATCTTTGTAAAGATGAGATACAATGATGCATAGGGTGATGTTTCCTGGAGCTCCAGATCTGCGGTCACTCAGGCCCAGCTGTATAGGTTAGTCAGTCAGAATCTGACAGTCACTCAGGCCCAGCTGTATAGGTCAGTCAGGTCGAATCTGACAGTCACTCAGGCCCAGCTGTATAGGTCAGTCAGGTCGAATCTGACAGTCACTCAGGCCCAGCTGTATAGGTTAGTCAGTCAGAATCTGACAGTCACTCAGGCCCAGCTGTATAGGTCAGTCAGGTCGAATCTGACAGTCATAGTGTCCGAGCCCTGTAGGTCAGTAAGTTAGAATCTGTCAGTCACTTAGACCAAGCCCTGTGGGTCAGTCAATTAGAATTTGACAGTCATAGTGGCCGAACCCTGTGGGTCAGTAAGTTAGAATCTGTCAGTCACTTAGGCCCAGCTGTATGAGTCAGTAAGTTAGAATCTGTCGGTCACCTAGGCCGAGCCCTGTGGGTCAGTCAATTAGAATCTGACAGTCACAGTGGCCGAGCCCTGTGGGTCAGTCAATTAGAATTTACGGTCACTTAGACCCAGCCCTGTGGGTCAGTCAATTAGAATATGACAGTCACAGTGGCCGAGCCCTGTGGGTCAGTCAATTAGAATCTGCGGTCACCTAGGCCCAGCTGTATGGGTGAGTAAGTTAGAATCTGTCAGTCACTTAGACCAAGCCCTGTGGGTCAGTCAATTAGAATCTGACAGTCACAGTAGGCGAGCCCTGTGGGTCAGTAAGTTAGAATCTGTCAGACACTTAGGCCCAGTCGTAGGGTCAGTCAGTTAGAATCGGACCATCACCCTGGACCAGCCCCGTGGGGCAGCCAGTTAGAATTTGAAGGTCACTCTACACCAGAATTGTGGGTCAGTCAGTAAGAATCTGACCGTCAGTTTGGACCAATCCTGTGGGTCATTCAGTTAGAATCTGACAGTCACTCTGGACCAGTCTGTGGGTCAGTAAGTTAGAATCAGACCATCACTCTGGACCAGCCTTGTGGGTCAGTCAGTTAGAATCTGACAGTCACTGTGGCTCAGATGACAAATATTGGTTATCAACAGTATATCTTCTGGAGAATGATTTCACTTGAATGTTTGCTCTTGCAATCGAGAATATTTGAAGAGTTTGGATAAACACACAATTTTCTCCGCAATCTCCAATCTAAGGCAACTAAACTCTGACAGTCCATTGTCAACACTTTCATCCATCTAATAAGGAATTGAGTCAATTTACTTTTAGAATAATTTCATCTTTCAATGTCATTGAAATAAGTTATTCGTCTATCTTCAAATAACAATAGAGAACAATTTCAGTGGTATTAAAGGATTTTTGGGCTGCTGCATTTTGGTTGTAGAGTTTCTCGTCAACACAGAAGGCATTTTCTCATGTTCAAACAAAACAAATGATAGATATCCTCAAAATCACCTCAAAGGTACAGAAATACAATGTTTGATCATTTTTTAGGTAAGACTTGGTACAAAAAGTCTTTGACCTAAGAGGGCTCTAGTTAAAAAGAATTTTGAGTAGTCTGGTATTTGTCATGTATAAAAATCAAGAAACAGATGATTGCTTGAAGGTTTTGTGATTTTATTCCATTGCAATTAATCTTTAATCAAGGTACGCCATCTTGTAGATATGTGTTTTATAACCTCTTTTTTTGTATTATACATTTTTGTTCATCATAACAAAAATCAGAACTAAGTGATTGAATTTAATATAGGTTAAACTTCTTTTGGCTGAAATCGTTGCAGTCAAGGTGTGTGTAAAAAGTATTAGAAATAAGACTGATAAGGTCTTTTTCATCATTTTGTCTTGTACTCCTTCATTGTCTTGTGTCTGAATTGTTTTTGTTCTGTCTCCAGCTGAACAAGGGGCAATGTGACCGTACATGGATTTTACCTTGAGTAGGATCCACTAGATATTCATCAAAGGTAAGTCTACTGTCCACATTCTGTGTCCTGCTTGAAGGCTTTTAGAAGTTGGTAGGAAGAATAGAGAACAAGTCATATAGATTTGCAACTCCTTCTCTGTGTCTAACTACATATATTTCTCAACCAACAACTATCTTGTTATACACTAGATCAAAACCTTAAATGAACAAACTTTGACAACTTAAAATTATACATGGACATGAAGATGTTTATTTATTCTTTATGATGATATAAAAATGATAAATATGTACTACTTGGTTTGGAATATATAAAGTGTGCGAAGATGGTACCCTCAGGTATTTGAGAACACATTTTGATAATTGCACCATAATTTAAAGCACCTTTATTGTCTCATTGGAATTTGCAAATTTTATGTAGAGTTGAAGATGATTCTTTCCTCTTTATTGTAATATAAAAATGTTGATAACGCGCGCTGCCGTTAAATGGATAGGAAGTGCAAAAAGCAAGCAAAGAAATAGCTTCTTGGTTAAAAAGATATGAATAGAGAAATTGTCTGTTTGTGCAATGCTTCCTTGATCTGTACACATTTTCCTACACATACCAATTTCATATGGAAAATAAGATCATCCTTTTTTCTATATTTTGATATATAAAATTTTGAAATGTGCCAAGCAGTTTATGTGATATAAAATGCTAAAAAATGGTAAAAAAATTAAGAATAAGCAAAAGTCACCCTTTTGCAGCACTTGCTGTATCTATATAGCGCATGTACAAATTCTATGTATATATCAAATTGAAAACAAAACTATTCCTTCTTTATCACGAGGTAATCGATTTCAAAATGCGCTAGCTGTTAAGAAGAGATGAGTGAAGGAAAGTCAGGCACATGTCAAAATCACCGGTCAGTTCACATGATTTGAATAAAGGAATTAGCTTTTTGTGCGGCGCCTGTTGTGTCTTTATTAATTTTTGTGTATGTGAATGGTGTGACAAAATGGTGTAAAACTAAAAATATGTTAAAAAAATCACCTTTTTTGAGGCATTTATTTTTATTTTACATAGCGCAGATATGTATGTTAAATTGAATTGAAGACAAGATTTTTCCCTTTCAAATGATTTAATCCATATTGAAATCTGCCCAAGCGTTTAGATCATAGGGCATGCGATAGGAGGGTGTGCATATGTAAGCACACGTCTAGGCAAACTATAGAACGCTCGTGGCTTGGTAAGCTCGTGCGAGAGGGTACAAGGTGCCCTTTGGCTATTAGCATGTGCAGCAGGAAGTGGAGGAAAATTGAGTGATTGGTACTCTTATTTTCGGTACAATATATATTATCAATGTTTGCATTATTTAGAACACCAACGAAACAAAACTTGGTAGCTTAGCGACAGCCGTATTGAAAGTACAAGCGTTGAACTGACAATAAGTGTCCGTGACCGGCGACTGGGTACCGCAGGTAAAATGAGTTAGCATGAGAAAAAATAAGTGTGCTACTTGTATCCCGCCAGGACATCATGTGGCCTAAGCTAATTCATACCGACCTGCCAGCGGATGCATCTGAAGGGTTAAGCAAAGGAGACAGAAAAACAGAAAACATTTGCTTAATACTTTAGCTGATGTGAAGTGAAGAGAAGTGGGTTCTGACTTTAAACATGGACAGGAGAGTTGTTATTGAGTTGTATTTCAACAGGGGAATACCTTGCCTTTATGTCCACAATATGATAACAATGTTATTTGAACTGCATGTTTTGAACTCACTAGCACCTTTCATATTGATTTAGGCAAATAACTTGATGTAGGAAGAAGATTTTCAGTTTTGGTAGGGAAACAGTTTTAGGTTAAGGTAGGGTAAATTTATGAAGTTTGAGGATGGCAAGCCATTTAACGTTGGAGGAAGGAAGAGTGGTTTTGGTCAAGGTAGGGGAACTAGGTTCAGCTTGGAGCCGTCTCGGTATTTTCATTTGCATTGTATAACTTTGAAGAGTGACTAGTTTCATATTCTTTCCATTTCCAAACCAGAATCATTCCATGATCCCTTGAACAACCCTCCTATCGTTTACATCTTTCATGATTAATGACCAATCAAACTACAGGGGAAATAAAAAACTGCAAGTTCAACAGGCAAAGCTCTTTCAGTAATTGTATTCATTGAAAGATGATAGAATTCTTCCATCATCTTGACACATGGATCTTCTCACACACAAGAAACATCTTCACAAGATCATGTCAGATTTCACCAGCAACCATTCATCACAATTCACCAGCAACAAATCATCACAATTCACCAGCAAAAAATCATCACAATTCACCAGCAACAAATCATTACAATTCATCAGCAACCTTTTTTTAGATACAGGCATATCCTTATATAAATGTGCCTTACTGTAATAAACAAACTTTTATATTCCCTCAATTGAGATGAGTTGTAGTAGAGGTATGGTTTTGTCAGATCCTGGCTGTAATAAACCAGTAAGTTCCCTTCAATTCAGATGATTGTAGCAGCGATATGGATGTGTCAGATCCTGGCTGTAATGAATAAGTAGGTTTCTCTTGATGTAGATGAGTTGTAGTAAAAATATGGATGTGTCAGATCCTGGCTGTAATAAACCAGTAAGTTCCCTTCAATTCAGATGATTGTAGCAGCGATATGGATGTGTCAGATCCTGGCTGTAATGAATAAGTAGGTTTCTCTTGATGTAGATGAGTTGTAGTAAAAATATGGATGTGTCAGATCCTGGCTGTAAGAAAACAATATGTTCCCCTCAGTTCAGATCAGTTGTAGTAAAAATATGGATGTGTCTGATCCTGGCTGTAATAAACAAGTGTGTTCCCTTGATTCAGATGAGTTGTGGTAGATAAATGCTCCTGTCAAAGCCAGTTTTCACTGTTAAAGGTTTTTTTTCAGTAATTGGATTCTGAGGACATGGACAGTTGATAGAATTCCTCTGTACAATCAACCAGCATCGATCATCTTTGACACATAAAATTCCTCACAGACTGAGAGGAAAGAGAAATGCAAGAAAGCATCAGATTTCTCTCCGACTTGCATTCCATCATTACCATATCTGTTGCTATCTGTGTAGTCTGTGCATATCCCGGTCTATGAATGACAATGCTCTGTTATGTCCCAACTGTGATGTACGAGACGTTTCCAAACTGATCCAGCAATCAGGAAGCTGTTTCCCAATTGATGAATGATTCTTGTAGTACAGATCAGATTCTTGACTCTGAGGAATAGAAAAATCTCTTAATGAGTGGCTAGGCTATCCATAACTGTCTTAATGGCTCATTTCTTTTTAGAATATCTGTTCAAATATTCATATTTCTGTCTGTTGAGATGAAATATGATGAATAATATTTCAGTTTCTTTCACTAATAATTATTTATTTCATTCAATTTGCAAAATTGCAGTGAAGAAAGTAGTGTCAGATTTTGACAATTATGCTGTTATCAAATCCACAGAATTTGCACATGAAACAATTCCATCTGATATGTGAGAGGTTTTCAAGAAGTA
The DNA here is from genome assembly GCA_921293015.1 of Phorcus lineatus. NCBI lineage: Eukaryota > Metazoa > Mollusca > Gastropoda > Trochida > Trochidae > Phorcus > Phorcus lineatus. The sequence goes on from OV121087.1 coordinate 51,925,190, forward strand.
GAATAAGTTCTATGGATGTGTTACATATGCGGAGGAGTGAAAGACTATCAGTAAAAGCATTACAATTGTTTACTCACACTTCATTGTACAATTGAGTTACGGCAATTATTTCAATCACAAAAGCTGTGTGCCGTTTTACTAAACGTTCGTATTTAAGAACATTTGTAAGCACTTACGACAAAAATTACAAATTTGTCATAAAAAGATAAGAGCGTTTCACAAAACGTTCGTAAACCAATCGTAAAATAATCAACGTTACGATAAAATCGTAACAAAAAGTGGAACTCTTTTAGAGGTGAAGGTAAAAGGATAAATAAGAATTGTGAAGCAGGTGTGTGAAAACGTACGAAGGACTGAACTGTAGGGTGTTTTCAAATTCAAACTAAATGTTTGTTATCTTTAAATGTTATTTGATTGAATGTCCTTGTCAAAATGATTGTGGGAAATATCGCATTCATTACGTAGCATATGCATTTTATCGCAATGGATCATGTTTGAAAATGTAAAAAACGCTCTCATTCAAGGTTCATAAAAGTTGATTTTTTACAAGTCACAACAAACTTCTCAATGTTTACTCTAAACATTTTTATCGAAGGGTCAAGGACAAATTCCAGGGAATCCCAAATGACGTCATAGTCTGGGATTCCCGTTTCCCAGTGCTCAAGATAAAACGGCGTCCAAGTGATATGTCTTACACTGAGAAGAACGCTTTTCGGTTGATACAAATCATCATCATCTTCCTTGACAGGAGCAAACCCATTAACTGTTCTTTGCCATTTGCCATTATTTTGGGTCAGTCATTTATGTTGCCCAACCAAGTAAAATAGGATAAATTGTGTACAGTTTTGAAGAGAAAACCCCCTTCCAGTCTCACCAAAATCGGCAGTGTCCCGATTAAATCACACAAACTAATGTAAAGCCATTCATAGATTCATGGAAGACATCCTGCGGCTGTGTTTAAAAGCACACCGGTAAATACGGACAGGTGAGTGAAAATAAATTTTGAATGTGAAATAATTTATTTTTGAGAAAACAAAAGACCTAGTAGAAGAATTGATATATTTACCCCATATAATATAAACAGTATCTTGTAAAAGTTAAATTCGATGGTTATCATTGTGAACATCACTTATAAATCTATAACTAATTAATTTATTTTCATGATGTTAACTTTCATAAATTATTATTACAATGATTCCCTGATTTTTATACATTCAATTGGGTATAAAAGAAAATCATTCTTGCTTGTAAAAATAAATTGTTGACATGTGCCGAAGAGGATGACACAAATATAATGCAATTGATAGAATATTTATGTGATTCATAAAAACAATATATGCATAATTGTGTAGGACCTTTGAAAATTAAGAGTCCCTTTTGTTTTATGAAGATTGAATTGAAAACTGTTTAATAAAAGGGAATCAGTTTTTAAAAAGGCTGCAATAAAGTCAAAAAGCTCCTAAATATATTTTCCCCAAATATTGTTTGTCTTTTAATTCTAAACTTTTCTTACATTTGCAGTTTTATCAGCTTATAGTATTTACTGAAAAACCAAATCTGTTAGTATATTAAAGAATTTCCGAACGTTTGTCAGTGCGCATCTTTTAGCGCATCCGTAATAGTGCCGCTAACAAACTCAAGTTATGTAAACATTGTACAAAAAATGACACTGAGGCTCTATCGATGTTTGGAAATAAATGAAATTTTAAATATCGAATGATGAGTTGTCTATTATTCCATCCATGCCCCTTTGGTCATAGATTCTAAGAATCACATGCATATGCATTGATCATAATCAGCAGAGATGTTCTGACACAAATGTTGGTAATAATTAGATTGCGGCTTTCCAAAATGTACTCCAATTATTATTTTGCAACAGAGAAAAATGTCACTGATAACATTTATATGCGTTTACATTCGGCATAAAACCGATTGTTGATGAAATAATACAAGTTATCTGTTGCAATCACTTTGTTGAACATTGTTGAAATGACGTTATTGACACACGAGGTGCGGAAAAAAAAGATTGTGTATGGAAGGTCCTCGTAATTTTTCACAATATATGACTAGTAACGGAACATTTATGTACTAAGAAATACTTTTCCATCTTGAAAATGATATAACTTGTAGAAAAATTAGAACGGAATATTATGTTACCCTCATGAGGCCGTAAACTGTAGCAGTAGCAGTAAAATCCTATTTTGAATAGCTTTATCGCAGGAACATAAACAAATGTAAATAAACCGTTGTATTGTCATCTCAAACAATAAATATAAATACATAATGAAGAATAGAAATAGAACTCATAAGCATTCTTTTTGAAAAGATCTAGATAGATATTTTAAGTATTTTAATTTTCATTGAGATAAAATGGGTATGAATATACACAGACGGCCGCCTCATCGCTTTGTCTCTAGGAAATTAGAATGCATGGCACAGCACCGGTGACATCGGCTGAAACTCTGCTTGATCATGAATATTCTTGGTGATCTGTTGCTTGAATAGCCTGAACAAGAGAAAATTAAAGCTGTATCGTTGAGAAACGGTATTAAGTGTAAGCACCGTCACTTGACTGACGCCATCTTTGTTACATTTACGAACAAAATATGAAGTTGCTACACCTCCTTAGCTGTCGCAATTTTTGACGTAACTTACGAATATTTTATGCTACGAATCTTTAGTGAAACGCTTACGATAAAATTCGTAACGCTAAGATCGATTTTACGAAATTCGTAAGCTTACGAACGTTTAGTGAAACTGGGCCCTGGAGAGTTTCTAGAGTAGAGTGAACATATATATATGAGTACATATTCATCAAATGAGTCACAGCTAGATATATGTATATTCACCAAAGTCCTTGGTCAAACATGAGTCCTGTCTTGATAAATCTGGGTGCTAAATAAAAAAAATTTAAACATGAAGTTTAGTGCAAGTGCTTTCTAATTGCTGTCCTTTATATAGATCCATAGGCTTCCAGATCTTTCCAATTCCAGAAGGATCTCAATCCAGTTATGTAATACATGGAAAGGGCAGAACTTTCTAGTTAGAAAGTTAAAAGATCGAGCATTCCAGATATTAGCCAGCTTACAAGATCATAAAACAAGTATGTGAGCCGTTGAACAGTGTTACACAATGTTAAACTTGTTAACAATCACATTTTCATAACAAACTGATAACTGTGCTAAAAGCTGTGAGTGTATCATAAAATATAGCTATATGAGGTTACATCTCCTTAAAACATGAATATTTAACCCATTTGAAAGAGCTCACCTTTCTAACAGACTTAATGAACAGCTTTCATACAACATTTTTTTTCTTAAAAACTTAATTCTCTATTATCAAATTATCTAGTAGGAACAACTTTCATTTGAGATGAATAACGTTGATTAATATGCATGTGTATTTTGTGGAATTGTTGGGGTGATTCATTGATAACTGGTTAAACCTTAGGATTCAGTGAGTACTCAACCTGGCAGTAGAAGAGAATCACAAAAACTGACAAGTGTTAAGTGGGGAAATTGTCATCCTCATAAGAAAGGGGAGATGTTGTTTTGATGGTAATGTTTGATAGAAAATAAGGAATATTCCAAGGTCTTTGATAGCTCAAATTTTTGCTGTTTGAATTTTCATACAGGGATTAAATGAAATAATCAAAACAAAATACAAAAGTAATGTTAGAGGAATGTAGCTGGTTTAACGAGATAACTTTATTATAAACTTATACAATTTTGATTTCATGCAGTATTTAGTCAATATTGTCAAATGTTTCTCTTTTAGAAGACATCACAGTGACAGGTTTGATCCTAACAACTTTACCCTTACAGATTTCTCATTCCATCTGTCCAGTTCAATAGCTGTGGCAGGTGAACACATAGACAATATCTTACCAGTGGTGGGGAATGACAGATTTCTCATTCCATCTGTCCAGTAATCAATAGCTGTAGCAGCTGAACACACAGCTTTAGACATCTGGAAAGAAATGTGTCCGTTTCCATCACATATATTGATCTCGACATCTTAATTACTGAGGTCGACATTTGATTAGTGGGGTCAATGCAGTTTTTGGCATGATAGTGCAACAATGATATAATATCATTACTTCATGCATATAGTATACTACAATTGAATTGCTCCTAGCTTGTCCTCAGAATGTAAATCAGTGTAATGTCAGTGCACACAGCTTCAAGGCAGAAATACAGACGTTATACATAAAAAGATTAGGCATGCACAGTTTCTACGTTTCCATAATGGCAATGGGAATTACAGTTTTTCTAAAAATAACTATCCATTTGTTTTGTTGAAGAAATTTAAAAATTTTTATCCATACTGGAAGATGGACACAGGTTTAAGGGGCATAGAGTATGTTGTTGGAGTCAAATATGCCGAACTTCATAAATGGTGTTACTTCATCGACAAGTATGAGTTGTTTCTGAAAATGAACATCTCAATCCTTGTAAGTTAGCATAGTGACAATAAACAGGAAAAAGTTGAGATTTATGATAGACAGTGGCGCATGTCAATCACTCAAACGTACATTTGGAAATTTATTTATAACATACACAATGAGAAATAGGTTGGTATTATTCAGTAGGTCATTTAACGTTATATATGTGTAAATGGTACGCAGAATTAAGACTTCTTAACATTTGCCCATGTTTAATTTACAATTAAAAACAAAAAAAGGTCTTAAACGCACTAGGGCACACCAATACTTCTTAAACACAATGAATGCACAGATACTGCATATCTCTCAAGATCCTCACTCAAGTAATCTACCTCGTATGTTATTTAATTAATATGTACGTATTCAGGTAGTAAAGTTGATTTTTGAAGACTGGAAGTATTTAATGTAACTTTAAACTACGATATCAGAAATATTAAGTTTTTGCTTATAACCAAAAAAGCGGAAATGGCAACCACTTTGGTCAGTCTAATAGCAATGCTAATGCTGTGTTATTTAATCGGTTTATTTACAACATTGCTTTCATAAAACATAATTCATTCTTTGTTCTCAGTTCAGAGTTAAGGTAAATCCAATAGCTGCACATAATACTAGTACAGCCGCGTTCAACTGTCTATTTATCCATTTTGTGCACAGCTAACCATAGATTTTTTATATGTACAAGCCGACAGCCGCTGTCTAATTATTTTCATTGTTGATTGCAGGTCAATTGTAAAGAATTTTGAGTATTTCATTGCATTGATAGAAAGCTTAAGTGAATGCACAAGTCCTCTTAAACCTTAAAATAGCCAATTTAAACCATAAAAGAGTGCACTAGTGCCTTTATTCTTGGCATTTAGGGGATAAAGATGCAACTTTAGATAGGCGATTTGAACTCAACTCAGGTCAAATGATATTTTGGCTCTATTAAACCAACATACAAAGTTCATGAGAAATGCTCTGTGTCACTTTAACTTTTCCCCTCTGAAGTCTGAGGGGTTACACCTTTTCTGACTGTTGTTTGATTGATTTCAGACAAAGTTGTGTGACAATACTACTTCGATAATATAACTTTCTTTTTAAAATCAATTGTGTCAGGGATGGGGTACTTCAGAAACACACTTTTGAATTGCGGTCAGCACACTGAATTGAAGCACTCACATTCCTACAGACCTTCAGTCTTTGTAGACATTAGTACACTTTAGAGTCTATGACGTCTCAAGAAATGAAAATGAATAAACTGTAGTGCACACAGAGGGAACTTCGCCATGTTAACAGACTCACTGCAGATCCTGTCTGACTTCAGGTCTGATCTCAGTCTAGCACACTCACTGCAGATCCTGTCTGACTGGTAGGGCTGAAACGGGTACAATTATTTAATACTCGAGTACTCATAAAGTGTTACTCACGAGTACTCGAGTACTCGTCTGTGCAGCAGACACAACGAGATCGCGAAGCGATTGAGTAATGTAGGGGGGGTCCGGGAAATTTTGAAAGTTAGAAGCTCTTAGACGCGTTTTCCTGGTCTTTAGAACGGTAATGAAGTTTTGTTTTTAGGTACCAATTTGAAGATATCGAGGCGAGTTTTACAAAAATTATGACACCATCATTAATTCATCATACATTATTCTGAACTCATGAGGGTATTAAGATCGTATTGTTTGTAATTTACAATATTTTAGTCCACAGAAAGAGAAATAAACTCCAGTTCCATTATTACATATATACTAAGATTCAACACAATGAACAGGTATTATGCTGTGGTTTATTCTCATATTGGTAAGAACGCAAACACAAGATAACATGAAACTCCCAATTTTAATACGTACGCTGCTGACAAGCATTAGCTTGAACACAATACATACTGCTGATTAGCATGAACAACCAACAAAACAAAAAACTCAAGTAACCATTACTTCTGTAAACTGTCAAATTATCGACTGAAACCCTACAGTTTACCGACTGAACCCAACAGTCTACAGCATGATTCAGTCACTTTCTAGCTTTAACTGTGGGAGGGCTGGCGCATTTCCCGAGGGAGTGACGTCTGCTGACGTCATAGGGCTGGATGCCGTAATGGCAGTTGATGATTTGCTTGAACTTGCTTGTTGCCCTTCTTTTGTGGACAGAACACGCCTGAGATTCTTATTCAGGAAAATAATCGCATCAGCTGTGCTTGAATCCAGGGCCGAACGCTTAGAGGTAATTGTAAGTCCAGCGACTGAGAAAGCCCTTTCTGAACTCACACTCGTACCTGGCGTCGCAAGGGACTTTCTTGCCAAGGTTTGCAGTTTTGGATATCTGTATCCATTTTCTTTCCAAAATGTAAGCGACGTTTCACTCTTCATCTGATCCTTCAAGTAGGTTTCAAGCTCGTCTTCGTCATTGTCGTCATCTGAAAGCTCAATGAGGTCACCCATGAGGTAAGCGAAGACATCATTGTCTTTCTGTTTCTTTGGTGCTGGGCTTCCATCATCAAGGGGCTCCTGTTTCACTTGCAGGTCAGTTTCAGTTGAAGCTTCACTGAGGTTGACGTTGTCGCCTGTCAGTTCCTGCGTATCTGCTTGAACACCTGCGATCTCTGTTCTTCACTGGGGAACTTCATCCTTTTGAACTTTGGTTCAAATACTGCTGCTATCATGGGAGGTTTCAGCCAGTACTCCCCGCTCATGATACGTTGGCGAAGGCCATTTGTGATTTTCTCTTTCACAGACATGATGACATTGCTGTCCAGATCGCCTCCTTGAAGGTGGTTTTGGATCAAACCAAGTACAAGTGGGAAAATGGATGACGGTGTCGGGTATTCTTCCGCACGCAAAACCTCTGTTGCTGAAACCAATGGCTTTAGAACAGCAGCAAGCTGCTCCATGATCGCCCATTGTGTGTCAGTTAGGAGCTTGAGGTTCTTTCTACCAATGCACGTGGCAGCATCCTTGTTGTGCAAAACAGCATAGATATCTGCACGCAGGACCAACAGCCGATTCATGAGAAAGAATGAAGAATTCCATCTCGTCGCAACATCAATGATGACATGCAATGGCTCCTTTCCCAGTTTTCGCTGGTGCTCTTCCAGAGCTGAAGTGGTGAGTGGGGACTTATGGAAGAAGACGGCAAGTTTTCACGCTGTAACCAAGAGGTTATCAATGGCTGTTAAAGCAAGAGCATCTTTGACTGCCAGCTGTAGAGTGTGAGCAAAACACTGTACTCTTGGGTAGCCAGCTTCGTCTGCTGCTAAAACAATGTTGCTGGCGTTGTCAGTTGTTATAGCAGCTACATGTTTTATTTTGAATTCGTTTTGAATTTCCTTTAAGACGGTAGCAATATTGACCCCAGTATGGCGGTCCTCCATTTTCATCGTAGCAAGGACGACGTTGCCGATCTCCCAGGATGGTGAAATGAAGTGAGGGGTCACGGTGATGTAGGAGTGTGATGTACAGCTGGTCCATGTGTCCGTCGTCAGGCTCACAGGGGACGAGAGATTGGAGAATAGTGCGGTCAACTCCTCTTTCTTCTCATTGTACATATGCATTAGGTACTTATGCACAGTGGTGTGGGTTGGGACCGTGTATTGGGGATTGGGCGCTTGACAGAATGCTTTAAAACCGTCTCCTTCGAGGACAGAGAGAGGACGCAAATCTTTTACTACCACCAGTACTGCTTTTCTGGTCAATTCCTGATACGAAGCTTTTGTCAGAGGCGCGACCTAAAAGAATAATGTAAAGTTAACTATTGTTAACACCACTGTGGAAGCAGGATCCCAAATAATACTCAATACAAAACTTAACTGATTTATTCAACAGCAAAAAATTATTTACAAAGATTTTCGCAAATGTCTAACATTAACTGATTGATGGAACATAATCATTAAATGTTAAAATCGCACATCTCATACTGTCAGAGCACATACTCCACTTACAAACTAACCATTTATTCATTCTGTTATAATGATTTATCAAAGTATGTAACGAATAGAAATTTATGCCACCTAACGTTATTATGGCACGAAGGGAGTTAACACGCTCTTTTGATAACAAGAGGTGCACATCGGCAGCACATGATGACTTGTATAAATATTCGGTTATTAGATTTCATATATCCATAACGCATACTTAATGTGACACCTTCATGTTATTGATTTGATGAAGTCCACTATCCTTTTGACTTAATATAATAACTAACCTTTTTGGAGAAACTACCGAGGGTAGTCTGTTTTTGAGTTGATGTGGAGGCGGTAGGCACATCAAACGTTGACTTATGTTTCATCTTCAGATGGTTCCTCATAGTTGAGGTCGTCCCACCCTTGAAGGATAGTTTTATTCCACAAATTGAACATTCAGTTTTAAGTTTGTCGTCAGTTAGTTTGAAAAAGGACCAAACGTTTGAACGGGATTGCTCCGCCATATTGAGAGGGGAGATAACTCTTCTTTGCCGAGTACTCGAGTAGCAGTTTACTACTCGAGTAATGCTCCTATCCGCCTCGTACTCGAGTACCCGGGTACCCGTTTCAGTCCTACTGACTGGAGGTCTGATCTCGGTCTAGCACACTCACTGCAGATCCTGTCTGACTGGAGGAATCTCAGTCTAGCACACTCATTGCAGATACTGTTTGACTTGAGGTCTGATCTCAGTCTAGCACACTCACTGCAGATCCTGTCTGACTGGAGGTCTGATCTCAGTCTAGCACACTCACTGCAGATCCTGTCTGACTGGAGGTCTGATCTCAGTCTAGCACACTCACTGCAGATCCTGTCTGACTGGAGGTCTGATCTCGATCTAGCACACTCACTGCAGATCCTGTCTGACTTGAGGTCTGATCTCAGTCTAGCACACTCACTGCAGATCCTGTCTCACTGGAGGTCTGATCTCAGTCTAGCACACTCACTGCAGATCCTGTCTCACTGGAGGTCTGATCTCGGTCTAGCACACTAAGTACATAGATTCAAACAATTCAAACATCTCAATGGTTGGTTTTGATAGATTTATAAAATCATTATTGTCATTAAACAATGCAATTTTATTGATCTATTAAGTACCTCAAATATAGGTGAGGTGAGTTGGTCTTTAACGCGGCTTTCAAGATTACTTCACTTATATTGTGGCTGCTAGTATTATTGCAGGGAAAAACCCGGCAACACCATTGTGGCTATGTATTGCGGTGAAACTGTGAGCATCAGTTGCGCTGAATTTCAGTGTAGCATTGCACCCAAACCTGACTGCGTGTAGAACGGTTCTCTACTGCAGACAAAGTTGCCAAGCCCCTGGCGGGATTCGAGCCACAGACCTCCTGATCCGAAGCCGATGGGTAACCACTGCGCTATCCCGCCCCAACCTCAAATATACTTCCAGAAAGTATTTTTTTTAGAAATAGAATGATATATATATAACTTTGACTGGTTGTAGTTATACCTCATGTTCTTGTTAAATCATAAAATAAGAACATAGTGTGCCATTTTTATTTTTTTCTAATTGCAAATGTTTTAGTTAAAATTGATCAGTGCAGCTCTTGATGCACAGATTGTTATCAATTTAATAATAAGATTAAAGATAGGTCGTGAATTATGCTCCCCTCTTACATAATTACATATTGATTAGTGGTTTTTTGCTTGCATGTTTTGTTTTGTTTTTTCCCTCGTTCATCTCCTGGAGAATCCTTCAGCAGAAATGGGCTTCAGCGATTGATTAATGTGGGCTTACCGTTAAACAGGTTCACATTTCATGGCAATCAATAGTGTCATCTACAGCAGAGTTTGTTGTGATGTTAACAGAGTACAAGGACACTTCCTTGAAGTATGCTCAAGACTCCATCCAAGTTTGTTTTTATATATGAGGAGTGATTTTTAAGTAGTGACCCTAACACAGGAAGAAAGTAAGGGTTTAAAATCAAATGCACTTATATCACAACACCCCAACCGTCAGGTACGATATGCTTCTACCCTAACTGTTTCAGGGAGTTTATGCTTTGTCTATGGAAATCTTTATCTTAGGTGTGTAGAGACTGGTCTATGGAAATCTTTGTCTTGGGTGGGGTGAGGTGAGGTGATATTGGGTTTAACTCCACTTTTAAGATTATTTCACTTATATCGCGGCCGTTAGTAGCCCGCAACACCATAAGGGCTCTTAAGAGTGATGAAACCTGTGAGCATCGGCTGGAACTAGCGAACCATGGGCGGTACTGCACTGAAATTCAGTGTAGTATTGCACCAAAACTTGACTGCGTGTAGAACAGTTCTCTACTGTAGACAAAGTTGCCAGCTCCTGGCAGCATTCGAACCATAGACCTCTTAATCTGAAGCCGAACGCGCTAACCATTGCGTTATCCCGCCCCCCTTTGTCTTTGGTATGTAGAGATTGATCTATGGAAAACCTTGTATTGGGTGTGTATAGACTGATCCATGGAAATCCTTGTCTTGGGTGTGGAGAAACTGATCTATGGCAATCTTTGTCTTGGATGTGGAGTGACTGATCTATGGCATTCTTTGTCTTGGGTGTGGAGAGACTAATCTATGGCAATCTTTGTCTTGGTTGTGTAGAGACTGATCTATGGCATTCTTTGTCTTGGGTGTGTAGAAACTTATCTATGGCATTCTTTGTCTTGGGTGTGTAGAGACTGATCTATGGCATTCTTTGTCTTGAATGTGGAGTGACTGATCTATGGCAGTCTTTGTCTTGGGTGTGGAGAGACTGATCTATGGCAATCTTTGTCTTTGGTGTGTAGAGACTGATCTATGGCATTCTTTGTCTTGAATGTGTAGAGACTGATCTATGGAAATCTTTGTCTTTGATGTGTAGACATTGATCTATGGAAAATCTTTGTCTTTGATGTGTAGACATTGATCTATGGAAAACCTTATCTTGGGTGTGTAGAGACTGATCTATGGAAATCTTTGTCTTGGGTGTGTATAGACTGATCTATGGCAATCTTTGTCTTGGGTGTGGAGAAACTTATCTATGGAAATGCTTGTTTAGGGTGTGTAGAGATTGATCTATAGAAAACCTTGTCTTGGGTGTGTAGAGACTGATCTATGGCAATCTTTGTCTTGGGTGTGGAGAAACTTATCTATGGAAATGCTTGTTTTGGGTGTGTAGAGATTGATCTATGGAAAACCTTGTCTTGGGTGTGTAGAGACTGACCTAATGCCAACTACTCAAGACTTTGTTCACTTGCTGGTCATTCTTTATCAGATCTTGGATTAGGTTTCAACTTTTTCTGTTCTGAAGGGTATTTACAATCTGACAATGTCGTCATTGCCGTAGTAGATCAGATCTACACACCAAGGATAAAGTTTTCTACAAAATAAAGGCCATGTTATACGTATGACAGAAGTGCGATCCGTTAAATGGGGACATCATATTTTGAAAACTCATTCAATTTTGAATTTATTCTTTCTTTCTATTTAGGATCATCAGTTATCAATCACCCCTGTTATATGGATGCTTTTTGACAGACAGCAAGAATTATTTTTAATATCTTTGACTACAGGCCATGTATTATCAAGAACTTGCTAAATTCTGTGTATCAAAATGTTTTTGCTGGGCCAATAGAGATTCTCTCTGAAATATGCATGTCATTTGCATCTAAGTAGCTTTTGAGATCTTGGATTCAAGGAAACATCGTTATCTTTTCTCTTCTGACCAGTAGGTTCATGTTGCCTCCGAGTCTGGGGACTTGTGATTAGCCTTGCAAATCTTGGTTTAGGCAAATTATGCATTGGTGACGAATAAAGCTGACAACCATCACTGTCCTCCCTTGTATGTACAAGGGTTCATCAAGTGGATACAAGGGTTCATAGAGTAGATATATTGGTTCATCAAGTGGATAAAAGGGTTCATCAAGTAGATACAAGGGTTCATCAAGTAGATACAAGGGTTCATAGAGTAGATATATTGGTTCATCAAGTGGATAAAAGGGTTCATCAAGTAGATACAAGTGGCTACATCGTTTCATCAATTTGATAAAACTATATAAACTACCGGGCAAAATAAACTATAGGTCGTTTTATTGACCTGTACAAAATACACAACACATGATATCTTTTATGAATTACATGTAATTTGTAGTAAATTCAATTGCAAATCCAACGGTGAACATAAAATGACAAAATCACAATAGGATAAGCTTTAATTTGCATTCAAATTACTTAGGGGTCAAAAGTGAAAGTTACACTGAGATTTCATGGGCAAGAGTCGGCAAATGGAAGACGTAAAAGTTATTTGAGGGATAATTGGAATGTCAGTAACGTGTGTGTCGACCACCAGCATAAAACAAACTCTTGCACGTCGTCGCATTGATGACGTCAAGCGCCGGATTATGTCATTTGGCAGTCACTGCCATTCCTCCCTCAATGCTACTTCCAACTGTCGTCTCGTCTGTGGAGGTTGATGTCGACGACAGATTTGTCTTCCCAGATGATCCCACAGATGCTCTATGGGATTCATATCCGGGGATCGAGATCGAGCCAGGGCAGAACATTGACTTTGTTTTGCTGAAGAAAGTTTCGAGTCGCAATTGCAGTATGAGGTGTCGCATTGTCTTGTTGAAATAATATGCCTTGTGGTTGATTGTTGATGAACGGTATGACAACAGGCTGCAAGACCTGGTCTAGATATTGATTGGCATTGAGATTTCCCTGAATAACGACCAATGGTGTTGTTTGATTGTCAATAATTCCACCCCGTACCATTATACTGCCTCCTCCATAGGCTTGGACTTCTTGAAGGCATGTAGCTGCCAATCTTTCACCCCTTCGTCTGTATACACGCATTCGGCCGTCAGTGTGGTGAAAACAGAACCGACTCTCATCTGTAAAAAGGACCCTATGCCAATCACGTGCTTGCCCATCGCATTCTCTATAGGTGGTGTTGTGGGGTCAAGGCCATTCCACGGAAGGGTCGGTGGCAACGTAAACCAGCTGCCTGCAAGCGTCTGGAGACTGTTCGTCGACTAATGCGACGCCCCAACGCTGTCTCGGCCGTTGACATTGACGTTACGAATCTATTTCATAGGTGTATGGTATGTATTTACCGATCTTCCTGTGCGGTAGTTACGTGTGGACATCCACTCCTAGGCTTGTCCTGAGTTCGTCCTGTCTGCCTGTACCTTTGAACAAATTTGCGATAGTCAATGGCGTGCACGCAATTCTGACGTTGGTTGCTCCCATTTCAGACATGCCTATCGCCCTCTCTCTATGTTCTCGCGTCCGTCGTGGCATACTTTTTATGTTTTTCTGGAAGCTGTGATCCCACTGAACAGGTATATGTCTCTTAAAGCCAATTCGTGCATGTGAATTGCGTGTTAGCTGTGAAAACGTGTTTTTCTCAATTGTGACGTCAGCAACATCGGTGTAGGTAAGTGTTGCGTTTGTGCGTTGTGTTTCCCTTCTTGGTACTTGGGGAAACATTGTAAGCATTGTAATTTTAACTACACATGTAGAAGGTTGTGAAAAAATCAACTTTTCCGACCTATAGTTTCTTATGCCCGGTAGTTTAGATACAAGGGTAGAAAAGCAAATGGATGAATCAAAACTTAATGGAGGATTTAGTTTGAATGTATGTGATGTATTTATTATAAAAGAAAATGGACATGTCTCTACCCTCTTGAAAAAAAATGAGTGCACGACTCTAATAGTCCCATTTTCTGTTGCTTTATGGGTCACTCAATCATACAATACCACTATTATTCAATAATTTTCATAAGATTTGTTGGAAATAGTAACAAGTCTAATGCTACACACTGAAACTGTTTCTGTTGACTGAGATTGCCATTAAAGAGGAGACGTAAAGCATAATTTTGATTATTACAAATTATTATCTGTATTCATATCACTTATAAGAATCAACAGAGTCAAAAATCCCTGTTTTGGATACCAAATGAGATTGCCAAACGCTTAGACAAAATCATAGTAGCATGACTCGAAGCCAAGCCCTTTGTATGACGTGCTAGTTGTCAGCTCAAACTCAAGCCCTATGATTTTCTCTGTATTTTTAAGCTTATTAAACAGCAAAATAGGCAATAGCATGACCGAAAGAATTCCTAAATAGGATATGTTACTGCTTCATTATATCAACTTTCCTTCTCAATCCATTTTGATTGGACTGTGACAATCCTTGGATGCCGTTTTCTCAAATTTAACAATAAATTATATGATAACATACCTGGCGCAAGAGTTGGAAACAACCTATGTAATCCTCAAGAATGTTTGTACGCGTTATTCACAATCTTTTTTCTTTTTTAAATGAGTGTCATCATCGGTAAAAGTGCATGAGCCAAATCTCTTAATTCATTGGTTGAATATATATTCTACAAGTTTATTGGTTCATAGTGACTGTGCGCCGTGACAATAAACTAAGAAGCATTTGAATGCCAAGAGTTACGCCATCATGACAGGACATATATTCCGCTTGGCGGGTCCATGGCGTGAAAATCCAAAAGGTATACCGTATTCGACTTAATAACCGCCCACTCCCCTATAAGCGCCCACCCACCACGTTTTTGACTGAACAATATGCGTCCTGATTTAGCGCCCACCTCTCAACATTGCTTACCTTGCATGCTTATTCATTGAAGAAGGTTCTCCGGTCTTGCAATAAGTCTTTTACTTCCACTAAAGTGCAGAATACAGGGGATTTCAAGACAATTTTTATCATTTTAATTAGCGCCCCCTTTTACCAATTTTTTAAGCGCCCTGGGCGCTTATCACGTCGAATACGGTAATTTAGAGACCATTAAATTAAGATTAGGATTACATAACGGCCACCTGTGTGTCATAAAAGAATAAGAATAGTTAAACCAGTATGATTGTTGTGACAACATTTGGCAGACCTCGTAATTCATGTACACATGCTATGGGATAGTGCGCATAGCATTGTATTAAAACACTGTCTATTGCTTGGAACAATGCAAATAATCAAAGATGTATCAAACATCAATTTATCAAAGGTTGAAATTGTTTGGATGACTTTAATTATGTTTAAACGGTTGTTAAAACAGTGAGATTTGCTGTTTTATTTCATCAAGGAGGTTATACCGGCGCCAACTAGCACGTCGATCGGCAGGACACGCATCAGTGACCATGGGCCAGTTTAGTTCTGTTTACTGGTGCTAATAACCTGGTGATTCGAAAAATCCGTATAAAAGTTGTTTATCAGCCGATTTTGAAAATTTAAATTCAAGTTACTGGCAAATTTTGATACATTTTAATGAATCATGAAAGGTGCCATGGGTAATTTCAGTCGATCTTTAAGGCTTTGAGTTGGCGTTGTCAAACAGCTGTCCTTGCTAGACTTATTGTGATCTTTGTACAATCATATCTGGATGATTGTGATTTTTCTTTGCCTTTCTAAACTCCATTGTTATTGAACTGTATGCAAATGGTGCATTGCAACAGACTTATTGTTGACAAGCCTGGGCAGTTGTAAACAAAAGGCAGATGACCCTTTCACCACTTAATATAATTGATATATTGTGCTTTAGTTCAGATTTATAGAGATTGAAATACAGATATTTCCTTAAAGCCGCAAGCAGTTTGGGCAAGGTGTCACAGCTCAGCTGATATATGTTTAACATTATGATGTCCATTACCATTGGATATCTTGTTTGGTTTCACACTCGTAATGCCGATGATTGACTTCCCTTCTCATTCTTGTCTTAATACCAAGTGTGTGCTGTCAGTTATCTAGTTTTTAAATATAAATCAACCAAAATGTTACCCAGAGTAACATGTTTCAACTGCTGTATGTTATAATCATGCTCTAATAACATACATGTATAAACTGGAATGTCCCCTTGAGTTTTTTTACACCAAAAATACCTTGATAGTACTTTAAGTAATAAATGGTTTAGTGTTTTGTGTCATTACAGTTAAAGTTGCACAACTGATCCGCCTCCAGTGAATCAGTTTTGTGCCCAAACCATGCCTGCATATCAAACTTAACTGGGCAATGATGGCTATAGTTGCTATCAAACCTGCTAACACCAAGCTCATCTCTGCTGGACTCGGAGTCTCAGGCAGAAACGGACAACTAGTCTCGCTCCTTGAGCATGCAGCAGTCTACATTTGTTGTGGAAATATTCTGAACTCAAACGAAAACAGATTGATCTTTCCCAGCCTCTTGGTCAGTCTGTACACATCTTGTGTGTCATTGGCTTGGACAGGCCTGCAACTCATTTCCCTCTGTCAATCCGATTCTGTTTATCCACATCGGTTGAGGAAGTAGCCATTGGTCACTCAGGAGGTCAATCAGAACACTTGTCTCAGTAATGAGCTGCCTGGAATCTGATGTACGTTATGGATCACAAATACTCAAACCGTTCTATTTGTATAGGTCAAGAAAAAGACAATCCCTATTGGAAATCTAATGTCATATAATCTAACTGTAACACACTGGAATGTTGTATAGTACTCGAACCATTTTATCATCATATATAGCGGTCATTCCGTCCATCCATCCCCCATTCCGTCCAGTCAATTTTCTCAATTAACTGTTGGTTGTATATCAAAAATATTTTGTCCATTTACAACTTTCTAGAATTTCAATATACATTGGACTTGCCATGTAAAAGTAATTTTTTGGACTTAATTCCACAGCATACAATGGGACAATTGTTCTCAGAATCTGTTACGCCTAAATGATGAAATTTGGGTAATGACTACATCCAAATATACTCTTGAGCGATTTTAAAAGTAGATTCGTAAATATTGTTTTTGTACAGAGTTGTGAGCTTGAATGTTTGATTGCATTGTTTGAATGACAGGTCTGATGTTCCAATGGGGACACATTTTCTTAGAGACTATAACATCGATATGAAAGAAATTGTGGTTGTGGGTTCATCTGAAGATGTCCATGAATCACTTCAACCAATTCAGAAGCTAAATGATGGCCATTTGAAGGTTTGATTAAACTTGGTTCAAATGACAGGCCTAAAGCGCTAATAGGGATAGGTCGTTTTTACACAGTTTTCCATTTAAGGAAATAAAATTTCACACATGGGTATTCCTGAAAATATTCTTGTTTTGCAAAGCTGTTTTCGAAATAATGTTTTTGACTGGTTTATGGCTCTTAGCGGATAGCTAGCTGATTGCAGAGGTTTATGAGTAAATGAGTTAGCTAACCTAACCCTAACTCAGAGGTAAATGAGCCAAGCTTACTTCTGTTTTGTTTTGTTTAGGGTTTCAAAGAGTCAATTTGTTTGTAGCACATAAGGAATATACAGAGTTTGCTATATCCCCCACGAAGTAGCAGAAGTGTGAAATATATTGAACAATAGTTATGAAATTGTATTTTGTAATAAAACCCTTAATAACTCATATCTGAAGTTGAAAACTTATGTCAGATGAGATCATTGGTAATTAATATATCCTTCAGATGATGATTGTTTCATTGTGCATTTGGTATAAGTTTTAAGTTCTCCCCTTAAAACACTATTGTAACTTGTGTTTCCATTGAGTTCTGATAAAGAAAAAATATTCTTAGAAATGTTTTTATGAAAACAGCCAAAACTAAATATTGGAAGAAGTTTAAAAGCCAAAAAGGCAACACTGCACATAATTAATGTTCCATATAGCAACTTTTAATAAGCTACGCCATATGTTTTTTAACTTCGGTCCATAAATTCAAGGAACAGCTAACACAGACACACAGACAGACAGAAAGACAGACAGACGAACAAAACGGTCATTCCTTTGTGGCCCAAAAACTTCCTTTGGCAAGGGATACTAATGTACTTACAAACATTACTAGTGTAGGAAGGGGCGGGATAGTGCAGTGGTTAGTAGGTTCCGCTTTGGATCAAGGGGTCCGTGGTTCGAATCCCTCCAGGGGCTCAGCAACTTTGTCTGCAGTAGAGAACTATTCTATAGGCAGTAAGGTTTGGGTGCAATGCCTCACTTAATTTCAGTGAAATATCACCCATGGTTTGCTAGTTCCAGCCGATGATGCAGGTTTCATTGCAATGCATATTCACAATGGTGTTGCGGGATTTCTGCCTGCAATAATACTAACAGTCGTGGTGTAAGTGATAAACTCTTGAAAATGGCTTTAAAGCCCAAGTCAGCTCACTTCACCTACTCGTGTAGGGACATTGTTACACACTTGAAACTACTACTAGTTGACTACACCGAACACACCTTAACTTGTTTCTTAACATACTGCCATGTAAATATTTCATCTTGCTTATAATAAATAAAATAATATTTTATGGTTTATAATTAAAAATATATTTTGACATCAAAAAGTATCATTTTATGATAAACAACCTTCTCCATATGGTCAAGTAACTTTGACATTCAGGAAAAATAATTTATTAAGAAATGAATGACATGAGCTCAAAGATAGAAAAACTAACTAAATACAAGATGGATCACCTCTGTATGTTGACAGGGAAGATGAGCCATGATGTGTAGGTAAGGAATATGTCTGCACACTTAATCTTCAGTGCTGGTACCTGCTTGTTCAGGAAAGATGAAGCTAGGGACACACTCACTCACTCAATGGGACAGATGAATTGATCATACGCTTGCTTCAGTGCACTTTTATTGAGCTGTATAATGATTATCCAGGCAGAAAATGATTTCAGGTTTTCTGTAGGATTTGCATGATAGCCATTTGATTAGACTTGAATGAATGAAGATTTTTACTGTTATCTTGAAGGCAATTTCTAGCAGCGTTGTAGACTTTGAACTAGGAAAACTCTCCTTTATCTACAAGGAATGCTTTGGTTTTACTGCAGTTATTTAACAGTTTCTCTTTTATTTGGAATTCTTCTGTGAGACAAAGAAACCTGGTTGTCTGTTTTTTTCTGGGACCATAGAATGTGGGCAAATGACATTGCAGAGATAACAATTCTTGAAAATATCATCAAAGTGTTTACATGTAGAACAAATGATTTATCAAGGCAATTATGCAAACAGAATAATTTGAGTAAATTTGGCATCAAGAAAGATATCAGTTAATTTTTGGAAATATTGACAAATAATTCTGTATAAATGATATCTACCCATTGATAAAAACTGATTAGACCAAATCAAGTAAATTGCTCAATTCAGAAAGGACAATGCAGAAAGTGAAAGTTTTAATTTTCCAAACATTTTGAGCGCTCAGTGAAAAGTTTTAAATTTGAACCGTTAGTTTGAAGTAAGATATTTGAAAAGACCAAAGTTGCTTACATTCCCTGGTATTTAACATCATCAACATAAAATGAGCTGTAATGATCTTTTATATGTTTTTCCACAGTCTTTTTCCATAGAGTCACCAAGTAGTGAAACCTGCCCAATGGTTCAGAACATAGGACATGCCTAATATGTGTTGTCATTACAAACAAATGATTAATACCTCAAATACAATCTGTATTGATGACAAACATACACAATTGTTGACAGAATTTTTAGAACATTTCCATAATAATCTTACACAGTCTAAAAGTAAATATCATTGGAACACGGACTATAGCATATCTTCATAACTCGGGTGTTTTACCAGCAGATATTATGAATAATTTTAACTCATCTATTGACAAAGGTAATATTAAAAAACCATTCGTCAACATTCAGTACTATTTTACATTCCTGTGCTAGCTTTTGTAAATCTAATATACTGGTATCAAGTCATGTCCAAAAGGGAGACAACTGGTATGATAACGAATGTAAAAGTGCATGTGATACCTCCCGATGCCTTCTGCATGCATTCCAACAGTAAATGTGATAGACAACAGTACTTGGAGTCTCTGTCTCTATATAAACAATTGTGTGCAGCAAAACTTGCATCATCATTTACTGATTTCACTAAAAAACTGACAACTCCACTCTCTACTAAAGACAGTAAGATTTCTTGGAAAACTGTGAAACCCAAATCATTGTTTGTAAACAATAACATTACCCCGTCTGATTGGATGAATCACTTTAAGAATGTATTTCAAATTTATACATATTTTTTGTTTGAAACTTTGTTGACTCAATCAGTGATAGACTTATTGATGCATCTGTGAACAATGACTACCTTGACAAATGCATATCCCACCAAGAAATAGATAATGCTATCGATGAAATGCATAATGGGAAGGCACCAGGACTCAGTGGCATCCCAATTGAACTTGCCCCTCACCAAAAATACAGAAAAATATTCTGTAAAATTATGAACAACAGGTTAAACATTTGGGCAGAAAGAGCAGATGTTTTTGTTGATGAACAAGCTGGGTTCAGACATGGATTCCAAACTCATGATAATATCTTCATTCTTGATGCTATTATCTGTAAATATCTTTCACTTTACAAGGGGCGTCTCTATTGTGCATTTATTGATTTGAAAGCTGCTTTTGACTCGGTCAACAGGTATTGTCTCCTTTATAAACTTTGGCTTGGCAATGTGAAGGGAAATACCTATAGACTATTGAAAAACATGTATCAGAATGTCAAAGCTTGTCGACTTAGACATTATGAAACTTTCCGTTTGAATGGTGAAGTGATTGAAATTGTTCCATCTTATAAATACTTGGGTGTCCATTTTTCTTCCTCTGGATCATGGTATATAACACAGAAAACATTGGCCGAACAGTCATTGAAGGTATTATATATTCTTAAATCATCGGTAAAGAATTTTTATAGTCTCCCGATAAATGTTCTGCTCAAAATAGTTGACATCAAAGTTCTACCATTGTTTCTTTATGGAAGTGAGATTTGGGTCTTTCATCCATCGCCATCTGTCTTGAATGTGTATGAAAGGTTCCGTAGACAGATTTTAGGTGTTTCATTGCAGTGCTTGCTACAGGGGTCCATTTTATCCTTCAGAAGTTGCACCAGTGCATGTTAAAATTGTTGAGCGCAACCTATTTCTTATCCCAGGTAGCACCAGTGCATGTTATATTTTTCTTTTGAATATACTTTGTTGCATATCCCTTCATTAGAGATAGTTTTCAGCGCAATCACCAATTCAATCACATAATTTTTACTTCTGTTTCAATCCAAAACCCATAATTTATCGGTTACATCAAAATATAGGCGAAACCAAAACTGTGAAGTGATTTTAGTAATGCTGGAGCTTTATACTGGTATAATTTGCAGTGTGTACTGGTATCTGGCCTTGTTTATTAATATGGCAAACAGATGACAGTCAAAATTATCGACATTTTTTCTTTCAAAACCTACTGACTCAACAAGTGCAACCCCCCAAATCGAGTCTGTTTGCGATGAAGTAACACTAACAGATGACTCCACTGTCACGAAATCTAGTCCTAGTACAAGTGCAGAAAAACGTAATTTGAATGAGGAAAAAATTTTGATACTTATATCAAGAAAAAGAAAACATATTCCTTATGTGAAACATGGAAATCGGGGAGGGAATGGTTTCTTTGTATTTGAATGTGCAACCTAGCTAATCCATCAGGTTGCACCAGGTGCAATTTAAAAAAAAAAAAAGAAATCGATCAGTGTAGTAGATAGTAGTGTAACGATTCATCGATAGTATCGATGTTTGTATCGTCTACTACGCGATACGAGTGCATCAATGCAAAACAAGTTTAGACAATATATCAGGATATTTATATCGTGAGGGTCCACAATACGTCGATGTATCGTGCCATAAGAGACAATAAATCCCAATACTGTAACATAATTTGTTTCAAACAAATAACTATAAAAGCTAAAAGAGTTTCTCTTCTTTTTCAGAGATAGCAGTGATTAGAACAGAAACAGAAAGAGAAATTATATGATATTTCTTATATTTTATATGTAATTTCACAGTCACTCTAATTATGTGATTTCCCTTCATGTAATATCTATGACAATTTGGTATCTAAGGATTAACATTACTGTTCTATGTCCTATCTATAGTTTTTTATAAACTGTAGAGAATCGGGATACGTATTGTATCGCACCCACTGTATCGTGATGATAATCGTCTCGCAGGTTCCTTGGCAATAATTCCATGATATATCATCTCGCCTAATAAAACTAGAATCGGGATATGCTGTCTCGCCACTAAGGCCAGGATACACAGGTCTAGTAGTAGACAGTGTGTTGTACTATGTACCAAGGTGCTCTTATGTATGGAAAATGTTGTATGATCTGAATAATCTCTCTCTTTCTCTCTGTGTCTGTCTCTGTCTCTGTGTCTCTCTCTCTCTGTGTCTGTCTCTCTGTCTCTGTCTCTGTCTCTGTCTCTCTCTCTCTCTCTCTCTCTCTCTCTCTCTCTCTCTCTCTCTCTCTCTCTCTCTCTCTCTCTCTCTCTCTCTCACAAGCATTCACATCAATTTATTTAACATGGCAACCATTCATAAAAGTTTTTTAAACAAGATTAAAAACTTTGTTTCATTTAGCAAAATTATTGATGCTATTAAACAAACTAAAATTTTTGAATCATTACATAATTTACTATAACTTGCGCTGTAATTCAGATAAAACCAAATAATTTATCTTAGGGTTTATACAGTACCACACTTTCCCATGTTATGAATATATGTTAAGAAAATACATGAAATTGTACACAAGATCCTATTTAGAAACACTCTCACTGTTCATTTGTCTTATACTTGCTGGTAAGTAGCCCTCGTCGATCAAAATCCCAAACCAGAATGGACTTGAAAAATTGTCTCAAAGGAGCAGGTTGTTCACAAACTGCACTAAGTTCTTGATCTCAGTACATGTACTTTGTGCATCGCCCTTTAACATGCGAGAAAAACAGATTCCTACATAACTTATTGCACTATATACTTCATTCATCTAGCTTTAACAGGCAAGAAGCATGTGCTCCTACAAACCTAATAGTAAAGCAAACTTCATTCATACATCAATGAAGGATCTTGAAAAGCCTATAGACAAATACATTTTACTTAGACTTAGTAGGATGTAACTCAGTTACTGCCATAGTTTCTGAGTTGTATCAGGAAACATCGCAGACATTTTGTGGAAACAAAGTCTTATGCCATTGCCTGCTATGGAATGCGCAGAGTGATCATTTCTAAAAACAAGATAACTTTCATAACAGAAAGTTTCTGGAATTATTCAAAACACATTCAGTTAAAATGGTGTTGGTAAAGTATACTAGACTGTGATTGTATACTAAACCATGTGAGAGTATGCTATACCATGTGTGAGTATACTAGTCCATGTGAGAGTATGCTAGACAGTGTGAGAGTATGCTAGATGGTGTGAGAGTATAATAGACAGTGTGAGAGTATAATTGACCATGTGAGAGTATGCCAGACAGTGTGAGAGTATGCTAGACAGTGTGAGAGTATGCTATACCATGTGAGAGTATACTATACCACGTGAGAGTATACTAGACCATGTGAGAGTATGTTACACCATGTTAGAGTATGTTAGACCATGTGAGAGTATGTTACACCATGTGAGAGTATGCTAGACAGTGTGAGAGTATGCTAGACAGTGTGAGAGTATGCTATACCATGTGAGAGTATACTATACCACGTGGGAGTATACTAGACCATGTGATAGTATACTAGACCATGTTAGAGTATGCTAGACAGTGTGAGAGTATGCTATACCATGTGAGAAAATACTAGACCATATGAGAGTATACTAGACCATGTTAGAGTATGTTACACCATGTGAGAGTATGTTACACCATGTGAGAGTATGCTAGACAGTGTGAGAGTATGTTACACCATGTGAGAGTATGTTACACCATGTAACACCATGTAAGAGTATGCTAGACAGTGTGAGAGTATGTTACACCATGTGAGAGTATGTTACACCATGTAAGAGTATGCTAGACAGTGTGAGAGTATGCTATACCATGTGAGAGTATGCTAGACAGTGTGAGAGTATGTTACACCATGTGAGAGTATGTTACACCATGTGAGAGTATGCTAGACAGTGTGAGAGTATGCTAGACAGTGTGAGAGCCTGCTATACCATGTGAGAGTATGCTAGACAGTGTGAGAGTATACTAGACCATGTAAGAGTATACTATACCACGTGAGAGTATACTAGACCATGTGAGAGTATACTAGACAGTGTGAGAGTATGCTAGACTGTCAGTGTATAGGAGAACATCACAAAAAAGTAGACTGACAGAAGAGAAAAGCCTTCCTATCAGACCAGAGTGTGTGTCAGTGAGGCAGGACAAGACAGTGTGTATCCAATGGCCAGTAGTAAATGGTTATCTGTGGGAGCTGTTGTCACAGAATATCACAATGGCAGATTCAGAGAGACTAAAACAATGAAGAACAGTCTCAATATATAACAATGCTAGGTCAATGATGCATGAAAGACTTAAGTATTTATACATCAGTTAATTATTAATAGAACTCCAAGGATCATCCAGCAGGGATCTCTATTTCAGAGCATGTGTTTCTTTGAAAATCTCACTAAAGGTTGCATGTCATAGTTTTTCTTAAGAATTGTTGTCAACATAAAAATAATTAATTATGATTATAAGTTTACTTGTTTGACATGTTCCCTGTGAGTTGAGATGTCTTCATGTATTTCGTCTACCGTTAGGATTTCCAGATAATTGTGTGGATCTAAGGATCACCAGAACTTTTTTTTACTGATAGCTCTGAGCAGCAGCTTTGATAGAGCGTAGAAACAGTAGAAAAATGGATAGTTCACAAAGAAGCAAGGGATGTTAACAGAGCAGCATGGATGTTAATAGAGCAGCATGGGAGGTGACAGGGCAGCATTGATGGTTTACAGAGAAACATGGATGGTCAACAGAGCAGCATGGATATTAGCAGAGCAGCATAAATGGGTAACAGAGCAGCATCTGGGGTAACAGAGCAGCATTGATAATATCAGAGCAGCATGGATGTTAATAGATCAGCATTGATGGTTAGCAAAAGAGCATGGATGGTTACAGAGCATATTGAATATATTGGATGTTTTCAGAGTAGCATGCACGTTTCCAGAGCAGTATGGATATAATCAGAGTAGCATGGATGTTATCAGAGCAGCATGGATGTTTCCAGAGCAGTATGGATATAATCAGAGCAGCATGCATGTTTCCAGAGCAGCATAAATATAATCAGAGCAGCATGGATATAATCAGAGCAGTATGGATATAATTAGAGCAGCATGCATGTTTCCAGAGCAGTATGGATATAATCAGAGCAGCATGGATGTTATCAGAACGGCATGGATGTTATCAGAGCAGCATGGATGTTATCAGAGCAGTCTGGATATAATCATAGCGGCATGCATGTTTCCAGAGCAGTCTGGATATATTCAGAGCAGCATGGATTTTATTATCTGAATGATCTGAATAATCTCTCTCTCTTTCTCTCTGTGTCTGTCTCTGTCTCTGTGTCTCTGTCTCTCTCTCTCTCTGTCTGTCTCTCTGTCTCTGTCTCTGTCTCTGTCTCTGTCTCTGTCTGTCTCTCTCTCTCTCTCTCTCTCTCTCTCTCTCTCTCTCTCTCTCTCTCACAAGCATTCACATCAATTTATTTAACATGGCAACCATTCATATATAATAATTAGAGCAGCATGCATGTTTCCAGAGCAGTATGGATATAATCAGAGCAGCATGGATGTTATCAGAACGGCATGGATGTTATCAGAGCAGCATGGATGTTATCAGAGCAGTCTGGATATAATCATAGCGGCATGCATGTTTTCAGAGCAGTCTGGATATATTCAGAGCAGCATGGATTTTATTAGAGCAGCATGCATGTTTCCAGAGCAGCATGGATATAATCAGAGCAGCATGGATGTTATCAGAGCAGCATGGATGTTTCCAGAGCAGTATGGATATAATCAGAGCAGCATGGATGTTATCAGAGCAGCATGAATGTTATCAGAGCAGCATGGATGTTTCCAGAGCAGTATGGACATATTCAGAGCAGCATGGATTTTATGAGAGCAGCATGAATGTTTCCAGAGCAGTATGGACATATTCAGAGCAGCATGGATGTTATTAGAGAAGCATGCATGTTTCCAGAGCAGTATGGATATTATCAGAGCAGCATGGATGTTATCAGAGCAGCATGGATGTTATCAGAGCAGCATACATGTTTCCATGGCAGCATGGTTTCTGTCCCAGGAGCATGGTTGGTTATCAGAGTTGTATAGATACTTACAGAGCAACAGGGATGTTAACAGAGCAGCATGGTTTCTATCAAAGCAGCACGGATGGTTATGAAAGCAGCATGGTTGGTTATCAGAGCAGCATAGATGGCTATCAGAGCAGCATTGACAGACCAGATTTGATCAGAGCAGCATAGATGGTTATAAGAACAGCATGGATAGTAACAGAGCAGCATGGATAGTTACAGAGCAACATAGTTTCTATCAAAGCAGCATAGATGGTTACAGAACAGCATGGATGGTAACATAGCAGCATGGATGGTTAGAGAGCATGAATGATCATTTCAAATTTACAGAAGTAGTGTGAGTGACCGCTCAAAAAGCAAGCTTAAGAATAGTTGTTGGATTCTGTGCTTATTCTTAAGCTAGAGACAGTTGAGCTGATCAAAGCCTTGAGGTGTGTGTGAGACTGTGGTATGAAATTACTGTGTACTGGCGTGTAATCAGGTTGAGATCAATGCCGATGTGAGAGAAGTGTCCTTTCAAACTCTGTAAGACTTTGTATTGTTCTGCTGGTCCAGCTAGAAAGGCTTCTAGCCAGCAAACAGTGGGTAAGTGGATGGGATCCTGGAGCTAATTGATATTAGAGTGAACCCACTACTGTAGTGTATATACGGTCTAACCTAGTGAAGATGCCCTGAGTCAGGGTAATCAAGCAAAGTTAGTGATGAGGACCTCTAGTAATCAGTAAATACAAGTTGTTAGGTTAACTGCATTCAGGACAGAGAGGAAGCTCTAGTACAGCCCTCTTATCATCATTAATTAGACAATTGAATTACCCATGATCAGCACTTTTACAAGATTTTCTCAGTAATTGGGAATAAGGGAGAATCTCAAGTGGAAAGGAAGTAGGTAGAGAACAAGTTATTTACAACACAATGCTATTATTTATGCAAACTTATGCCAAGATATTGCATAATTAAGGTAATAGTTATGAGTTAAAAGGTAATAAAGTTCTGAATTGAGAAGTATTCAAGGACCAGTGATTGAAGTGATTGCAGTTATCAATGGCAACCTCCCTTCGAAGTTACAGCATTTATAGAAATAACCACAGTCCAACTGTATCTGTGTCCACAGTGGCTCTTGTTTTCGAGACCACAGCTAATAGTATTAAATAAAGTTAAGTCTGAAAAAGTGTCAAGCAACCTGTGAAAATGTGGCTTTTGTTATTTTCAACATCTTTGGATTATATTTTTGGTTTGTTCACTTTACTACTTAGAATTATGTTTCTGTAGACAAAACTGAATACAACAACAAAATGCCTTACCAATGCCATATGATGCGGTAGCTTTTAAGGATTTTAATTTCTTTGAATATATATTTGTTGCCATTTCTGTGATATCTCATAAAAGAATATGTACTTTCCAGGGATGAACAGAACCTTGTTTATATTTGTTGGCAATGATTTAAATAGTTCAAAACATATTAGTACAAAAGTTGAGTCATTAAAGATTGGTTCAACATAGATCTATCAAAATAATATATTTGTCCCCCGCCGCAACGCGGAACGGGGGACTATGAATTCAGCGGCGTCTGTCCGTGCGTCCGTACGTCTGTACATCTGTACGTACGTCCGGATTCTTGTTAACGTGATAACTCATGAAACTTAGCACCTAGAGTGTTCATATTTGGTGACAAGCTTTCAATGGAGGAAGACTCAGACGCCAGTCAACTTTGGTGACCTTGACGTCATTTTCAAGGTCAATACGACACCACGTACGTCCGGATTCTTGTTAATGCGATAACTCATGAAGCTTAGCACCTAGAGTGGTCATATTTGGTGAAAGCTTTCAATGGAGGAAGACTCTGACACCAGTTGACTTTGGTGACCTTGATGTCATTTTCAAGGTCACAACGACAAACTCGTGAAGCTTAGCACCTAGAGTGTTCATATTTGATGACAGCTTTCAATGGAGGAAGACTCAGACGCCAGTCGACTTTGGTGACCTTGTCGTCTTTTTCAAGGTCACCACGACATTACGTACGTCTGGATTCTTGTTAACGCGATAACTTGTGTAGCTTAGCACCTAGAGTGTTCATATTTGGTGACAGCTTTCAGTGGAGGAAGACTCAGAAGCGTGCATAGGGTCAAAATGCACGCGTCTCGGTAAACGATAGCACGCGCGGGTCGGTAAGCTCGTGCGAGAGGGTAGAAAGTGCCCACAGGCTATTAGCACGTGTGGCGGGGAGTGGGGGAAAATTGAGTGATTTTAACGCTTATTTTCGGTATGATAAACATTATCAATGTTCGCATAACTTTCGGAACACGTTCGCGCATTATTTAGAACACCAACAAAACAAAACACGGTAGCTTAGCGACAGCTGGAACGAAAATACAAGCGTTGAACTGAGACTAATGCTGGGCAATAAATTTCCGTCCTTCGCTACTGAGACCCGCGGTGATAATTAGTTAGTGTGAGAATAATAGAGTATGCTACTCGCATCTCACTAAAAGGCCTTGCGGGCAAAGCTAATTTCATCCCGGAATATTCCGGGACCCGCATCTTAAGGGTTAGAGATGACAGTAAGGTGAAATGTACATGATGATTTATCATAACTTAAAGATGACAGTAAGGTGAATTATATACATAATGGTTTATCATACTTAAAGATAGCTTAGCACCTAGAGTGTTCATATTTGGTGACAGCTTTCAATGGAGGAAGACTCAGAAGCGTGCATAGGGTCAAAATGCAAAATACTTAAAGATGACAGTGAGGTGAAATGTACATGATGGTTTATCATAACTTAAAGATGACAATAAGGTGTATCATACATAATGGTTTATCATTCTTTTAGGTGACAATAAGGTGTATTAAACATAATGGTTTATCATACCTAAAGATCAGGGTAAGGTAAGTTATACATAATGGTTTATCATACGTAAAGATGACAATAAGGTGTATCATACATAATGGTATATCATACTTAAAGATGACAGTAAGGTGAAATGTGCATGATGGTTTATCATACTTAAAGATGACAGTAAGTTAAGTTATACATAATGGTTTATCATTCTTAAAGATGACAGTAAGGTGTATCATACTTAAAATAAGATGAATTATGCATAATGGTTAATCATACTTAAAGATGACAGTAAGGTGTATCTAAAATAGGTACTATTATACATGATCTTCTTTTGCACACGATTAAAGTATATGTATCATAAATAACACTGAAAAAAACATGTTGTATATTCTAGATTCTCAGGCCTTCTCCCAAAATCCATTTATCTTCACTACATTAATGTGTTTTATTTAGCTGACAAATAATTTGCAAGGCATGTAAAAAGTTAACATTTTAAGATTGAGTCTAAAGTCAACAACTAGACATAATATTTTTGTCATCTTGCTGAAATAGTAGTGAAGTTATTTCTCAGAGGCTAATTAATTTCTTTTAAAGGATTGTAATTCTGAACATTCATTGAATGGCAACCAAACATTAGACTGATGAAAGCGCTGTTATGAGTCTTAGTTTACAGTCAGTAATCAATACGTCACACATCGTGAGATGGACGGTGATGTGGGCAAGATGTAGTGCAAGCTGCAGACTCAGGGTGGACATCATCAATATTCTGCCTGCCATTAGCAGTATGTTTGTCCTGTCGATAATCACTCAGAGGTTACTTGTTATTTCTTTATAGTGTATGGTTGTATTTAGATAGAACATGTGTTGCAGGGTGTTGGATTTTATTTAGGTAAAACATGTCTTTCCTAAAGTTTGTTTGGTGATACAAAGTGTCTTTTTGATGTATTCAGATGGAACATATCTTTCTTAGCATGGGGATGTAAGAGCAATTATTTCATAGTGTTAAGTTGTTTCCAACTCCTTCTAGTGTCTGTCAGTGCATTCTGCCTTTTATCAACACTGCATGACCTCAAAGTGTTGTGAACACGCATAACTATTTACGTTTTGGCATTATTTTTCAAACTAACCCAGTCATTCATTCATTTTGTAATCATAATCATAATCATTTTTAAATTGTATTCTTTATGGACATAATAATAAGGTGTTGGAACTGTTTCAATATCTTGTGAGATATAAGAACAAACAGTGTGTATTAACATATTGAATAGTATAACAAGTACTAAAGAGTACCATTTAGTGCTTATCCTTTTAACAGAGTAACAATTTAAAGGTATTAGGTCACAATTTGGATAAGAAAGGATGTGTGAATGAATCAAATGCAAATTTTGAAAACTTATCTGAAGCAGAAAGAAAATTTGATTTAAAAGTGTATGAAAGGTTATATACCAGTATGAAAAATAATTTTGACTGATGAACATGGTTAAAATCTCAAAAATGGACTCATTCTTGTGTGTATCTATCAATTTTAAATGAGTATGTGAAAAGTATTAAATGATTATCATCATAATTGGTGTTTTGAACGTATGAAAGCTAACTTAAGTACATGTACCATGAAAATCTTGGAGTGTATCTTTAAAACTAAGAATGTCAGTTACAATACGAAAAATGTCATGATTAAATGAACACTTCAGTAAGTACTTGTTTCTCAGTCTCCAGGGTTTGCTTGAAAAGGCTGTAATCTCCAATAGACTACAAGCATGAGCCTTCAGAACAATCCATTCTCCCTCAAGTCAGATGGAGGCAAATTGATTCAGTGATGACATTCCTGGCCAACGTTAAAGCAAGTAGTTAAATACATTTTCATTTGTGAAATATATCTTACTTTTATTAACAACAATGGCTTCCTTGTAGCCTGCCTTCAGACTTTCTGTAATCAGCGAGTCAGTTAATTGACTGGAATTTTGAAATGTAGCTCATTGTAGCCTGGCTTCAGACTTTCTGTAATCCAGTGAGTCAGTTGATTGACTGGAATGTTGAAATGTAGCTCATTGTAGCCTGGATTTAGACTTTCTGTAATCAAATGAGTCAGTTAATTGACTGGAATGTTGAAATGTAGCTCATTGTAGCCTGGATTTAGACTTTCTGTAATCAAGTGAGTCAGTTGATTGACTGGAATGTTGAAATGTAGCTCATTGTAGCCTGGATTTAGACTTTCTGTAATAAAGTGAGTCAGTTAATTGACTGGAATGTTGAAATGTAGCTCATTGTAGCCTGGATTTAGACTTTCTGTAATCACAGTGAGTCAGTTAATTGACTGCAATGTTGAAATGTCGTAAAAAATGAACATCAGTTTTCATCAACTGATCTTGTTTAAAAAGAAATTTTAAATGTTGTGCATTGTAAATCCATCCTTATGGGGAAGACAGAGGATGGGGATAATGTAATTGACCACCCATAAGTGGGTCTACAACTAACTGAGGTCACACTGGTCATCAGTAAGATTCAGAACAACCCACATCAATCACCTGTCAGATCAGATAAGTGACAGAGTAGAGTGCGAGCAGATTCAACATAGCCCTCCCTAACAAACTCCCCTGACAACACCTTTTCTGCCTCACATTGTGCTTGGATCTTGTGCTGGCACATAGTCCTGTGCATAGCTCAGTTGGCAGATATAAGTGAAGTTTAGCAACAACTAGCTTGGCCTGCCAGATTGGTGGGTTATCCCATTTATTTCTATATAAACTGAGAGTCTGAAGGGTTATTTCCTGCCCCTCACTGTGACACTAGTTGAGAAACTTGTGGAGACTTTATACAAAATGCACCTCTGTTCACGAAGCAGTACTAATCGGGTACGTGATGTACATTGTGTGCAGGTGGAGTTGACCTGTAACAGCTGTTATATATTGGTAATAATGCAGTACTAATCAGGTACGTGATGTACATTGTGTACAGGTGGAGGTGACCTGTAACAGCTGTTATTGGTAATAATGCAGTACTAATCAGGTACGTGATGTACATTGTGTACAGGTGGAGGTGACCTGTAACAGCTGTTATTGGTAATAATGCAGTACTAATCAGGTACCCGATGTACATTGTGTACAGGTGGAGGGGACCTGTAACAGCTGTTGTTGGTAATAATGCAGTACTAATCGGGTAGTTGATGTACATTGTGTACAGGTGGAGGTGACCTGTAACAGCTGTTGTTGGTAATAATGCAGTAGTAATCAGGTACTTGATGTACATTGTGTACAGGTGGAGGTGACCTGTAACAGCTGTTATTGGTAATAATGCAGTACTAATAGTAAAACTACTCTAGGGCCCCACAGTGGTGCTACCAGTTGTTGGTCATGTGGCAAGGATTATATTTTTAACTCAATAGTTACAGAGTCAGATCACCAAACAAATTTCAAAATTGAAGTTTACCAAGCCATAGAGAACCATGAATGATAGAAACAAACCAATACAACATTTTTTCTAACAATAAACAAAATGAACATCAGTAACCAAAACTACAAAACTTTTAAAAGTTTGTATCTGCAGAGCCCTGTACAGCAGGCATCAAGCCAAAACACATTTCTACCTTCTGTGGAAATGTTTACCTGTTACCATGGCAGCTGGAAAGCCATATTGGCTGTGTCCCTCATAAACATCTTCTTGAACATTGTTCTGAGGGGCCCACTGGGAATTCATGGCAATTTACACATAAATAGGAAATAAACTTGACACCTTTATCACCAATAAACACACTTTTTTCTTGAAGTGTGATATTGTATATGTGGGGTTTCTCATAACTTGTAAATAACACATCTTTTTTTTAATGATTTCTGATCTTGGTTTGTTTAGGCGAATATCATTAATGATTAATGGAACAACAAGGATCCCAAAAAAAATATTTCAGAATTAAGCTTGAAAATTTAGTGAACACATTTTTACCTTGAGCTTTTATTTGAGGCTTTTCTACTGATGTGTAAATTTAAACATTTCTTTGAATTCTGATATTGGTTTCTTTCTGCAGTTATCATTTAATGATGAATAGAACAAGTATCCCAATAAAACATATTTCAGAATTTCGCTTAAAAACTTTTATTCTCAAGTCCTTTGACAGAAGGAGACTAAAATAAACAGGGAATTTTTGATAAATTATAATGCGTTTTGAGCTACAGATCTATTTGATCACAGATACATCCAAAATATAGATGTTTACTATTTGTGTGGTTTCTATGTATTTGTTTAACAAACTGTGTTTAATGTCTACTAATTTTGTGGTATATTTGAATTTATCACACTGTGTGCTTGATTTTTACTGTTTGACTAGCTATGTATATATTCATCAAACAGCATAGTTGATGTTTACTTTTTGTGTGGTACCTATATATATATTTATCAAACTGTGGATGGCCTCTACTATCTATATGGTACCTATGTATATATTTATCGAACTGTGTGTTTGAACTTTACTATCTATTTGCCACTTATGTATATACTTAATAAACTGTATGTTTGATGTTTACTATTTGCGTAATACCTATGTATATTGTATCATTCAAATAGAGACTTCAACAATTCTTTCCAATTAATGATGCTTTATTGATATGTGGAGTGACGTGTTATGATGTGATGATTGACTGAAAAGTATACAAAACACATTGTTCAGTCTATTGAAATATAAAAATAGAGATATGTCTACACAGACAAGTGTTTACAATGCTACATAGTTTAGTTACTTAAATGATGAGCATATCGAATCAGATTCTTTAAATCTCTAAAATTTGACTATGATATAATGCAAGTGAAGTTTCAATTATTGCCTCTGAAAAGCCTATGATGAAAGTGAAGAGATACCCATGTCCTCATAAAAGGTTTAATTTATATTGAAATACCAAGCTTACATATGGAGATTTAGGCATAGACAAATAAACTAAGCAATTACCTGATTGTTGACTTAATTTAGGGATTTCGAACATCATATAAAGTCTTGAGATTTCAAATAAACCACATAGAACTGTAAAACAAAGACAGTCTTAAAACCATGCTGCTTTCTGTTTGCAGCTCCTAACCACAACCAAAGATAAAGGTGATGCCAAGAGCACCAAAAAATTAAATTGAGTGAAGCATTCATAAAATGATTGATAAATGCCTATTTAGGCCTTCACACATATAATTATAAAACTATGTTAGATCTTTACTATTTGTTTGTAAATTATGTATATATTCATCAAACACCGTTTGATGTTAGTGTGTTTGATGTTTACTATTTATGTAATACCTATGTATATATTTATAAATTTTTTTTGGATACTTACTATCTAAATGGTACGTTATGTATACATCTCTCAAACTGTGTGTATTATCTTTACTATCTTTATGCTACTTATATATATACAAAGCGAACTTTGTGTTTGATGTTTACTATTCATGTGATACCTATGTATATATCTATCAAACTGTGTTGGATGTTTACTATCTAATAGTATATGATATCTATATGGTAACTGTATATATTAAGCTAACTGTGTGTTTGAAGTTTCTATATGGTACCTATGGCTAAGTTTATTGAACTTTGTGTTTGTTGTTTATTATCTGTATGTTATATTATTATTATATTGTTATATTTTTCAAACTTTGTGTTTGATGTTTACTATTTGTGTGCTGGGTGTGTATTCATTTATCAAACTGTGTTTGATGTTTACTATACTCACCACCAAAAGAAACGCGAACATGTCAATTTCACTTCTGACAGATACATATAACCTATCGGTTTTCTCCTTTAATATTTATGTGATGAAAGAGAATCAAAACTCGAATGAAAGCCCAGATTTTGTTTATTTTCAACAAGGTATGAAGTGTCAAAAAATTAACTTGTACACTACCTAATGCATGGTTTTAAGAACGGTTCTTTTCACGAAAAGAAACATTAACGTCAATAACGGGTGTGGCCGCCGTTTGCATCAACAACAGCTGCACATCTTCTGCCCATGCTGTTGAAGAGACGCCGGATGAACCACCTTGGGATGTTGTT
This sequence comes from Phorcus lineatus, assembly GCA_921293015.1. Classification (NCBI taxonomy): domain Eukaryota; kingdom Metazoa; phylum Mollusca; class Gastropoda; order Trochida; family Trochidae; genus Phorcus; species Phorcus lineatus. The sequence goes on from OV121087.1 coordinate 51,960,490, forward strand.
GTAAGCCTCAACGACGCTCCATTGCAGTTGTTGCAAGTTACCTGGACAGACTGGCTGTTGCAGAATTCTTCTTTCTATCTCATCCCAGAGGTGCTCGATGGGATTTAAATCAGGACTTAAAGCTGGCCAATCCATCGCCTGGATGTCGTTGTTCTGGAAGAATGTCTGTATGAGTTTTGCTGCATGCGCTTTTGCGTTATCTTGCTGGAAAACAAGATGTCCCCATTGTGCAAATAATGGAAGAGTGACTGGTCTTAACACTTCGTCGATGCAACGTTGGGGGGTAACCCCCCTGCCATGACCCTGGCAATTGTTTTGGAAGATAACATATGGTACTTACTGTCCCGAACTGATAGCACCCCAAAACATGAGAGAAGGTCCTCCCCAACGGTCTCTTTCTGACACACAGGCATCAGTGAATCTTTCACGTTGTTGACGCCATATCCTGACTCTGCCATTGGTAAGAAATGATTTCGTAGATGGGAGTTCATAATATACTAGTCTTCTCTGTATGTTGGTACAGGTGGACGTCTGCTCTGTGCACAATCTGCAACGTTGTTTGTTTGTCAATTGCTGATGGATGTGTTCCATAATGCCTTGCCACACGCTGGACACTCCAACCTGCCACAATAATCCATTTGTTGGCACTTCAACGTGGCATGTTCACTATTGCATTGAATGAAGCAGTTCGTCGATGTCTGTTCCTTAAGAAGTATTGAAAGAGCAAGAAAATCATGCAAAGAATGCACTGTTAGATTCGCGGACGGTCGGTGCAGGGACAAATTCAAAAACTTTCAGTGCACATTTTAATGCTGTGTATGCTACGTTTTTGAGAGTCATTTTTCCTCTCATGGTGAAAATGGAATATACATTTCCATTACATATCAGAAAACTATTCAATAATGTTGATTTATGTTACACTGAATATTTAGGAAATTCGTGTTTCTAATGGCGATGTTTTTTACTATTTTTGTGGCACCTATGTATATATTAATCGAACTGTGTGTTTGTTGTTTACTATTTGTGTGGCACCTATGTATATATTAATCGAACTGTGTGTTTGTTGTTTACTATTTGAGTGGCACCTATGTATATATTAATCGAACTGTGTGTTTGCTGTTTACTATTTGTGTGGTACCTAAGTATATATTCATCAAACTGTGTGTTTGTTGTTTACTATTTGTGTGGCACCTATGTATATATTAATCGAACTGTGTGTTTGCTGTTTACTATTTGTGTGGTACCTAAGTATATATTCATCAAACTGTGTGTTTGTTGTTTACTATTTGTGTGGCACCTATGTATATATTCATCAAACTGTGTGTTTGCTGTTTACTATTTGTGTGGCACCTATGTATATATTCATCAAACTGTGTGTTTCAGATGAGGTCAGACAGGTAGCGCAACAGACTCACACATCACATCATGACAAGGTCACATCGAAACCCAGGTGAGAACTGTAGGATTGACATATGACTTATCACAAGGCTAGCCTAATGCAGCTGACAAGGTTAAAATTGGTTGATCCGAGGGGGTCGTCTTTGAAAAAAGAATTAAGTTAACAGAGTAGGTTAACAGAAAAGTATCTTAAACTTATCCCAAAAAATGTTTTCAGTCTGTCTATCTAAAATAATAAACTATGAACAAAGAGAGTCACTTTAATGTTTCCTCTACATTTCAGTCTGTCTATCTAAAATAATAAACTATGAACAAAGAGAGTGCCACTTAAATGTTTCCTCTATGTTTCAGTCTCATGACGTTATGAACATAGAGAGTGCCACTTTAATGTTTCGTCTACGTTTCAGTCTCATGACGTTATGAACATAGAGAGTGCCACTTTAATGTTTCCTCTACGTTTCAGTCTGTCTATCTAAAATAATAAACTATGAACGAAGAGAGTGCCACTTTTATGTTTCCTCTATGTTTCAGTCTCATGACGTTATGAACATAGAGAGTGCCACTTTAATGTTTCCTCTATGTTTCAGTCTCATGACGTTATGAACATAGAGAGTGCCACTTTAATGTTTCCTCTATGTTTCAGTCTCATGACGTTATAAACATAGAGAGTGCCACTTAAATGTTTCCTCTATGTTTCAGTCTCATGACGTTATGAACATAGAGAGTGCCACTTTAATGTTTCCTCTGTTTCAGTCTGTCTATCTAAAATAATAAACTATGAACAAAGAGAATGTCACTTTAATGTTTCCTCTACGTTTCAGTCTGTCTATCTAAAATAATAAACTATGAACAAAGAGAGTGCCATTTTTATGTTTCCTCTATGTTTCAGTCTCATGACGTTATGAACATAGAGAGTGCCACTTAAATGTTTCCTCTATGTTTCAGTCTCATGACGTTATGAACATAGAGAGTGCCACTTTAATGTTTCCTCTACGTTTCAGTCTGTCTATCTAAAATAATAAACTATGAACAAAGAGAGTGTCACTTTAATGTTTCCTCTACGTTCAGTCTGTCTATCTAAAATAATAAACTATGAACAAAGAGAGTGCCACTTTAATGTTTCCTCTATGTTTCAGTCTCATGACGTTATGAACATAGAGAGCGCGACTGATGATGACCAAGCAGAGGAGACCGAGTATGTCAATGAGAATGCCATGTACAACCCTCCTGCAGCTGATGGCCCAGCCGACCCTGGTCTGCTCAATCTCACCACCAGGTCCGAGTTCAATTCCACGTTTGAACAGGTCACAGAGCCAGTGCTCACAGAAGAGGAGATCTTCTACCGCTCATACAACCCGCTGGTGGGACTACATACGGCCGCAGTGCTTGGTGGAATTTTGGGACTTGTGATCATTTACCTCGTCTACAGAACGAAAATCCGCAAAGCTGTCATTCGATTCATCAGGTCCCGGCGCAAGAAGGACAAAGTGTTCTCAGAGCCTGGCCACATGGGAAAGTTTCTGCCTTGTCCTGAAGAGCAGCGCTCAGACTTATTGGAACCTCCTGCTGTGATTAGTGGAAAGGAGCAAAAGTTCTTTGGTAAAGATTTTGTGATTGACCAAATTCAAGCCAGTATAGAATGCCAAAAATTGATAGTCAATGAGCACAATTACAGTCCTACAATCGTAGATGATCAGCATTCTAAATGGAAAGATACAGAGTTATCTTCTCCTGGAATTTTGCTTCCACCATGCAATCTTTCTTCCGCATCAGTAACAACCTTTGACCCCCAGCTGGTGCAACAACAGCAGCAGTTCATTCAAAAATTGCCGAGTGTTGAAACTGACATTGTCAAAGCAACTGCTCAGTGGGTGCAAGACCAGCCACTCTCTTCTCAGAGCACAAGCTTTCAGGACATCTCCGGGGTGATCCTCAAGGTGCAGCCTCATGTAGTTCGGAACCAAATCCCAGGTTCATGTCCCTTGGACACCCTGACCTCCAGGACTCACCTCACCCCAGTGCCCTTGACCTGGAACAAGAGCATGCCCATCCTCTCTGAGAACTTGCATGTGTCGTCAGAGAGCCTGAAGGCTGAACACAAAACAAACTACAAAGAGGAGAAGCGATGCAAAGTTCCTCCAAACCTGACCATCCCTATCCCAGATTTAAAGGAGTTTGCATCAGCCTCAAATCTTGCATATTCCCCAGTGCCTATACCAGTGACCCCAACAGTGATGATCCAAAACTTTACCTCCAAGGGAAGCACAAAGAAATCCCAATTGCAGAGGCACCACAGCACAGACTCCCTCACATCAAACTCCTCTGAGGACCCTCTCTTGTCTGCAGTCCCCCCGACTGTTGTCACCCCCTCTCTTCCCACCCCTCCTGGGTCAGCCTGGGACACGCTACAGATCAATACCTCGCCCCCAGTGAGACTAGACAGCATGGAGACAACTTTATAGCAGTGTCACAGTCTGCATACCACTCACCGTCACCCGCTCACTGGTGTCCAAATATAACTGGCTCCAGGATGCATTGCCTCGCAGTAAAATGTCATGATTTCATTTATATATTTTTTGATATGTCAAGGAATAGAATAAAAAACTAGCTCAATTCAATTATCTCATGTGCTATGATGATGTTCCTTGATCTGCAAAAACAGATCAACCAAATCAAACGGAAAGAAAACTGACAAAATAATGTGGAACCCTGATACAAATGTGTATATCAATATGACTGTGAAAATGATTTGATTACTAAATGTTGTAAGCAACTTTTTTAAGATGAATCCACAGGTTAAGCATTTGACATTTAAGAAGCAACCTTTATGTGAGAACAGAAAGCACTATACAAGTAGTAATATATGAGCTCTTTACAAGATTTTATGTTCGCTTCATTATCAAGCAAGGACGCTGATCAGAAACAAGTCAGGATAGATGTCGCTGATATGTGCAACTAAATATTTAGGAATATTATCTGTTGCGCTATTGTCATAGTCACACACACCACTGATTGTTAAATCAACTCCTTTAAGTATTGGACTGGTGTAAGTGTGTAAGACATATTTTCTTTCTGCAGCAAATCTCTAGTTTTATAAGAAAAGCTTAATTGGAGTTGTAGATGAAATAAGAATATCAGACATTCAATTAATCAACTGCAAATGATATTTTTGTACTTTATCTACTGTGTGGTTATGTTCATAGTCATATGAAGAATGCCTCACCATTTCTTGTAAAGTAATGAACAAATGAATACAATTAGAATTTCTGCATCAATTTCCATTTTTCAGAGACTTCTTTACTTCCATATGAGGCAAAAAAAGTTTTTACATCTACTCTTGTACATTGTCCGTTGTTTTTAACCATATTAATGATGAAAGATGTGACTGTTGTACTTGTTGACTATTTGCACGATGTTATACCTTGTACGACAGTTGAAGCTTTTAGTATTATAGTGAAGGATTAGTATTACATGGCTGTGACAGTAGACCAGTCTCTCTCCCGTCCAGGCTTTGCTTACCCTCATTAGGAGGTCGGATAGGAATATTCTGATCAAGGCTTTGCTTACACTCACAAGGAGGTCGGATAGGAATATTCTGATCAAGGCTTTGCTTACCCTCACTAGGAGGTCGGAGATGAATATTCTGATCCAGGTTTTGCTTACCCTCACTAGGAGGTCAGATAGGAATTCTGATCCAGGCTTTGCTTACCCTCACTAGGAGGTCAGATAGGGATATTCTTATCTAGGCTTTGCTTACCCTCACTAGGAGGTCAGATAGGGACATTCTGATCCAGGCTTTGCTTACCCTCATTAGGAGGTCGGATAGGGATATTCTGATCCAGGCTTTGCTTACCCTCACTAGGAGGTCAGATAGGGACATTCTGATCCAGGCTTTGCTTACCCTCACTAGGAGGTCAGATAGGGACATTCTTATCTAGGCTTTGCTTACCCTCACTAGGAGGTCAGGTAGGGATATTCTGATCCAGGCTATGCTTACCCTCACTAGGAGGTCGGATAGGGATATTCTGATCCAGGCTTTGCTTACCCTCATTAGGAGGTTAGATAGGGACATTCTTATCCAGGCTATGCTTACCCTCACTAGGAGGTCAGGTAGGGATATTCTGATCCAGGCTTTGCTTACCCTCACTAGGAGGTCAGGTAGGGATATTCTGATCCAGGCTTTGCTTACCCTCACTAGGAGGTCAGGTAGGAATGTTCTGATTATTAGAGCACCTGTCCTAGAGCAGCATGTTTGTATCCATGGGACCCCTACAGTTACCTGATTGTCTTCCCACATTTGCCTCCTTGTTTACTCATAGCTATTCATAGCATGCAGACACTCATCTGACCTCTTAACAGCGCAATAAAATATTTTCTAGTTTTTTAGTCATTTCAATGGTTTTGTTTTACAGGCAAATCAAGGCATTTTCTTAGGAGCAAATCAGGGGATTGTAGGAATGTTGCAGTCGAAAACAGTGGTGTAGCAAGATGAATGAGACAAGTAGATGTAGTCATTGTTGTGTGAACTTGTAGAAACCATTTGTATATAGAAACATGTCCCTCGATCCCTCGAGAGTTAGTCCATAAAGGACTCTAGATAAATTAATTCTGTAATGTGATAAAAATGTGTTCATTAAGAAAACGTGTTCACAGTTACATATGTATTTTTGATGAACAAATGTAATGTGTGATTGACAAAGTAATCAAGTGTTTACAAACAACTGTAGCTGTTGTCATGTTGAAAGAGGACCAACCTCACTCACTCAGCCAAGCAAGATGAAGATGAAACCTTACAAGTCAGGAAAGCTTTATTTGACCATCCTTCAACAATTCAGAATGCCCTGAAGGTCTTCTGTCTAACTTTATTTTGTAACTTAACAAATAACTTATTTTTATCTTCTCCAAAATGTGAAAGATCTGAAATCTTATGTACAGTCTCCTTGGCTGATTGAGATTATAATTTAAAGAGTTTGTAACTAGCAACAGTCACAGAAGCCAAGCCTGAAAAACCATTATATATCTTCTTCTCCAAAAGCAAAAGGTCTAGAAAGCAGAAATACTATGTACCAAGTCACTGACATTGTGATTATAACTTGTTGGTCTGAGCCCCTTATTAGGTCACAAGGTCAACTTTTTTGAGTTTCTTGTTTTTCCAGATGGTAAATGCGTCAAAATGTTGAAATGCTGTAAACAAACTCCTTACCTCACAGATGTCATGCCCTTAAAAACTGTTTCCATCTACTTCTTTAGAATGAAAAAGCTTAAAAAGCTGAAATTCAAAAACACTGCTTAGTGAAGTATTATTATAATATGGCCAAGTGATGATTTTACAGCCTGATGAGCTACAGAGTCAATGGCTCTATTTTTATCCTTCCAGTCAATGCTGTTTAAACTACAACAATGTGTAACAAATCAAATGTTTATGCACAGAAAGAATGGAAGAGTTAAAAGGAAAACTCCAGCTTATCACTTAATTTGCATTACACTTTTCAAATTCACCTTTATCAAAAATCCTTAAATGTTGCTATCGGCTAACAAGAATGTTCAAATTCATTAATTGAGTGGAGTCACATGGTTAAATTGAAGCTTCTGTTTCGGAACTTTCAACATCCCTTTAAAGAGACTCCAAAACACACTTACTTCCTTAAAAATGATCTTCATCTGTCAGGTCTCTAGGTTCCTAAGGACACCTTAGTGCTTAAAGAAGGTCTTCATTCATTTAGTCTGGGAGTTGAGAAAACACTTCAGTGTTTTAAGTTGGTTTACATCCATCTTGTCACTTGGATCCAGAAGAAACAACTGATTATTGTAACATCCAATCAATACGAAGTGTAAGGCAATGACTATGATGTTGAAAGTGAGATTTGTATTCCTCAGTGTTGAGAACTATATGGAGATTACAGAATGATACTATGGCTTTATCCTACTGATCAAGCCTATTTATTGAACTATCTGTAGACATACAGAAAGATAAACTTGAGTTATGATTCAGATCAAATGTCTATATTGAACTATGTTAACACTTACAGATACACAGAAATCAACTGTTCCTTCATATCTTATTTATGTGTTGAACTCTTTTGACCTTTTGCTTGCAGGTACATGAGGTTGAATCTCTGCAGATAATACCTCTGTAAAGTCTCACTTATCACACATTTAAGCAGTATCAACTACAGTTATGCATCAGTCCTCTCATATTATGCAAAGTGTCTTCTTGTCATTTGCTGATGTATCTATCTGTCTGTCTGTCTTTTTGTGGTCAGTAATCATGTAGATAGGTTCATTATTATTATGGTACATTACAGAAAGACTCAGGTTTTAGGAGTAAAGATGAAATTGTATCATAATGGAAACTTATGTTTGTCGATATTATGATGCCTTAAGAAGCACCTGATGTAGCATGCAAAGTTTAACATCTAAAACAGAAATTAATTGTGTAATATGATGCCTATCAATGTTTTCTAAATTCTTTTAACCCTCAAGCCTTCCTCAACTTACCATTGCTACAAACATTCCTTCTGTACAACATCTCAATATCGCCAGAAATAATAAGACTAAATTAAACTAAACCATAAAAACGCATTCAAAATTTTGGTACAAGTGGTTGTTATCTGATCTTAAGTTCTACAATATGACAGAATGCCCGCAGTGTCTTCTTGTTGCCATGTCGCCAGTAGTCTGTTCTCCCTGTAGACTGTAGTTGTTATGTTTGTACCCTGTGTACAGACAGTCAAATAGACTTTGCAGCATTGTTGATTGTACATGTCAATATTGTTATATTTGAAATGTGATCTGAAATAAATTGTTTGTATATATGGAACCTATTGTAATACTTTTCTTCAAGGAAGAGAATGTTGCTATAGAGATGGAAAATGTTTCCAGAGAACCTGCTTATGAAACTTCATCTTGCTGTAACATTGAAGGCCAAACCATAGCCCTAACTTCTGCTATAACAATAAATCATCAAATCATTAGCCTCACACCAACCCTATTCCTTCTATAACAATAATCAACTCAACCTCAACATTAACATTTGTCATAACCCTACTGACACAATGACTGAACTGAACTCTTACCCAAACCCTTCCCTAACCTTTCTGTGACAATGATCGATCATGAACCTCCTCTAACCTTTCTGTGACAAAGATCGATCATAAACCTTCCCTAACCCTTCTGTGACAATGATCGATCATAAACCTCCTCTAACCTTTCTGTGACAATGATCGATCATAAACGTCCTCTAACCCTTCTGTGACAATGATCGATCATAAACCTCCCCTAACCCTTCTGTGACAATGATCGATCATAAACCTCCCCTAACCCTTCTGTGACAATGATCGATCATAAACCTCCCCTAACCCTGCTCCTTGCAGTTGACGTTGTATCAACGTTGAAAAGGACGTCGTATATCGAAGTTGAACTAACGATTGGATTCGAAGTATGGGGCCATGTTAATATCTGACGTCCTGTCTACGTCGGTTAAACATCGAACACATGACATTGTGCCAACGTTGTGTCACTGTCGGGCCCAAAGATCATTTAAGTTGGGAAACCATTTATGTAGCAGCGTATTCTTTGGCAACAACTTGCGAATGATGCTGTTACCTTTTGCTGCCTTGAGGATTATCCATGATCAGGATATTAAATTACCCGTTAGGGTATAACGTTTATATGACACTGGAACGACTTAGAGCAGAGTGTTACCAAAACATTTTCAGATGCGCAATATGAACTACAAACATTATTTAAATCGAAAATGTATGGTGTCATTTGTGAAAATGGCTGAAAACATGAACATTGTTGCAAAATACCTTTTATCTAGTTAATTAACGACAGAGTTACCTCTCTTTATTTATCCAATATATAATCTTTGTTATGATGTATCAATGTAAATGATAACTATTCTTTTTTGCATTTTCAATTATTCTTTAAGGCAATCCATAACTTATTTGTGGTTATAAGATATAATGAAGTATTTAAAGAGTAACCACTTTTCGGTTTCAAGTTCTTTTAAAGACGTGGAAACAACGTCGAAAAACAACCAAACTAACGTGGTTTCGACGTCGGAAATTGGTTGATGAACCGATTTTCTACGCCGACGCTGTTGCTGAAAGACCGACCCGTAAGCCCTAGACCAGATTAGCTTTCTAGACACAATTTCTTCAGTGTAGCTTGTTTTTCAGGGCGAATGGAAACAACGCCTTATATGTCGAGGCTACAGTATCATGTTCATTCACATCAAAATGTTTGATTTATTTCAGTAGCGAAACCAGATGTATATGACGAAATCAATGAAGGCGAATGGATAAAGGTTACATAACTGTTAAACAAATGAATATCTTAGACATCGCTTATCATTACAGATGTTTGTTTTATCTGAAATGCCCATACCGTTATTAGGCTAGTTGTAAAACAAGTTGTTTTGTGGGAAATCAAATATTATACGACGCTTCTATTTTCTAAAGGATCCCTTTATGAACATGTGTACATATATTTCAGTATATCTGACAAATCAGAAGATACCCATGTTAACTATAGGTTTTTCGGTTATAACATGTCACAATTGTTTCCGTCGGTATACATTCACTAAACTTTCTACCACATACACGTATCAACTGAAATTGATGGTAATTAAGTAAACCTTTAGTAAAGACAACAAGTTATTACATAAAACAATATATGTAAGTTGTTGATTTCTTCACAAACATTTCCAAGCATTCATCCAAATATCTAACAAGTCGGAGATTTCAACGAGTAATGAAATTCAGATGAAGTAACGATGAAGAGATTGCTGACAACTTCCTTGTTCATGGTGTGGTTTCCATACATATTCACTGTAGATCACTGTAGCTTTAGCAAACTCACAATCATTTGGACAAGTTTATGGTACATTTTGCTCGAGACAAATTTTCAAACAGTCCACGAATAGATTTCATATGATCATCCAACTCATCTGAAGCCACAATGACATCCTCAATGTAGTCTTCGAAGTCACCAACACTGGGTGTGATATTGTTGATCAGTCTCTGAAACGTTGCCGGGGCTTTTACACGGGCAAAAGGCGTCGCTTTAAACTGGTATAAATCTTCTGGTGTTACTTAGGCTGTGTTTTACATGTTAACAGGATCTGCCAGTATCCCGTCAATAAATCAACCTTAGTCACATACCTAGCCTTGCCAATCCTATCAATACAATCATCGTTTGTTGAAATAGGGTACGAGTCAGATTTGGATAGGGCATTAACGCACTTGTAATTATGGGTTATTCCCATCTACCCAGCCCTGCGTTAATTAATCCTATCTATTAGGGATTAGGATTAGGCTGGCTAGCCTCGGTGAAGGGGGAGAAAGTTACCTGCGAATTTATATCCATGTAATTTTAAATCCAGGAGAAAAATGTATGTAGACAGTGAAGTAAACTTTACCAGTGACGAATTGGTATTTATTTCAAAGCCATTTTCATTTGAAGTACATGGATACTTTTATTTATATTTTTTTACAGCTAGTGTGTTGTTGCTTAATAATAGACTACTTTAAACAAAATTACGAATTTTTTTATTTTTGCATTTGATAACAGTTCAATCAAAGTAGCATTGAAGGCAATTAGTTTTGACAGGTGAACTGTTAATCATCCCGGTATGATTGCACTCAGTCGTGAGTGTGCTTGAGTACCAGTTCACATCAAATAATTATGTTTATTTAACTGAGTGAACACATATCATAAAGAATCAGTATAAATGTGTCCTTGAAAGATGTCAATGTCACTTCACCATGGCAAACGCACAGATTGCAAACAGAACTCGCTTCATTCCAAATGGTCGAGGAGGTCACTATTTGATTCACATGGGATACAAATTCAGTATTAAAACTAGAAAACCGATGTCTGTTCATTGGAGATGCAGCAAGAAAGATTGCCGTGCTACGATCAACACTAAAGATAGTATCGTGACCACATACACAAACCAGCACAACCACCAACCAGATGAGAGCAAGATTTCTGCAGACGCCCTCGTTGCTGACCTTCGGGAATCCGTCAGAAAGACATCACGATCGATTAATGCCATGTATCAGGAAACATTATCAGGTAAATATGAGTACATATTTCTACAGGCTTGATACAATCAATGAAATAGAAAATGTATAATAATAAGATGAGATAAGTTTTTTAAAGTTGTTTATTCATTTACAAATATGATATTCATTTTACATAGATATCTGTTTGCATCATGTTTTCATACTTACTGACAATTTATTTATTTGTTTCAGACTTGAGAAGCACTAACACAGAAGTCCAAGTCATCGGCAATATTCCAATGTTCGCCAACATCAAGTCCACTCTGTATCGATCCAGAGCAAAGGATATCCCGCCCCTTCCCAGACACCGTTCCGAGATCGACCTGCCAGACCTCTACACCAAGACATCCAGTGGGGAAGACTTCCTCATTGCAGCTGACGGCGATGACGACAAGATGCTGGTGTTTTCGACACTGGGCAACCTCCATCACCTGAGCCAGGCAGACACATTCTTCTGCGACGGTACCTTTGACAAGTCACCTGAGATCTTCACCCAGCTGTATTCCATCCATGCGTTTGTGGATGGTAAGATGTTCCCTCTAGTTCAAAGGTTTCAAAGTACTGAAATGTTTATGATATGTAACCATTGTTGCTATTTCATGCCAATGTCCATTCAAAGTGCTACTACAAATGTATAAAATAAAAAATTTAGTTATATTAATAGTGTTTGTCCCTTTTTTCATGGGTTAACCCTTTTTCATAGGTATCAAATTTGACCCAGCACCTGTTGTTTTAAGGGATTATACCGCTTGACTGGTTCAATTACCCTAGATAATAGGGCTGGGTGGATGGGAATATTGCGTAATTATCAGTCTTATCCCTCCTCCAGGTTTAGGTACAAGAATGCACGGAGAACTCCTAGCACTTCAGCTAGGTGCTATGATATCATTTTTAACAAGTACTTAATCAAACATAAATTGATAAAATAAAAGCGATATATGTGTTGTTTGTTGTGTGGGTTGGGTTGTGTTATATGTTTTGTGGGTTGAGGTTTCATTATAAGTTGTGTTGGTACAGGTTGTGTTATATGTTGTGTGGGTTGAGGTTGTGTTATTTCTTGTGTGGGTTTTGGTTGTATTTTATGTTGTCTGGGTTTAGATTGTATTAAATGTTGTGTGGGTTGAGGTAGTGTTATTTGTTATGTGGGTTGAGGATGTGTTTTATGTTATGTGGGTTGAGGTTGTATTATGTGTTGTGTGGGTTGATGTTGTGTTATATGTTGTGTGGGTTGATGTTCTGTTATATGTTGTGTGGGTTTTATTTGTATCATATGCCGTGTGGGTTGATGTTGTGTTATATGTTGTGTGGGTTGATGTTCTGTTATATGTTGTGTGGGTTGAGGTTGTGTTATATGTTGTGTGGGTTTAATTTGTATATATGTCGTGTGGGTTGATGTTGTGTTGTAGTAATGACGTATGTATGTGTTTGCGGTGAGTGATCTAGAGTATGCATTCATTGAGTACGTGTGTGAGTCTTTCTTGATGTTTGCAGTGTAGGTAGTTCGGGGTTTTGGCTGATGTAAATCGATGTGATTTGGTGTTTAGTTAAGTGTGGCCTATAGTGTTGTGGTCCATGTTTTGATTATCGCTGTAAAAATTAAATTTAGTTGAGGATTTAGGTAGTAAGAATTGAGTATGTTTTTCAATGGTGGTGTATGTGTATTGTTTGTGCCAGGTGGCTTTAATGTGTAGTTTAGGGGAAGTCTTGAGCTCTGGCTGAGAGTGAGATAATGGTCATGTAAATAGTAAAAAGCTACACGTATTGCACGAAGACCAATTAAGGGTTTTGTTAACAAAACACCTGACACATCCGTGACATGTCCTTGAAATGTTTATTACATATTCCGCAGCGTGTATCATGTATGATGAATGTTTGATAAATGAGTAAAGAACGGCAGTCTGCGCCATTTACCGCAATACTTAAGATTTTACCAAAGTCCTTTAGGACCATGTGACTACATGAACTGTTTTTGTGGGTAAGAACTATCGAAGTGACAAGTTTACAATGCATCTACAATCAACTCTCAAAAATCAAGTTTCGGGTTCATTGTCATCATTGTCAGGGACGTTATGTCAGTATATACTTAGCCTAGTGACTGCGTTTTGAAATGTATTTTGTCAGAGTACTATTAAGTGAATTAGAATGTATCGTTAATCAAAACATAACTATAAATGTAGTTAGTGTAAAGCGTTTGTTAAGCGTTTCTATTGAACAAAAGAAGACCAGCTCCGGCTATGCATACCACAAAAAGGCAAAGGCATATAGCAGACAGGTGTCACAGACAGCCCGGGCAGACACAATCACAATAGGACATATAGCAGACAATTGTCACAGACAGCCCGGGCAGACACAATCACAATAGGACATATAGCAGACAATTGTCACAGACAGCCCGGTAAGATTCAATCACAATAGGACATATAGCAGACAATTGTCACAGACAGCCCGGTCAGACACAATCACAATAGGACATATAGCAGACAATTGTCACAGACAGCCCGGTAAGATTCAATCACAAGAGGACATATAGCAGACAATTGTCACAGACAGCCCGGGCAGACACAATCACAATAGGACATATAGCAGACAACTTTCATGACAACATTGAACAGACGAGAGTCATGTCAGACTGCCAAGACTGACGAACAGAGCAATCAAGAGATATGTCAGACTGCCTAGACTGACGATATAGAACAATCGAGAGTCATGTCAGTCTGACGATCTAGAGCAAACGAAAATTTTGTCAGAATGCCTATACTGATGATTTAGAGCAATCAACTTATGTCGATCTAGAACAATCGAGAGTCATGTCAGACCGCCTAGACTGACGATCTAGAGCAATCAACTTATGTCAGAATGCCTAGACTGACGATCTAGAACAATCGAGAGTCATGTCAGAATGCCTAGACTGACGATCTAGAGCAATCAAGTTATGTCAGAATGCCTAGACTGACGATCTAGAACAATCGAGAGTCATGTCAGAATGCCTAGACTGACGATCTAGAGCAATCAAGTTATGTCAGAATGCATAGACTGACGATCTAGAACAATCGAGAGTCATGTCAGAATGCCTAGACTGACGATCTAGAGCAATCAAGTTATGTCAGAATGCCTAGACTGACGATCTAGAACAATCGAGAGTCATGTCAGAATGCCTAGACTGACGATCTAGAACAAACGAGAGTTATGTCAGAATGCCTAGACTGACGATCTAGAGCAATCAAGTTATGTCAGAATGCCTAGACTGACGATCTAGAACAATCAAGTTATGTTAGAATGCCTAGACTGACGATATAGAACAATCGAGAGTCATGTCAGTCTGACGATCTAGAGCAAACGGAAATTTTGTCAGAATGCCTAGACTGACGGTGTAGAACAAACGAGAGTTATGTCAGAATGCCTAGACTGACGATCTAGAGCAATCAAGTTATGTCAGAATGCCTAGACTCACGATATAGAACAAACGAGAGTTATGTCAGAATGCCTAGACTGACGATCTAGAACAATCGAGAGTCATGTCAGAATGCCTAGACTGACGATCTAGAACAATCGAGAGTCATGTCAGAATGCCTAGACTGACGATCTAGAACAAACGAGAGTTATGTCAGAGTGCCTAGACTGACGATCTAGAGCAATCAAGTTATGTCAGAATGCCTAGACTGACGATCTAGAACAATCAAGTTATGTTAGAATGCCTAGACTGACGATATAGAACAATCGAGAGTCATGTCAGTCTGACGATCTAGAGCAAACGGAAATTTTGTCAGAATGCCTAGACTGACGGTGTAGAACAAACGAGAGTTATGTCAGAATGCCTAGACTGACGATCTAGAGCAATCAAGTTATGTCAGAATGCCTAGACTCACGATATAGAACAAACGAGAGTTATGTCAGAATGCCTAGACTGACGATCTAGAACAATCGAGAGTCATGTCAGAATGCCTAGACTGACGATCTAGAGCAATCAAGTTATGGCAGAATGCCTAGACTCACGATATAGAACAAACGAGAGTTATGTCAGAATGCCTAGACTGACGATCTAGAACAATCGAGAGTCATGTCAGAATGCCTAGACTCACGATCTAGATCAATCAAGTTATGTCAGACTGCCTAGACTGACGATCTAGAACAATCGAGAGTCATGTCAGACCGCCTAGACTGACGAACAGAGCAGACGAGTATCATACGACAGACGATAACAGGCAATGCTATCAGGTGGAGCGTTATCGGACCATGCGTTCCGTTCTGTGCGATTAATTACCAATCAATACGATCATGGGAACTCAGTGAATACTATCGAACTATCGATCTGTTAAACAACTGATTGGAACCTGAACTGCTTAAATAGAAGTCTCCAAGCAGTTGATACATGAGGGATAAGCCCTTTCACGCCACACATTCGTATTTTGATCAGAACAAGGGCGACGTATAGAGTATAGAATAATCCGCCAACTTTATGCAGAGAATGATGGTATAACCTGAAGAGGAATTAACACTCGGAGTCAAGTGTGTTAGAACTGTGAAATATTGATGCGCTGTTTATCGGGAGGTAAATTGCTGGAGTAGCAGGTGTGCACCTCTGATAGAGTGTCCGCGATCAAAGAGTTCCAAGATGTGCTCAGAGTCAGGTGTGTATAAACATGCAGTCGCCAGGTGTACAGTAAACAGTGCTGCACCGTCAGGAACCTGGATTTGAGTGTCGGCCTCACCGGTATCTTGGGTCTTTAGTTCATGTGAACAACGTAAAAACTACATTTTTCATGCTGATCAGTTGACCAGGTCCCGAGAAACGAACGTAATGTTTTCAACAGTTCAGCTGACAAAATCTGTGAACCAGCCTTAGCAAAGGGACTGAAAACAATAGAGCAAATGATACAAGTAATCTCATTCTTTGCTTACCGAGGAAAGTTCTTGTACATGGACGTTGACTGAATATCCATTTATCTCCGATACATAATTGTAGCGACTTTACTTGTCACTGAAGAGGGACAACGTACGCTGATGCTTTTGTAAAGGCGACACTTGATTGTCAGCTTATACAGGTAGTGTATATAGATATTTCCTTTGTTTTAAAGTGATAATTAGAATTAAACTCTCCAAAAACTGACACATTACATTAAAAAGTTAAACAAATAACATCAACGTCACAACTTTTAAGCCACAACGCCGCTTTCGTCTCTTATATTATAGATATTTTTAACAGAACGTTAACCGCTTCTTTGTAAATGCTGAAATGAACTTTTGTCTCTATATTTACCACAGTCCCGTATTCCTGCCGCCTCCTATCATGCCAACTTTGTCCTCGCCCTGGTATCAGCAGAAGACCCACACGGGGGGTCCTAACACACCTCAACTTTCCTCTCAGCCTCCCCCTGAACCCAAGAAGCGCGTGCCCCTTAGTGAGGAGGAACTAGACGCAATGAACGAGCGTATGAGTCGTCCGACCGCGGCGTCCAGGGCTCGCCAATCGCTCAACTGGAAGCTGGATGGGTACCTTGATCGCGGCAAGTGCGCGTGGACCAAGATGGATCTGTACAGGGACTGCAAGAAGACCATGTGGACCAACAACGGAACCGTCAAGTCGTCCTGCCAGATCAGACCCCTAACCGTCACCGTGTCAAGGTCAACCACTCGGCTTCCCCAAGCAGCGTTCTCAAGACCTTACACAGGTTTAGGTCGCTAGGGGCAGATAACTCTGGGCTTGGATATAGGTGTTCATATTTCTAATATTCACCAATGAACAATTTGATATTCAAAGCCGGCAACAATGTGCTTGTGAAGAACTTGCCCGTGAAAAATCCATTCTGATACCGACGTACCTGTCCAAAAAGTGTTATCTTCACCTTCCTCCAACCCCTAGGTTCAACCCTACGAGGGCACACCATCATCGAGCGGTAATTGGATGTTCGACGTGTTGCTCATCATGAAAAAAACATAGATTTGTAAATAATAAGTTGAAGATGTATTGTTTTTACATTACTTATATTAGAGATTGAGCCATTTAGAAAGTGAAAATATGTAACTGTGTTGTGTTATTGATCACGCTATCTGCAAGAGATACTCCAGATAGTATGATTCAAAATATAACACATTTTAAAAGGACATATTTGTTCCATCTTTGTTCAATTTGTGTTACATATTATACTGAGTCAAGTGCAACAAGACCCATTCAATTGTTTGAAAGTAGTTGAAATTTAGTGTTATGGAAACCGCTATGTAAGACACTCGCTCCAAGTTGATAACAAACCTTTTCACTCCTACCTGACCGAACTGCACTTCAGAAAATGTGAACCTCGGATGAAGAAGGAGGCGACAGTGTTAAAGGCTTAGTGCGCTGATATGTATAATAGTGCGTTAGCGCTTGGGTTATAGTTAATTTGACAAACGTAACTGGTAAAGTAAACGGGGTTGTGCTATTGTTGATTTCTGTGTCACTAGTAAAGGTAAAAGGGTATGCTATTGTTATATCTACTAGTATGTCATTAGTTAAAGTAACGACGATTTTATTTGTTATATATATATTTATTATATTTCCAACGGGGCGACCTCATCTATACTTACGGTTCTTACAGTATTAAAATGAAGAATATGCCTCTTGGGATGAATGTCCTTGTTTGCTCTCCTGTATATATATAAACATATATTAGAATCAACATTTTGACAATTGCTATTTGCATAAATCAATATTTTGTAAAGTGCCTCTGAAAATATACTTTTCAATTTCACAGGTAAAAATGTAAGACTGGCTCTAGCATGTGATGTTTATGACATGTTTTCAAGAAATAAAGAGACTGTAGGTTGATATCTGGAACATGTTGATATTTACTGATGTTTTACTCCATGTGAGCAGGCACGATTCATGACTATTTTGACCAGGCCGATATGGGAATCGAAACATAATCTTCAGCTGATCTATTGTTAGCTGTTCTTATGCACTTTTTGCGGGATTCGAACCAAGACATTTACTCCTTACTCGCGATCATTGAACATGCACAGTCCTTATTGAAATCTCAGTAACTCAAGAGTCTTTTGGGACATGTTCATATGTATAGTGATTGTGCATATTGTTACGACAAGTATTCTTCCTCTGTGTACAGAAATTGCCACGGGGACCGAGACAATGTATGTCATCATGCCCTCAGCCTTCTGATTAAAGTTTAAGACAAACTTGACACTTCGCGTCCATTGCAGCTGATCAGCAGATAAGAGGACCTATTGATTCTCGAGTGATCGATAATCGATATTCGCAGGTGACTGATCACATCGAAAACAGATATAAGACACCCTCGACTGATGTGAACCTTCGTAGCGGAGTAAACTCATGTGAGTTCTTCTTTTTAAAAATTAAGGTTATGGTCGTTCGTGTATATAAATCATCGTAAACCTGCCTTTGGATGAATTTGAAAGATACAGGGGGGGGGGGGGGGAGATGCGTCCCAAACGTATTTGGATGATTTTGTATCTCTTTTGAGAAAAATATTAACATAAACAGTATAAGATACCTGAGAGAATAACTAAAGTGTTTTAAAAAAACCCGTTAATGTTACGGTAGAAAAGGAACAAAGGTTAATTGTACAGTAGACATCGGACATAGCAATAGGATAAAACAAGATAACAAAGTTAATTGCAACAGTAAAACGACAGAAAACAACGATTGTTATTGCTACATTAAACACTAATATACACGGTTATCGCTATATTAGAAACTAGATACAAAGGTTATTGCTACAGTAAACGGAATGCAACAAAAGCTATCGTTGCAATATATTGTAAGATAACAGTAACATTATAAGATCATTGCTATAGTAGACCCTAGACACAAAAGTCACTGCTACAGAAGACCCTAGACACAAACGTCACTGCTCAGCAGACCCAAAATACACAAGTCACTACTACAGTAGACCCTGAATAAACAAGTCACTGCAACAGTAGACCCCAGATTCGTTAGATTATTGCTACAGTAGACCCTAGACACAAGAAAGAGAAATTACTTGTACAACCGTAGTATTTGCAAATGTATGTAATAGCGTTCCTATAGATATATAAAATACGTTACACTCAATTTTGCATGTCTATAAGTATATACGGAAAGGGTGAACTTTAAGTAAGAAGTATTGGATGATGGACTTCGCTGAGACATAGTGTTACTTGAAACTGTATCCAGCGTTACATTTCATAACGATTGAGCATTGAAGCAAATTCTAAAAGTAACCTTTGCTCCACAGATCAAAATCGGATTACCCTTGATTCAGCTTGACATTGATCAAGCTGAAATCAGACAATAATTCGCCTTTAGCCAAACTGGCATGTATACGTCTTGGATCACGTCTAGCCGACTCTTTCATGCGTGACCAGTAAATGTAAAGCCGTAATCCAGCTCGATTGAATACCGATTTATCCCCACACCGTGTAATAGGGACACTAAAGACCCGCTCCAAAGAGCTTGAGGTTGTTTACGTTCACATACACACATATATAACAGGGAGAATTGTTCTCCGATTAGTCGATCTGTGATTATGAACCAGACGAGTGTGCTGTTTCTATTATTTGAGACAAGTCTGCGAAAGAGATTGCACTGACATTCTGTGTGTTTCTCCGGTTAGATTGTTCCCCTAGATTTCTAGCAGCGTTCAAAGGTTAACCCTTACCCTTCCAGGAGCGTTACAGGGTTAACCCGAACCCGAACCCGAACCCGAACCCTAAAGCACTGTCATTCTGTGTGTGCACCTGTGGGACGGTGTCTCCTGACTCCCAGCAGTGGTATCAGATACCAGGCCTCCTGACGTTATCACCTGTCAACTTGTACAAAGGTAATTCTAGAATGACTTGCCAACATTGCCTAAACGTTGTAATTTGTCACCGTGATTGTACCAGATTAGTCTTTCAGGTTTGTGAACCTTAACCTGTCCGTTAACATGTCTGACATAGGGTGGTTTCAGAGTGAAATACATTCATCAATAGTTTTATCTAATCGATTTTATTTTTTGTTGAAAATCACTATTTAAATGCCAATTTGTCCACTTAAGTTGTAAAGGTGTGAAAACTCTTCTATTGCTTACATAATGACAAATATAGGTTAGTTGTGTTAAATACGTCAAAAACGTATTGAACTATATGAAGCATTTAGAGATTAATACGCAAGTTAAGTCAGACTTGCGAAATACACCAACACAACTGGTATTTTTGCATGAATCAAACCCTCATAACACCACGTTGTTACGTTAAAGAGGAGTTTTACGGAAAAGGTGTTCGAAGGATAAGCTGGTGGTATAACCTGAAGGGTCAATGCGTGCTTGAAGAATGATTTTGTTAATTTGCGTCAACATTCATTGCAGGTTAAAAAAAACAACCCAAATGTTGAAGAATTTTACCCGTTGTTTCGAATAGAAATTAATAGTTGAACACGTTGTACTTCACACATCTAAGATCTCAGATCTATGAATAAAAAATATACAATATCTGCTTGAAGAATACAACCCTTTGCATTTCAAATCGCTTTATCCTCGATGCAGTTCCAGAATATGAAACAAGCCAGATATACTAATGATGATATATCAAAATAAACATTATACACTGGTGTGTATTTGCTTGCCTGTATGAATTGCTAGAATATTTATCAAGGTGTGATGGTAAAACATCCGTGGAAGTGTTTCTCCACATGGCAGGCTCATGTTATCCCATTATTGCGTATATGCTGGGTATCGTCTGCAAGTCAAAGTTTCGTTTTCACTTATTATATCTCTCTCATTTTAATCTGGTAAGCAACACAATGCTTTGACAATTGTTAAATCATAAAATTAACATTGCACTGATTTTCTTATGTATAAAAACCCCAGGAGACCAGATTATGCGTATCCGTAATTTCCTCTTTAGTTACTGTAGCCTCGTTTGGGGTTTTAACTGGTCGATGAATAATGGACATTTCTTACATATAACAGGTCATAATCAGATAGAAGCAAAATATGATGATTCGTTGAACATTTCTTCCAAAAGCAATAAAAAATATCAGATTGAATTGGTACTGGGTTAGAAAGAGAATATCTGCTTTTATGCGGTAACATTTTGAAGAAAAAAGACTGTTATCATATTTGCAAAGGGTAGAGACAACATATTGATCACTGTCCAAATCCAAGGCCACCTGTTTCTGTTATCGTCTCTAAGTAGTAATAAACAAATGCGCCACTCAACACTTAATGACGTACTCCCAATGAAACAATTACTGATACCTTATCAGCGATCACGATAGGCCTTTATAAAAAATATTTAAATATCTCAGATCACACTGACCTGAGCTTAGACAACATGCCTCGCTTGACCACGCCCTGGTTCCAGCAGAAAAACATGACTCCTCAACCTTTGAACCAGGGTGATGTTTGCGGTCCAATGCTTGACGAAGATGAAATAGAGGCTCTGACAGAAAGGTAAGCGTCATGACTTCTCAGAGTTCTTCCATTCGATAGATGCACACCCTATCAGCTGTTTCCCTTATAGTCGTGTGAGTGCCCAGGCCTAATAGAGAGACTGGCTGGGAAATGAAATTCCTATTCATACATTTTTCGTTGTATTCATATATTCGTGATTGAAAATACATGTATACTGAAAGTTAGTCTGTGTATTTTCGAATCCCAAATAAACGAGCAACATTTAAGAAGCAGAGATGAAGAATATCAAAGTATGAACATGTGAATCAATCTGCCATATGTTCCCATGCCTAAATAATGAATATGAATATATTTTTTCAACCAGCGATGAAAGTTATTTGACATTACTTGACGAAACAGTTGCGCAAGTCCATTTGTCATTTCCTCTACTTAATTTTATGCATTAGAGCATGAATATTTTGATGAACCTTTCCGTTTGTGCAATCTATCTATTTATCTATGTGTGTGTGTGTGTCTCTCACTTGTTGCACACATTGATATATATATATATATATATATATATATATATATATATATATATATATTGATGCAACAGTTCATGTGTCTTTCTCTCCTTTGTTGCATATATTCATCCATCTATGTGTCTTTCACCAGGTTGATGAAGCCCACACAGTCCTCCGAGGCTCGCCGGTCCCTGCACTGGAAGCAAGAGAGCTACATGGAGGGAGGCCGCCACGCCTGGAGCAAGATGGAACTCTGTCGAGACAGCAACAAAGGCATGTGGACAAATCAGGGAGCTGTCAAGAAGAGTTTTCAGACAAAGTCCTAGCAAATAAGGCGACCTGTGTTGCACATCGCTAAATGGAGCCAGTAAACAGACACACTGACTCTGTCTACGAAGGTGCGCGTGCTGAGGTACTTACCTGGTTGATAACGACAACAACTAATAAGGTCATAAACCCCTGATATGACAATATTTTCATCAAAATAAACATTATTCCATAAAATGCCGAAAATCAATTCAAAATATTCATAAACCTGTCTTCTGTTATTTCCGGCCAAAAGCAGCAGCTATTTGACAACGGAGGACATTTGTGTATTGTTCCCAATTTTTTAAAGTTTAATAAAACATTTGTGCCAAGTCCGATTTGTCTTTGCCAACGTAGTATCTCGCTCCAAGAAAAAGGAAGCCCTAAGCACAAATATTTTGCCTTCCACCCAATCCATGGGCATTCCACTCAATTTTTAAAAACCTCATAAAATGTTTTCGCAAAGTCCCTAATGTCCGATGCAAACCCATTTATCCTTTATTCAAAGACGATGATTGTACCTTCTGACGAAATGTTTGCGCTTTTGGCCCATTTAAAAAAATCTTCTAAAATGTTTGCATATTTTTACGAATGGAAGTCAATAAATTTATAGAAGTGAAAATTGATACGCCCTTGAAGACATCAACGTTGATGTCATTATTGACAGTTTCCAGACAACCCTTCCCGATCACTTACTTGAGAATTATAGCCTGTTGAACAGTTACCCTCCTGAAAGTTCTAAAACTGAGCATCGTGCGGTTATCAGTTATCTCAAGATAGAAGGTGTGAATGCAACCGAAATACATAACGCATGACCAATGTGTATGTGAAAGAAGCCCCTCGATGTTTTTCCTCTTGCAAAAATTTCAGCTGAGCTTGAGCGGGGTCGCTGCATCTTGGACAATGACCCACGGTCAGGAAGGGCTCTTAAAGCCATTACAGATCTAGATGATATGGTTGGACCGGTCCAGGTCTTAATCATGTCCGATTGTAGAATACAGGTGGACGAGATGTCTTGAGTGTGGTATTTCTCATGGAGGTGTTTACACCATAATTCAGGAGCACTTGACTATGCCAATTGTGTCTGCAAGATGAGTGCCACAAAACTTTAATGCACAAAATAGGCACCAGAGAGTTGAATCCAGTTGTGAGCTTATGGTCATTTACAATGCTGATCCCAATAACTTTCATGCCCGTCTGGTTACAGGGGATAAAAGGTGGATTCATCACTGGGAATCTAAACCAAGCAAGAATCCGTGGAATTGAAGCATAAGCACTCTCATGCACCCAAGAAGTGCAGACCCCAGCCTTCTACTGACAAGATCGTGGCGACAATTTTCTTGGATTCAACCGTAGTGATACTTATAGACTATAAAGCACCTAAAACTACAAGAGCGGCGATCAAGAAAAATAGGAGCGGCATTTTGACTGCTTGAGTTATGCTTTCCCATGATAACGCTTCAGGCCACGAAACTAGTCGTATTGCACAGGCTGCACATCATCACTGTGGCTATAAAAAACTTAAAATGAAATCACACTTGCATGGTACAAGATTTGGCGACGATGATGAACTTAAGGCAGCTACTGAGCGTGGCTGAGGGTATTCAGGTGACTTCTACCGCAAGGGCATAGACAGTCTCATAGACAAATTGGCAATATTTAGGTCCAGGGAGATTATATTGAAAAATAAAATCAATATCACAACTGTTTTATATCCACTTTTATTAACTTACTGACTTCTTCTCGTAGCTAAAATGTTTAATGAACAAATAAACAAAAAAGTAAGAGATAATTCTTGAAAATATTTTGATTGACTTTCTTTTGACAAACTATGAAAAAATATACACTTGTACACTCTACATCAAATTTGAAAAATAAAATCTGAATATTAATCACTGAGAATTTCTGTCCGTGAACTTGTTGAGTGAAGCGGCCCTAAAAGGCGACATTCTCTTCTTTATAATAAACACATGATTTATTTTTTAAAATTTCCAATATCTGTTATAAAGTGTTTTAATTCTATCTTTTTAACATGATATGAAAACAAGATCACATTTGTATAGTTTTAAATATGGTAAACACTGTAAGTCGTTACATGATCCTCTAATAAGAAAATGACCGACACGGATCAAAATCTACTTTTCAAGCATCACAGTGAAAATCTTCTTCAAAATTCGGATTTAGCGTACCCCTGTATCATTCTTTGTCATTCTTCTATCTCAGTCTTTTGAAGAAAGCAAAATGCGATTTATCATAGTTCTAAAACTGGTTTAGGGGTAATTAGAAATCAAATTGAATGATGAGGTATGATAAAATAGGATCCGCAGATTTCAATAAATTTTACCCTTAGAATTAATGTTATGATAAATCACCATCCAGAAAATCAGATTCAAACCTTAACAAGAAAAATGTGAGCGTGGCTCACAAACCCCTACAGCCCGTCTGATTTCAAGCCATGCAAAAGACTGCTGATGATATTTGGGATGTTAACGTTACATTTGCATGCTTAAAAATATCCCAATTTATATGAGTTTCTATAGATATTTATCACAATCAAAAAGTTGTGACTGATAGTGTGTGAAAGTGAGGTTACAGTTTTGTGGATGTTACCGGCACCGCTACTAGGAAGCATGGCACTCATGGTACCATGACTAGAGAAGGAGAAAAAACTTCAAAACAATCTAGTCTGAATTATTATGATTGTGTATAACCTGATTTACTAAATGTTACTGTAATAGTTTAAGAGTAAATGTGTCCCCCTTTGGAGCAAAAGATCTGTTAATCGTTAAGTCTGTCAAAAATAATATTTCGGAAATGGCTTTCGTACTCGATCAAGAGCTTCAACAGGTGTGTCCAAAAACAAAATGTCATTCACCTAAGTGTGAAACTGTCTGCGAAAACGTGTCCCAAGTGAAGCATCAGATCTGTTAATCGATCAAAGTCCAATTTCAGAAGCAAGGGCCATAACTCTTTCAAAATTAAAGTTCGGAAATGGCTTTCGAACTCGATCAAGAGTATCATCGGGTGTATCCAAAACCAAAATGTCACTCCTCTTGGTGTAATCATTTCTGAGGACATATATCCCCATTGGAGCACAGATCTAGATCTGTAAGGAAATGTTAGGAATTCGAAATAATGTGTCCAGTTAAGTTGTATTCTAGTTAAATGACCTTCTTAACACCATCAAAAAATATTTCTCTTTGTATCTGCTGCTGTAAATAAATTTCCGAAATTACGTTTCAGTCATTGGTTCGCGCCACTGTCCGGTTTTCGATCACAAAGCACGACTTTAACCTGTTTATTGTCGCAATACTGAACTGATAAGCATAGGATTAAGATGTTCTGGAGCAACCACTACTTTTCGATTAAATAACACCTGTTATGAAGTTTGACATATTTGACTCCAACAAAAAACTCTGTGGCCCTTTAATGACCGTGAACATAACCCAGAGTCAGGAAAAGGTTGCCTGAACACTCTTTTTGATGACATGAAAAAAAAAGTACATATGATGCACGTGCTTTACGAGAAAAGTTACTTGAATCAGTGAAATTCCCGTATGTACAGAAAAATATCCGTATGATCTTGGGGTATAAAGCAATATAAAGCGTTAACGCATCAAATTCGACGTCGAAAACTGGCTTGGTCCATTTGTCAATTGCAGCAGCGGTATTGGAGTCGAGTGTTTCACCAAGTATGTTCCAGCTTAACAAGCACGAAGGTCGGATACATGTCTACAGGGATGAGAGAACGTCCTTTGTTGTTCCTTTCCTCCATCAGAACCCAACATGACAACACCACGCCTCACACTGTCTTTTCTCATAACAAGGAACTTTTTTAACACGAGTAATGTGCATGTTTTGCCCTGGCAAGCGAGATCACCGGATGTGTCCCATGGTATTCGACAATGTCAACATCCTCCTCTGACAGTACCGGACTTAAAACGTGCTTTGCAGCAATAATGGCGCCATATCCCTATTCATGTGATAAGGCAACTTACAAACACTTTCCGACGTCATGTTGCTTTACTTGATGCATCACGAGAGAGCACATCCGACATTGGGAAATTTTAGTGATCCGGCAACATGATTTATGCTGCGACAGGCGATCGAATACCGGACAATACACCCCTTGTCAACGAATCATCTTGTAAAACAATCCAAAGTGCATTTGTGTTTTACGAATCCTTTTAATATGATAAATATACAACATGTTAATAATATTAAATGTTGGAATTGACAAGAATTTTTTTATTTGTTTTCTTTTTGGTTGAAACGCACGCGGACATTTTTATTGCGTGAATTCATAATTATTTTTTTTTATCAAGCTGTTATATGGAAACTTGAGAAGCGACACTTTCGAATTGATCGAAATCCCCAAAACTCCTAGATTTCAAATTGGTGCACCTCTTGCCCATTGCCTCTAACTTCATTTCACTTTTGACCACTGACCCACGTATCATCGTCATTGTGCCTACAGCTGTGACAAAGTTCCTCATGCTTTTTCAGAACATCTTAAGCATGCTCAAAATTATCACTGCTAAACTTACGTCTGTTAAATTGAATACCCTCTGGAAATAATCGAACCAACTTTCAGAACTACTTAATTGGTCAACTTACGAAGCTGCCGCTAGATTGACTTACTATCCCCAGTATTATCTACCAGCTGTTGAATACTAGAATCTTTATACTCTTTCCGAAATATAGTTATTCCTAACTCTACTACATTCCCGCAGAAGTGACTTATCACCAGTCAATATGAACTCGTCTTGTGCTCAGAACTAATCAGGTTCCAGGTCCTCACGCTCATTGTCAATTGACCATTCACCAGTTTTGACGTTAAAGAGGAGACGTAACGCATAATTTTGATTATTTTATTTATAAACTGTATTAGTATCACTTATGAGAATCAATAGAGCCAAAAAATGAGAAAATATACGCTTTAATTTAACTACAAAGACAAGTTTTGGACAACCGCCTAATGAGACTAGCGAACGCTTTGACAAAATCATCGAAGCATGACTCGAGGCCACGCCCATTGTGTGTCGTTTCAGAAGTCAGCTGAAACTCCAGCCCTTTGATTTTCGCTGTATTTTTAAGCTATTTCAATATCCAAATAGCGGCAATAGCATGACCGAAAGAATTCCTAAATACGATATATTACTGCTTAATGACATCAGCTTTCCTTCTCAATCGTCAAATCCCCGGACGCGGTTTGCTCGGGTTAGTTTATTTAAAAAAAGTTTAAAATTTAGGCGGTGAGAGATCCTCCAATTTGGCATAACACATTTTGTTATTTCATGTATTTATCGATATTAAATTGTCTCGAAAAAATGAAGTTTTTTTAATGAACAGGAGACAATGTAATAAATATATTGTTTAATGTTTATTGTAGTGGCATTTGTATCATATTTCGCAGAAGTTTTTTTTCTTTCTCTTCACTTTCATGACAACTTAGTACTTAGTGGATGATTCGTTTATAGTTCACTAACAAGTATTGTTATCTAATATAACATCTCACACCGTGTTGCAATGTCTCAATCAATGATATAATAACATACCTGGCGAAAACGTTAGGAACATCCTATATAATCCTCAAGAATTTTGGTACTCGTTACTCACGATACACTTTTCCGGATGAGTGTCATCGTCAGTAGAAGTGCACGAGCCAAACCTCCTTCTCCTAATTCATTGGTTGAATATATAGTCTACATGTTAATTTGTTCATAATGATTGGACGGCGTGACAATAAACTAACTAGCAGGGGAATGCCAAGAGTTACACCATTATGAATATGACAGGACATATAACCCGCTTGGCGGTTCCAAGGCGTGAAAGCCAATGGGTATAATTAGAAAAATTTAATTGAAATTGAATGCGATGGGCTTACACAATGGCCACCTAGTTTAACCAGACCTCGTAATTGATGTATACATGCTATGGGATAGTGCGCATAGCATCCTGTGAAAACACTGTCTTTCGCTTGGAACAATACAAATAACTAAAGATATATTAAATAACAATTTATCGAAGGTTGGAGTTGTTAGGATGACTTTAATTATGTTTAAACAGTTGTTAAAACAGTGATATTTGTTGTTCTTTTTCAATAAGGAGTTTACAGGGCAAGTTCAGTTCTGTTCACTGCTTCTAATTAGCTTATGTTTCTAAAAAGCCGTATTAAAGTTGTTTATCGGCCGATTTCGAAAATTCAAATTCAAATCACTGGCAAATTGGAATACATTGAATCACGATAGTCGCCATGGGTAATTTCACTCGATCTTCAACATGTTGAGACACATTCAAAAGTAAGTGATACGTCACTTTCTGAATCGCTGTAGGCAATAATACTTGAAAAAACGGTTATATTCGAATGAGAACAAAGATGAACTCTTTTAGTGGCATGTCGGTACACCCGTTGATATCCCTAAATATAATGCCTCATAAATGGCTACGTGAGCATTGTAAATGTGAGAAATACTATCGGGATCTCATGCCTTGGCACAGTCTTTACAATGACAGCGGCCGACTAACAAAAAATTAAAATCGAGTCGACGTCAAATTGTTATCCCTTTTAACGAATTCCGAAAAGTCCATACGGCATTTCACTCGGCATTGGTAGTAATTCTGATAGAAGTGTAGAAGAAAAGTAAAAAATATCAAAGTATTACACAGTTTGTCAACAGTATGTCGGACAAGTGTTGAATAAGTACGTATCACAAAAGACTCAAAATTTGGCAACTTTAATCTACCAGAACACGGTGGATTTCAATCCGAATGCGTAGGAATGGACTAGTTAGTTTTACAATATGCCCTTAACCGTTGGTCGGAGAATTATAAAAAAATACTGAAAACTCATTCTTGAGAATTTGAATTTGCAATTATTATTTATAAAATTTCAAACAGCCATTTTCTTAACCATACTTTTATTACTGTAGCGAAACAAACATTTACGTTTTTCTTAATTTGTCACATTGCATCGAAATGATATGCCGTTTTCGATTATTGAACGTTTAACCCAATACCATATCACGTCTTCTAAAAAATTAGATTTCATTTGTTTCACCCTCAGTTTACAGGTGACATGTATGATTCCACGTTTGCCGGTATCATTATAAATAATAGTTAGTCATATGATAATTATTACGAACATATTTGTCTTTATTGATTTTTATGTTAGCTTATATGATTTTCAATCATTTGAGACCTACGCATGTTCGAGGGTATGAAAGCTAAGGTCTTGACGAGCAAGATAATTAGACATAAATAACGTTCAACTTAACAAAAGTTTGGATAGCTTGCTGCGGTCAATTCACTTTTCAAAGGGACGTCAACTAAACCGACTGGAAAATGGTACTTTTTCAACCGATCCACTGTTAAACTTATTACCACGTCCGCGAGACAATAACCCAGAAATTAGTACCATCCGCAGCACTCCAGTAAGCAAACTAACGCCAGATTCACCACTATCAGCAGAGAACGTATCACTATCAAGGGACGTAGAGACTGAGCAACATCATCCTTATAATCATTACGTTCGTCTTTTCTCCACACAAACTTATGAATATCATAAACTTATTCATTTTACTTCATCATTCTCACGTTAAAGATGTATACGAATTAAATGGACTGATTCACAACGGATGTAGACTCTGAAATCAGCAATTAAAGGAAAAACATCAACTGGATACTACACGTAATCAACCAGGCATGTCCCAGGTTTCCTGAAATACGCCTTTGCCTCGTGCACGCAGGAGAAACGCCCGTCAGCTTAACCTTCAGGCAAAAGAAAGATTTCACTGTTATTTTTTTCATGAAAACATTAAGAGAGCTGGTACGAGTTTTATTCTAAGCCGGAAATGATAGTATTCGTTTCCTCTACACGAACGCATCGCATCGAACGCAACAACTGGAATTGTGCATTCACAAACACGTGAAAAACGTAATTTTGAGGAAAGATTTGTGTTCCCCTGCAGCAATGTTGCATAAATACCTTTGTTGGAAAGAGCAGACATTCAGTAACATAAAGAACACCAAAAATATTCAAAGACTTACGCAAGCGCAACGTGACCAAGCGACCGGTATGTCCACTATGGGGGCTTCCCAACGTCAAATGGCAAGAACCTTCAACTGCAGCCAAACCACCATCAGAAGGCTGTTAATACGCTACTAACAGGCAGGCCAGACAAAAGACAGACCAAGATCGGGGAGACTGAGGGTAGCAACTGCGACCGTTCCATCACCGAAACCGATTCGAAACGGCGATTCAGGAACGATGGCAGGGTTCGACTTTATCGACGAAGGTGCGAGCGTCTCGCGCCAAACTGCATTAGAGACGCAAATGACGACGCCGCAGGTTGTTCTGCGATGGAATCTGACTAAAGTGATAAATTAATGAAGAACTGAGACCTATCGTCGTTCCTTTCATCCAACAACAGCCAATATGATTGATATTGCATCACGACAACGCAATACCTCACACTGTCCGAATTGTTAGAGAGTACCTCGAGAACGCCAACGTCAATGTTTGCCGTGGCCAGGCAACTCATAGACTTGAACCCCATTGAACACCTTTGGGGTCACCTTGACCGCCATTTGAGACAGCTGGTGCCACATCCAAACAACCAAAAGGTACTTGAGCAAGCAAACATACGGAACAGCAGCCCTGTTGTCGTCACCCGACGCCAGACGACTTCAATGAGGAGGCGTGTACTTACTTGCATTAATTGGAAAAAGATTTCTGTTTATAATCCAATCGTCAGAATTCTCATATCTGCGTTTGCTTTTATTTTATAGGAAAATGAGTGAAACCTTTCTTTTGCCTGGTAGTTTATATGTTCTGCAAAAGTACAGATCAATCAAGTCTCGCCTATAGTCATTACACACTGTTACAAATCTACTCTAGAACTGTGAGGAATTCTGAATGTAGCAGAGACAAAGTCCGTGTCCTCTATATTTGTGATGTATCTTTTATCGTCATCTAAAATGTAACCATCCATGTTACCAATCCTCGCTTTATAATCCCCCGGCAGAATGAAATCACAATCACGGTGTTCGCATATGATTGCCGAGAGGACTTTCTTGAAGAACTCAATGCCTTTGAGCAGTCTATTGTCTATCAGAAGACTTGCGTTCATATGGTGGATGTAGACAAATCAAAGAACGATGTGACAATTAGAATTAAAGGTCTTTTGTCAAACTCAAGAAATATCATGTATGCATACTTGGCAAAAACGCGACGTGAGCCATATATCAATGAGGTGTAGGCACGACAGCTACGCCCCTTCATATCTCGGTAGTTGGTATCAACTTTGTGAAGAATGATTCGATAAGATCTGACAATTATTCCAGATCGCCAAAAAAACTAACTGTGCTTTGACACGTAATTGGTTACTCGTGTTAAGCTCGTTGACGTCTTAGCTCGATGTAGTTTTCATGGTGTTGACAGGGCGGGCCACACCTGGCTGTGGTTGAAACTGACATCCCCTCCCTTAGATGCACGTGCGTCTCGCTTTGCAGTGTCATTTTCTTTTAACACAACAACGTTAACCTTGTTTATTTCAAGAACATACATGTACGTGTAAATATTGTTGTCAGTAGACAGCTTGTAAAATTTTAGACTCGCTCTTCATAGGTTTCAGCATCCGCTTCTTATCACGAACCGTCTTTGAGAAGTCCTCCTTGAATAGCATGGACGTATATATACATTTCAGTTTCTTGGCTGTCGCGAATATCTCTCGTCTCCGGTGGTCATTTGGGATTAGTGCAATAACTGCCTTTCCTCTCATTTATAACAATGTGAGAATAAATCTAGTTCAAGGCGAGCTCTCAACAGATCACACACTGCGGATTTACGACTTATTTGTGATATTGCGTGGTAAACCATGAACAATCACATTGGATCGTTTGTTTTCATTTTCTTAGTAATTTGATTTTCTTTCAATTTTGCACACGTAAACCTGATTTTACTTCATATATTTTCAGATTTCATAAATTTTAATTTTTGACCAAATTATATTTTGTCATTAACCAATAGACAAAAAATACCTTTGATTTTTTTCTCTATTATGACAAAATACGCTTCATTCACCGCTGATCCAAAACTTCCCATTTATATATACCAGATTTAACCTACTCCTATTTAACTATGAAAACACTTTAAATAGGTAAGAAATTTGACCCTCCCGCCATCAATATTCAATCCATGATAAGATATAAGTAAATGTTTACTTGTCAAGCAGTTTCTACTTTTATGGTGATTACAATAGTCATCTTAAAGTGACGTTGGTCATCATCAAGGTCAAGCCAAAGAGCGTAGATGTTTATATCAGTCAGACATAGACCTGTCATCACCATATTTGTTATTTGAAGACGTTTTGTACTGGGAAGTTTCTCAATCTCATCCCATACATTATGCTTACGTATATGTTGACTGTAAAGTTGATTTGGAAGTCGTCCACTAGTCATTTGTGCAGTTTTGATTTTATCATTCTATCAAATCCAGCGGTCGGAATTTTCATTAGCAGTAACACACATTTACATTTAGACATTTATATCAATACCCCATATTGAACATGTATCACTTTTATCAAATGGTATCATACGATGACGAAGTAAAAGATCATAGTATTTAGACAGTGGACAATTAAATAAAGAATGGATTTCACGTGTCAAGTCTGTCTCTGTAACTTTGTCAAATTCTAATGCAATATTCTTAATTACAAATTAATTTCACTAGAACCTACAACGAGTTGTTATGATGTTACTCCATTTTCTAATCAAGGTCTCAAGGCAGCCTGGTGGAAATGCATGTGACTTTCTAGCAATCGAAATTCGAAATCTAGAGAATGTAAAATCGATTTTTTAGATTATCCGCTATTGCTTTGTGTTCTACGATTGAGTCATTTCCAATTGCACATCCCACCCGCAATCTGTTTACTCTTCGATTTCCAGTTGTATCAAAACCCTGATAATGTAATTTTTTCTTACTTGTGTAGATCAGCAAAGATCCATATACGTGTGGTCATACCACTGACATCAATAGATAATACTTCATTGCTACTAATCTTAACAGTGGTTTTCTTTACTATAGCCCGAACAATGTTTTATAATGGTACTGTCTTCATTTAGAAACACCTTATGTTAAGAATAATCGAGCTGTCCCTGTAACGATGACACCTTGACTTCCCAGATGAGGAAAACGAATACAAATTGTTCATTGTGGTTGATTTTGTAAACTCGTAAAAGACCGAATTCCTTTGAAAGCAAGATTATCTCTGAGTTGATGTAATGGACTGAGTTTCTGACCATAATGCGACTTTTTTAAAATTTGTTTTGTATTTCTAAATCTTCGTCAATTAAATTGCCCATTATGTTAATTTCGACGAGTGCCCGAACTGGTGATTGCGAAATGGATGATTTGAATGACTTATACACTATTGACTCCTAGAACGGCAATAAGAGACATGAATAGACGCTTAATGAGACTGGATGAAGAATCATGGTTTACTGATATATGGAATGATAAGAAGAATGCCAATGGAAATAAATTAAGAATACAGATTATTCAAGAAAGATCGCCAAACAGAGTTATAATTGAAGACTATAGTTAACAGAAACACAAGAAGAAATCTCACTAAATAACGTTGCGGTAACCTTGCTATACATGTTGAAACAGGACGATACAACAAGCCCCCACCCCCTGCCTGAGAGAATTTGCCCTTTCTGCCCGAATATAGAGATTGAAGTTCACTTCCTTTTAAATTGCCATGATTTGAGATTCAAGTTTTTATCTTTGTTAAATATTACCGCTTTTGAAAACGAGTTGCAACTTCTAAATGCTTTTATGTCATCAGACCATTTACCCTAGCTATTTTAGCCACTTCTATTAATGAATGAATATACCAATGTCTTTTTCTATGTGTGTACATACATGTGACACTCTAATAAACTATATCTGTCTGTCTGTCTGTCTGTTGAAAGTACAGGCACTAGGACTACTTCATATATTTCTAAAAATTATGGAGGAAATTATTAAACAAGCAGTGGCTTTTTTGTATGAAGTGGCTTCTTATCCCATACAGATACAAATACAAGATCGCAGTGCTTGTGTATCGCCACTTTGATGGGTCTCTGCCGCAATACCTATCCGAAGAACTGACACACTACCAGCCTCCACGTACACTTCGATCATCAAGTGAGAGATTGCTATCAGTGCCAAAATGCAATCTCAAGTCAGCGGGCGAGCGATCTTTCAGATACAGTGCTCCTTCAGTGTGGAACGCTCTCCCCACAGAACTCAGAAACACTCCTTCTCTAGAATCTTTCAAAACTGCCCTAAAAACATTCTTTTTTAAGCAGGCCTTCCCCTAGATTACATTTCCAATAGTTGTGAGACAAAAAAGCGCAATGAGTCCCAAGGGAGACTTGCGCTATATAAATATGATCCATTATTATTATTATTATTAAGTATGGGGTCAACCATCGCGGGGATATCGAGTTATTCAAATTTAAAACAGATTGAATTTGACAAGTTTGACTTAATATATAAATGTCCAATTTTCTATCATCTTTTGCAACAATGATTTCACAATTTTTGCACTCAACCTGACCAATATTTAGTTTCATTTCACTTGGCGCCATATACAAAGATACACCAATATAATAATTCACTTTTGAAAATATATATACATATGTTTAATTGATAAACTGCACAGCATTTCAGACTTAAAACAATAAAATACTTTCCGTAATTTTAAGAATGGGGAAACATCCTATAGAATTGATCCGTGATAGATATGATGAATCACTCAACGTGAGCAGTTCTGACCTGACTGGGAAAAAAACGAGGCATTGATGTCTATGTATCATTATCATTTTTTCAGTAATTTCTAGAGACACTACTTTATTCATTGGTACACTATCTTACATTGAATTTTAATGTAACCCTTAATTTAACTTAAGTTTTGAAAATTATAAGGGATGGAATTGAGGAATATCCGAGCAAAAGTAGAACTTGATTCTTATTTCTAAATTAGATGTATGAAAGTTTGAAAGTGAATGGAATGTTCTTGAAATTTTAGTATTAAAGTGGTATTTCGTTAGCAGATAATTTCATCTCTATGTGAGGCATGGTTTTGAACCAAAATTTTATTTGACATAAATAACAAAATCGGTAACTCAACTGGTCCTATTACTTTAAGAATATGATGACAGTTATATAAATATAAATAATAAGTTATAAAATCGCAGAATATTACATGTACACGAACAACGAAAACATATATCTGTACACATTATGTCACATTATGTGGTTTGGTTGGGGACTCGCTTATGAGCTAGCAAGAGGTACACATTCTTAAAGAGCCACTACGTGATTTTCAAAACATAAAATTTACCTTTGATAAGAACCTAAATGTCATATGTGGTGATATAAAATCAAAACATCTCAACTTTTCATGTCCAAAAGACATATATATATATATATGACAAATATTGGTTTTTACATGAAAATCTATAAACAGCCTCATAAATGCACAGAGGTGTAGATATCACGTCCAATATAGATGGATACTAGTTATGTAACCTAACAAACACTATCAACTCCTAACTGCCCTCCTGGCTGTTTTAGATAAGTCTCCAAAGTTACGTTTGACTATTTGACGCGCGCCACTGTCCGTTTTTTTTATCATAATTGCGCATTCTACCGTTATATTATCACTGTAAAAAGCCAGCACGCTTTAAAATGTGTCTTTTTGATAACAGCCGATGTTTCACGATCAAATGACACCATTGATTAAGTTTGGCATATATGACTCCAACAACTCGCGGAGTGACTCTTTAATGAATACAAGAGAGGGTTTTTCATTATGTTATTACAAAAACAATCAAAGCATCTTACATCCACCGACAGTTCTTATTTTCAAATAAAAAACGAACAAAAAATGGGACACACTGAAGTACTTCATAAATCTCTCTTTTGACTGACTCATTGGGCAGAAATGTTTGTATATTAACAATCATCTAATCCACTTCGATATACTGTCCCAAGAGTTGTTCCGAAGCTCTGAGTTAAACTGATCTCCCTATACTATAGTCTCATTGCAGTATGGATCACTAAATTCAATTAACAGAGTATCGACAATACCTTTTCAGAGTTATTCTTAATCTATTTCATCTTTAGCTAGTTTTTTCAAATGTATGCATAAATACATTGCCATATCAAGAATACCTACTTTAAACGGGATGTATATTGTCACATTTATTTGAAACATCCGGAAAATTAAAAAATTAAAGTACATCCAGAAAAATAAATCAAACAGATCAAAATAAACGTGAGGAAAATAATTTAAATATTTTAGCGGTCAACAAAAACATATATCAGCCTATAAAAAAACTCAGTTTCAGGTTCTGAAATTATCCCGTTGGCTGTTATCTCTACATGGAATTAATATCCGATATTCTGTATTTTCAATCTTGCACAGTGAATAAGAAAAATTGCACATGATAATAAACACGAAATATGTACCAACCGTAAAGAAGCGGGGAAATGAACATTCCTCTTAACAGTGAGTCTGAAAACACGTGCTGTAAATGCTGCAAGTGCTCTCCCCTTGAAGACCATAAATTTCACGGGAATGATAGATAGGTGAAAGAAATCAGATATTAACATAAATAAGTCCTTATCATTATAGAAAATATTATTTGAATATTTTGAAACGTGAGTCAAATTGTACTGACTACAGTGTAACAGTGGAAAGAAGAACGAAGAATAAATAAATGTAAATAATGCACACCCAAATTCGTTTACCATGAACATTGTGAAGAGTCGTGAGAACTTTCATATTAAGTGTTTTTAATTCATACTATTTTCAAGAATTACAGGTGACATGCCGAACATTAAAATATGAGTAAAAAATTAACTTGTAAAATTAACAATAATTCGGCAATCGATTTTTCGGTATGAACTATTTTCCGCGGAAGTTACCATATAAGGCAGTTAAATAGATACTAATGTCCAAATAAGGCTTTTCTACTACAACTGTAGTAAATGTCGCACACTTGTAAAACATTAATGTTGCAGCTCCAATTAATGTTTGATAAATTGGTTTCAACATTTTTCAAGATATGATTTATTAGAATATTAATACATAACAGTGACCGGCTTCAATCAATTTATAATCGGAAGACATTAAAAAATAATTATGAAAAAATTTAAAAAAGGGTGCGACCTATGTACATGCTCCCTAGACCTTCCCGAACAACTTGTGAGCCCACTCAAAGCAAAAAATTTGGTCGATTTTCATTCATTTTTGCGTAATCGCACTTTGAAGCGTCGCTTAACCCTCGCGCCGGGAAAAATCAAAATCGTAAAATATAGGCGTGCGACCTATGTACATGCTCCCTAGACCTTCCCGAACAACTTGTGAGCCCACTCAAAGCAAAAAATTTGGTCGATTTTCATTCATTTTTGCGTAATCGCACTTTGAAGCGTCGCTTAACCCTCGCGCCGGGAAAAATCAAAATCGTAAAATATAGGCGTGCGACCTATGTACATGCTCCCTAGACCTTCCCGAACAACTTGTGAGCCCACTCAAAGCAAAAAATTTGGTCGATTTTCATTCATTTTTGCGTAATCGCACTTTGAAGCGTCGCTTAACCCTCGCGCCGGGAAAAATCAAAATCGTAAAATATAGGCGTGCGACCTATGTACATGCTCCCTAGACCTTCCCGAACAACTTGTGAGCCCACTCAAAGCAAAAAATTTGGTCGATTTTCATTCATTTTTGCGTAATCGCACTTTGAAGCGTCGCTTAACCCTCGCGCCGGGAAAAATCAAAATCGTAAAATATAGGCGTGCGACCTATGTACATGCTCCCTAGACCTTCCCGAACAACTTGTGAGCCCACTCAAAGCAAAAAATTTGGTCGATTTTCATTCATTTTTGCGTAATCGCACTTTGAAGCGTCGCTTAACCCTCGCGCCGGGAAAAATCAAAATCGTAAAATATAGGCGTGCGACCTATGTACATGCTCCCTAGACCTTCCCGAACAACTTGTGAGCCCACTCAAAGCAAAAAATTTGGTCGATTTTCATTCATTTTTGCGTAATCGCACTTTGAAGCGTCGCTTAACCCTCGCGCCGGGAAAAATCAAAATCGTAAAATATAGGCGTGCGACCTATGTACATGCTCCCTAGACCTTCCCGAACAACTTGTGAGCCCACTCAAAGCAAAAAATTTGGTCGATTTTCATTCATTTTTGCGTAATCGCACTTTGAAGCGTCGCTTAACCCTCGCGCCGGGAAAAATCAAAATCGTAAAATATAGGCGTGCGACCTATGTACATGCTCCCTAGACCTTCCCGAACAACTTGTGAGCCCACTCAAAGCAAAAAATTTGGTCGATTTTCATTCATTTTTGCGTAATCGCACTTTGAAGCGTCGCTTAACCCTCGCGCCGGGAAAAATCAAAATCGTAAAATATAGGCGTGCGACCTATGTACATGCTCCCTAGACCTTCCCGAACAACTTGTGAGCCCACTCAAAGCAAAAAATTTGGTCGATTTTCATTCATTTTTGCGTAATCGCACTTTGAAGCGTCGCTTAACCCTCGCGCCGGGAAAAATCAAAATCGTAAAATATAGGCGTGCGACCTATGTACATGCTCCCTAGACCTTCCCGAACAACTTGTGAGCCCACTCAAAGCAAAAAATTTGGTCGATTTTCATTCATTTTTGCGTAATCGCACTTTGAAGCGTCGCTTAACCCTCGCGCCGGGAAAAATCAAAATCGTAAAATATAGGCGTGCGACCTATGTACATGCTCCCTAGACCTTCCCGAACAACTTGTGAGCCCACTCAAAGCAAAAAATTTGGTCGATTTTCATTCATTTTTGCGTAATCGCACTTTGAAGCGTCGCTTAACCCTCGCGCCGGGAAAAATCAAAATCGTAAAATATAGGCGTGCGACCTATGTACATGCTCCCTAGACCTTCCCGAACAACTTGTGAGCCCACTCAAAGCAAAAAATTTGGTCGATTTTCATTCATTTTTGCGTAATCGCACTTTGAAGCGTCGCTTAACCCTCGCGCCGGGAAAAATCAAAATCGTAAAATATAGGCGTGCGACCTATGTACATGCTCCCTAGACCTTCCCGAACAACTTGTGAGCCCACTCAAAGCAAAAAATTTGGTCGATTTTCATTCATTTTTGCGTAATCGCACTTTGAAGCGTCGCTTAACCCTCGCGCCGGGAAAAATCAAAATCGTAAAATATAGGCGTGCGACCTATGTACATGCTCCCTAGACCTTCCCGAACAACTTGTGAGCCCACTCAAAGCAAAAAATTTGGTCGATTTTCATTCATTTTTGCGTAATCGCACTTTGAAGCGTCGCTTAACCCTCGCGCCGGGAAAAATCAAAATCGTAAAATATAGGCGTGCGACCTATGTACATGCTCCCTAGACCTTCCCGAACAACTTGTGAGCCCACTCAAAGCAAAAAATTTGGTCGATTTTCATTCATTTTTGCGTAATCGCACTTTGAAGCGTCGCTTAACCCTCGCGCCGGGAAAAATCAAAATCGTAAAATATAGGCGTGCGACCTATGTACATGCTCCCTAGACCTTCCCGAACAACTTGTGAGCCCACTCAAAGCAAAAAATTTGGTCGATTTTCATTCATTTTTGCGTAATCGCACTTTGAAGCGTCGCTTAACCCTCGCGCCGGGAAAAATCAAAATCGTAAAATATAGGCGTGCGACCTATGTACATGCTCCCTAGACCTTCCCGAACAACTTGTGAGCCCACTCAAAGCAAAAAATTTGGTCGATTTTCATTCATTTTTGCGTAATCGCACTTTGAAGCGTCGCTTAACCCTCGCGCCGGGAAAAATCAAAATCGTAAAATATAGGCGTGCGACCTATGTACATGCTCCCTAGACCTTCCCGAACAACTTGTGAGCCCACTCAAAGCAAAAAATTTGGTCGATTTTCATTCATTTTTGCGTAATCGCACTTTGAAGCGTCGCTTAACCCTCGCGCCGGGAAAAATCAAAATCGTAAAATATAGGCGTGCGACCTATGTACATGCTCCCTAGACCTTCCCGAACAACTTGTGAGCCCACTCAAAGCAAAAAATTTGGTCGATTTTCATTCATTTTTGCGTAATCGCACTTTGAAGCGTCGCTTAACCCTCGCGCCGGGAAAAATCAAAATCGTAAAATATAGGCGTGCGACCTATGTACATGCTCCCTAGACCTTCCCGAACAACTTGTGAGCCCACTCAAAGCAAAAAATTTGGTCGATTTTCATTCATTTTTGCGTAATCGCACTTTGAAGCGTCGCTTAACCCTCGCGCCGGGAAAAATCAAAATCGTAAAATATAGGCGTGCGACCTATGTACATGCTCCCTAGACCTTCCCGAACAACTTGTGAGCCCACTCAAAGCAAAAAATTTGGTCGATTTTCATTCATTTTTGCGTAATCGCACTTTGAAGCGTCGCTTAACCCTCGCGCCGGGAAAAATCAAAATCGTAAAATATAGGCGTGCGACCTATGTACATGCTCCCTAGACCTTCCCGAACAACTTGTGAGCCCACTCAAAGCAAAAAATTTGGTCGATTTTCATTCATTTTTGCGTAATCGCACTTTGAAGCGTCGCTTAACCCTCGCGCCGGGAAAAATCAAAATCGTAAAATATAGGCGTGCGACCTATGTACATGCTCCCTAGACCTTCCCGAACAACTTGTGAGCCCACTCAAAGCAAAAAATTTGGTCGATTTTCATTCATTTTTGCGTAATCGCACTTTGAAGCGTCGCTTAACCCTCGCGCCGGGAAAAATCAAAATCGTAAAATATAGGCGTGCGACCTATGTACATGCTCCCTAGACCTTCCCGAACAACTTGTGAGCCCACTCAAAGCAAAAAATTTGGTCGATTTTCATTCATTTTTGCGTAATCGCACTTTGAAGCGTCGCTTAACCCTCGCGCCGGGAAAAATCAAAATCGTAAAATATAGGCGTGCGACCTATGTACATGCTCCCTAGACCTTCCCGAACAACTTGTGAGCCCACTCAAAGCAAAAAATTTGGTCGATTTTCATTCATTTTTGCGTAATCGCACTTTGAAGCGTCGCTTAACCCTCGCGCCGGGAAAAATCAAAATCGTAAAATATAGGCGTGCGACCTATGTACATGCTCCCTAGACCTTCCCGAACAACTTGTGAGCCCACTCAAAGCAAAAAATTTGGTCGATTTTCATTCATTTTTGCGTAATCGCACTTTGAAGCGTCGCTTAACCCTCGCGCCGGGAAAAATCAAAATCGTAAAATATAGGCGTGCGACCTATGTACATGCTCCCTAGACCTTCCCGAACAACTTGTGAGCCCACTCAAAGCAAAAAATTTGGTCGATTTTCATTCATTTTTGCGTAATCGCACTTTGAAGCGTCGCTTAACCCTCGCGCCGGGAAAAATCAAAATCGTAAAATATAGGCGTGCGACCTATGTACATGCTCCCTAGACCTTCCCGAACAACTTGTGAGCCCACTCAAAGCAAAAAATTTGGTCGATTTTCATTCATTTTTGCGTAATCGCACTTTGAAGCGTCGCTTAACCCTCGCGCCGGGAAAAATCAAAATCGTAAAATATAGGCGTGCGACCTATGTACATGCTCCCTAGACCTTCCCGAACAACTTGTGAGCCCACTCAAAGCAAAAAATTTGGTCGATTTTCATTCATTTTTGCGTAATCGCACTTTGAAGCGTCGCTTAACCCTCGCGCCGGGAAAAATCAAAATCGTAAAATATAGGCGTGCGACCTATGTACATGCTCCCTAGACCTTCCCGAACAACTTGTGAGCCCACTCAAAGCAAAAAATTTGGTCGATTTTCATTCATTTTTGCGTAATCGCACTTTGAAGCGTCGCTTAACCCTCGCGCCGGGAAAAATCAAAATCGTAAAATATAGGCGTGCGACCTATGTACATGCTCCCTAGACCTTCCCGAACAACTTGTGAGCCCACTCAAAGCAAAAAATTTGGTCGATTTTCATTCATTTTTGCGTAATCGCACTTTGAAGCGTCGCTTAACCCTCGCGCCGGGAAAAATCAAAATCGTAAAATATAGGCGTGCGACCTATGTACATGCTCCCTAGACCTTCCCGAACAACTTGTGAGCCCACTCAAAGCAAAAAATTTGGTCGATTTTCATTCATTTTTGCGTAATCGCACTTTGAA